>CP092866.1:48621241-48695545 GCA_030710605.1 Cordylochernes scorpioides
AAACTTTACAACTTCAACTTTTTAAACATAATTTGAGTGTTTTTTGAATATTTAAATATTTTTAAACCTTAAGATCGTCTATTTTCAGATATACTTATTTTAATTAGATTATTATTTTCATTTAATATTGACAACCTCAACAAAGCAGAAATGATCTAGTTACACACCACAGTTGTAACTTTTCTTCAGAAGAAACAATTTTTGTTCAATTTTCCACTACTTAACATTTATCTAATCATTAATAACCTTTAATTATATTATAATGTTTGTATAAAATCTTGAATAATTATTTTTATTTTTTACTTTTCAATTATATAATCAAATTTTTATTCCAACATTATTAATAGGCAATCCCTTAATATTATGTTCAAATCAATAAGATTGAGGGATAAGTCTCTTTCAAATACATTTATTTTTTTCGGATCTAATCTATATATACAGGGTGATCCAAAAGTCCCGCACAACTTTAAAAATTAATAACTCCGCGAATATTTGCGCTAGAGCAATGCGGTAAACACCATTGTGTTCAGGATGCAATGGGATTTTTTATGGCAAATAATGAAAAATTCGAAATTGATTATAGTTACAACTTTATTCGCTAGATGGCGCCCTACCAGAATCAGCGATTCAGCGGCCAAATTGTTTGATAAATTGAAAAATATAACTGAACGACACGTATTTTTCCTTTTTGAATACCAGGAAAGAACCCTAATAATATCAAATGATAAATTAATAAAACACCATTTCGCCAAAAGTTAGAAGAAATGGTTAACGATTTTTAAATACAATCTGAGATATGTAAAATAGGTATATGCAAATTAAAACATGTAGCAAAAATAAAAACCCTGATATTTTAGATGCGGTTTTCTGGAATCCTCTCAGCTATTTATATTTCGAAAATAATAATTTTCTATTTTTTTAAATTCAACTCTCTCTCTCAGAATCGATTATATTTATTTTATTTCATTTGAAAAATATTTATCTATCTCTGATGATTTATTTTACTCTGGAATGCCGTTCTTGTTTTTTTTTTTTTTGTCGTGTCCAATAAAGAGTCTCAGATTCTTTTCGTTTGGCCAACAAAAATGTCCAATTTATATACACATATATTCTTACATAATGAGACTTAAAAAAATGCAAATAATCTTCATCTATTTACATACACAACACATCTCCCCCTTTAATAATACTCCAGTCGGTCTAGGGTTTTCCTGGCTCTCTGAGGTCTAGGACTGCGGACGGGCACTTGCACAGCGGTAGCCTCCGGTTTAGGAGTGTAAGAGGGCACGTGCACAGTAACAGGCCCTGGTATAGGAGTGCAAGAGGGTACGTGCACAGAAGGAGTCTCCTCCTTGTTTCCTGATGTAACCTCTTGAACCTCCTCTTCACTTTATTTCTGACTTCCACCTACAGGCTTCTCTCCTGATGTTCGAGGAAGTATCAAATTTCTTGTCTCCACTTGTTTTTTTCTCACAGGTCGCAATTGATTGATATGCCTCTTATACACGACGCCCTCGCAACTTATAAGGCAGTGACGGTAGCTCAATAATTCCAAAATGGTACCTTTTTACCGTTTAGGTCCAGTTGCATAGTTGCGGAAATAAACCTCGCAACCTGTAGTAAACTGCTCCTGCCTTCTTACGGCCTCTTGAAATACCTCTCGCGGATTTCCCATCTTGGTATTAAATTCGAGAATCTTGATCTTAAACTTCTCTTCATTAGCAGTTCCGCCGGGGAATTCCTTTATTACAGTTTGGGGGAATGCTCTATGAGCAAATAGGAAACTTTCTAGATTCGTCTCTAAATCATCCCTCCCATTATTCTTTCTCAAAAGGTTTTTAAACTCTCTTACATATCTCTCAGCTAAACTGGACTGGTCTTAGTGTGCCGTATACCATTCATATTGGTAAATTGCTCGAATTCACCGGATAACTGTCTTCCGTTATCTGTAACAAAAATTAGGGCAATCCAATTCGGGCGAGAATTTCTCTATTTGACTTATAATCGTTTTTTCTGGTAATATCTTTGATGATAAAAATTTCTAACCACTCTTTGAGTATGCGTCCACGAGAACCAAAAACATTCTTCCCATGAACGGACCCGCTAGATCAAGATGAAGTCGATGCCACGGTTTTTCGGGCCAAGTCCATTCCGAGATGGTAGCCGGGATCATGCTTGCCGATTCTTGGCATACTCTACATTCTCTATTTAACTCCTCGATGTTACTGTCTATGCCTGGCCACCAGAAAATACCGTCTGGCAATCATCTTCATTTTAACAATCCCCATGTGTATTTCATGCAGGTCATTTAAAATTAAATATCTTAATTTTTGGGGAATTACCACTCTTTCACGCCATTGAAGACAACCAAGCTCCAAACTTAATTCCTCATTGATCTTATAATGAGGAGCTAGTGGGTTTTCCCTCGGTACCCTTGTGAATTTCCACACACACACAGTTGCCTTCTCTAACATTCCTTAATACTATAGACAGTATTTTATCTTGGGGCGTCTCATTAGCCACCTCTATAAAAGAGAACGGTACCTCATTCGACTTCATAAGAAGAAGTACCTGGTCTTCATCAAAAGACTCCCTGACACTCGATTCTAAAGGAAGACGTGACAATGCGTCAACATTGGAATTATCACTAGTTTTTCGAAATTCCACAGTATAATTAAATGCAGCTAATTTTAAGGACCATCTTTTAATTCTGGATGATGCACATATGGGAATTGGTTTATGAGGTGAAAATATATGAATTAAGGGTCGGTTGTCGGTAACCAATACAAATTTTCGTCCCAGTAAGTATTGTCTGAATTTCTCAACGCCAAAGGTTATGCTCAACGCTTTCTTTTCTAGTTGAGAGAAACGTTTATCCGCTTCAGTTAATGTTCTAGAAGCAAAAGCTATAGGGCATTCTTCCTTTCTATCATTTCTATGACTCAGAATTACGCCTAGTCCATAGTCCATTAATAATGATTTACATTTTTAAAATAACATTTGATATTTTTTCGTCCAATTCCATCTACAATTTTTATTCAAAAGTTGATAGAATAGCGCTAAAATGTTTGCTATATTCTTTATGAATCTATAATAATAAATTAAGAGTCCTATGAAAGATCTCAATTGCGAAACATTCTTTAGGTTCAGGCGCCTCTATCACTGCTTTAATTTTATTTTCTAAGGGATGCAGTCCATATTTATCCATTTTAAACCCTAAATATTCCACCGATTTCTTTTTAAATTTACATTTATATCTGTTTAACTTTAAACCTTTTTCTAGCAATCATCTAAACACCAGATCCAACTTTTGTTCATGATCTTCAAAGTCTTTTCCTGCAACCAAAATATCATCTATGTAGCAGGCCACACCTGGCAAATCAGAAAATAGGCCTTCCATAATCCTCTGAAATTTATTTGGTGCTACCGCTACGTCATATGGTAGTCTTTTATAAGAAAACATCCTCTTTGTTGTGTTTATATCAATAACAGCTTTGGCTTCTTCCGCTAACATTACTTGTAAGTAAGCCTGTGATAGGTCTAGAGTCGAAAGTACGGTGCTTGTAGATAATTTTGAAAAGATCTCATCGATCGATGGAATGGGATACCTATCTAATTCTATTGCTTTATTAGCTGTACATCTAAAATCACCACATATCCTTACACTACCATCCTTTTTTGATGCCGGTACTATTGGAGCGGTCCAATATGCATGAACTATAGGTTATAAAATGCAATAATTCACTAAACGATCAATTTCATTCTCTACTTTGTTTTTTAGAGAGAAAGGTAAACTTCTGGCCTTACAAAACACAGGAGTCACATTCTTTTTTATATTAAAATTTATTCTAACGTCCTTTGGACAGCCCAAATCTTTGTTAAACAAATCTGCATACCTATCCATCAAATTTTTATATATTTAAATATATTTCTATTTTATTCATTATTTAAAATTTTAATGCTAAACAATATCGAATAATCAAGTTTCAACTGTTTAAGCCATTCTCTTCCTAATAAAATTACCTGGATTATTTCATTTACAACTATTAATCGTAAATATTGGTTGGCTTCTTTTACAAAAACATTTCTTTGATCTATAATCTCTATTGATTTACCACAAAAGGATTTTAATCTTGAATTTGTTGGAAATAATCTTTTACCTTGCCTATAATTATAAATATCTTTAGGTATTAACGTAACTGGACTTCCTGTATCTATTGTAAAGCACAAAGAATAATCATCTACTGTTAAATTTATTGTGGCATCAAGTTAGCCCTGTACAGAATATATAGAGTCCTCTTGTACAAATTTACATCCCCACATTCTTTTACTAGCTTTGCAGACCCTACTTAAATGACCCAGTTTATTACATTTTAAAACAAGTCTTTGTTCTATGAGGTAAAACAGATGCCACGTGTGAATGTCTTTCACTACATCTATAACACACTATTTTGCCTTTTCCACTTTGCCTGAAAGGCCTATACTGCGCCGTACTATTATTGTACTCACCCTTTTTATCCTTTCAATTCACAGGGGATATCTTGGCCACTAATTTATCTTGTAATTCTCTTGTATTTATCTCCGCCAATTCGAACGAGATCGCCACTGCAAAAACTTTATCCAGGGTGAAATCGTCGTCCACTTGTAGTAGCTTCTTTTGCAGGATTTCCGACTTGATTCCAGCCACAAAACGGTCTCGCATCATGGTTCCCAACATATCGACGAAATTACAATTTATTGCCAAATGTTTCAATTCTCTAAGATATTCCGAAATTGATTCTCCTTCCTGTTGAATTCTCTTTAAAAATCTGCATCGCTGTAGTATCACTTTCTTTTTTGGATCCAAATGCAGCTTAATTCTTTGAATGATAGTATCATAGGGTTGATCTTTCATTAGACCAGGAAGAAAATGTCGTTTCCCTGCTTCAAAGTTTCAGAATCTGGTAGCGAGGTAAAAATCAGCATTTTAATCTCCTCCTTTAGATGCCAAAAAGAAAGCCTCAAATTTTTGTACAAAAAGATCGAAGTGTCCTCCACTGGGCTATAGTATCTAAAAGGTACTATTAACTTTGAACTTGTCATGCTGATATTTTCTACTCCTTTGTTTTCTTGATTCAGATAGTTTAAAAGATGTAATCTTAACCCATTTTCCTATTTTTCCTCTCCATAATCCGAGAGTCAGATTTGTTTAAAAGATGTAGTTGTTATACTTGCATAGACGCCGTTTTCCTCAGCTTTTTACTGGCTCTGTAGATCGCGCATCCTCGTCGCCACTTTTGTTGTGTCGTAATTAGACGTACAAGAGCTCAAACTTGACCATGACCAACAACAAATGTCCAATTTATATATACATACATTTTTACCTAATGAGGCTTTAAATAATACAAATAATATTAATCTATTTACATAAACAACAGTTAATATATAGCGAGAAGAGTAGAGGACTGCGCACAGATCCCTGAGGTACACCAGCCCATGTTCTTCGGACCTTGGAAAATGTTCCATTGACCGGAACCTTTATCCTTCTTCCCCTTAAGAAGTCTGCAATCCAGATTAAGGTTTTTCCTCTTACTCCAATGTTGTACAGCCTTTAAAATAATTTCTACACTCGATCAAAAGCTGAGGTCATATCCAGGAATACGGCCGTTGTCTTCTTTGGCGGGTTTTCCTAGAAATCTATTATTGGTTAACAGAAGTAGAACAGTTTATCAGTTGTACAGTGTCTGGACTTTAGGCAGTTTGGTAGAAGTTTATTTTATTATTGTTAGTGAGCCAGACTATGAGCCTAGAGTGGATAATTCATTCTGTTATTTTACAAAGTATGCTGGTAAGAGCAATTGGCCGATAGTTCTTGCATTCCTTAGCATCTTTTTTTGGTCAGTATTGGCACTATAATTGATATCTTACAATTCTTTGGTAGTTTACCAGTTTGCCATGAAATGTTCAGTATTCGTAGGAGTTGATTTTTAGCTTCGTCTCCAAAGTGTTAAATCATTTGACCAAAGATTAGAGCATCTCCATGTGACATCTTGGATTTAACTTTCCTATTGATGAATTTAGGTCATTCAGTGTGAAGTCTCTCGAGTAAATATCTTGTTGATGGTAATCTTTTGATTGTTTAACTAACTTGTTTATTAAACGAAAAAACATGGTGAAGGAAGACGAGTTTCTTTAATTTATGCATAGGTGCAAGCTTTCGGGTAAAAACCCTTCAACAGGCGATAAATGTAGCGCGACTTATAAGAACTATGGTACAAATGGTAGGACGGAATAAATATATATAAAAATAAAGTTTTACACTATTTATATATGTGTTAATATTAATAGAAGACCGATTTTTGAGAAAAGTAAATATTAAAACTGCAGTCTGCAGTCTGAAACCACGAAACGGCCCATGATTAGGGCTATTGAAATAAACATGTGGGAGGTTTAAATAAAGGACAAGAGAGGATGATAAGCTTCTGGAAGATCTATTTTTCTGTTGATGCTGTTCAGTTTGTGGGATACTATGGATTCTAAATAAGTCTTTGGTGTAAGATATGTAATGTGCCTGTAATGTATGGTGGGGTTATTGATGTTGAAAGTGTGGCCTGTGCTCTGCATATGTTGATAAATGAGGGATTTGGTATCTTGCCTGGAAATATTACGGGAATGTTCAGTCATTCCTGATGGCCACAGATCTACCTGTCTCACCAACGTAAGTGGCAGGACACTGTTCACATGAGACGGACTAGACTGCGCCCATAGAACGAAGAGGGTCAGGAGGAGCTGAGGACTTAGTATGAGGATGACGGAGGGATGAAAGAAGATTCGGGGAGTTTTTATATATGGTACGGATGCCATAGGATTTAAGTTTTCTGGCTATATTACTGAGGAAGAGGAGTAAGGAAGAAAGCACAATGATCTGTAAGTCATGGAAGGATTGGAAGTTGTAGGTGTATAAGTTTATTTATTAATGAAAGAGAGCGGAAAAGAAGCTGCGGAGAGCTGGGTTATGATACGATTTCTTTCTATTATTTTAAAGATGTCTATGGAACAATGGGTGTATATTCTTTTTGTAAGGGTTCTGACAATATTGATTTTATGGGAGATAGGACAGTGAGAATTGTAGTGAGTGTAACAGGGGGGCATTGTTTTTTATGATAAACTGTAGTGTGAAATGAGGATGGTGTGCTAATAATTAAAATATCAAGGAATGGGATAACATGGTTAGTTTCTGTTTCTAGAGTAAAGGAAATATCCTGAGTGTAATTATTAAGTGTTAGTAGTATGAAGCTCTCTTGATCCTTTTTGCATATACAGAAGATATCATCAATGTATCTGCGCCATATTATATATTTATTCCGTCCTACCATTTGTACCATAGTTCTTATAAGTCGCGTTTCATTTCTCACCTGTTGAAGGGTTTTTACCCGAAAGCTTGCACCTATGCATAAATAAAAGAAACTCGTCTTCCTTCACCATGTTTTTTCGTTTAATTTCAAATCAGGAAGAATTATTCATCTATATTTAAATTCGTTATTACTCCATAACTTGTTTATATTATTTTTAGAGTCCTGCCTTCATTCGTATAGCTGAGTCTGGAAGTGCTTGAAAGATATTCAGCAATTATGTCAGCCATCTGTTTGTTCGTTCTCGCTGTTCAAATCGGTTAGAGTATTAGAGGATTAGTGTTGGTTTTGATTGTTTTATAACATTAATTATATTCCAATGATGGCTTTCCTTTTTTGGATCCATTTTTTTCGCAGAATTCTGCCCATTTTTCTTGTTTGAATATCCAAATTTCTTGTTCTATTTTTTGCTAATTTCAATGAGTTCCTTTATGATTTCTTCTGTTTTATTTGTTTTAAGAAGTTCATTTTTATTGTCTCTCTCTGCAATCATTGCCTCGATATTGTGGTCCTTCCAGTAAAGTATTCACAGGGTCTTTACGTCTACCTCTAGGTATCGATACTTTTTCAGCTTTAGATATGTTCAAAGAGAATTTTTCCAATTTTTTGTCAATCGTTCTGTGATTTAATTCTTCGTTGCACAGTTCTTCAAGCTTTTTCTGTGAATATTTTTCCAGTGTTCTTTTATTCTGTTGAAAATTCTCAATTTTTAATTTTAGGGTTGTTAAAATTGGTCTGTGGTCACTGATTGCACTTTTCAGAATTTTCCATGTGTTGTGGGTGCGATGTTGTAATTTATCGCTGTGATGTCTTCTGAGGATTCTGTGCCTGTGGACTTGGATAGATAGGTGTTCTTTTCGTTATTTAACGGTGTAAGGTCGAGGTCGGTTAGCATGTTCTCAACCAGCTGACCTTTGTTATCCTGGACAGGTGATCCTCAAGTTGGTCTTTCGGCGTTAAAATCACCAAGTATGATTGCGATATCCAAAGAGGCTTCACTTAATGTCTCTATCAGGCCTGTATTGATGCTAGTATTATCGTGGTGATAAACATTTATGATTGGAATTGTTTTATCTGTAAGATAGATTTCTATTGCCTGAGCTTCTGTCGTGCTTTCTCTTGGCTTACTCTGATTATAGGCGATTTCCTTAAATTTGATTTCTAGAGTTTTAATCAAAACGGCAAGTCCTCCTCCTAATTTTCCCGGTCTGTCCATTCGTAGTATTGTATAAACTTTGATATTGAATCTCAAATTCTGATTCAATTTTGTCTCCTGAGGACAATTAATATGTACATTGTTGTCACAGAGAAGACAAGTCAGCTCTTTATTTTCCTCTGGGCACCATTTATATTGAGTTGTAGTAGATTGAATTTGTGTTCTCGTAGTAGATTTCTCATCATGAGCTCGAGCTGCAGCTCCTGACGCGGCGGCTACCCCGGACGCGGTAGCATTACTGGAGATATCAGTTTTGCTCCTCATTTGAAAATGGGTGCCGTTGCAACGTTAGTCATCTTGGAAACGAACCAGAATTTGGTCAAATATTCCAAGGGTCCAGGAGGGACCGCAAGGAGACGTGGTCGAACTTCTCCCCTTCCCCCTGGAATGCCGTCACGACAGGATAAAGCACTCTTGGTGAATTTTTTTAAATTGTGATTCAGAATTTGCCACTGAAGCTTTACGAGCGTTTCGTTCCTTTAAAAATATTCGAAGCGGTAAAGGACCAATGAGTTGTTACTCTCTAAAGCGATTGATTAAAAGTTTTGAGGAAACTGGATCTCTGGAAGCAAAACCTCGGAGTGGAAGACCATCGACATGCAAGTCAGTGGCTGTTACGGTTTTGCAGAATGCTGAAGCTATTGAAACGTTATCCACGTATGGAGAATTAAGTGCTAGACAAGTTTCTCGACAAACGGGGATTTCGTATGGAACAGTTTGGATAGAACACACATTTAGAATTTTTCTATAAAAATATCCTAACAAAATTCAAAGTTTTCACGAGTTGAAAGTCAGCGATTTTGAGAAGCGTCAAGAATTCGCTGCATGGGTTTTCCAGCAAATTGTTATTGATGAAAACTGGCTGTTAAATGTTCTAAGAACAGATGATGCTCACTTTTATCTAAAGGGAGAATTTAACATTCAAAACTGCCTCATTTTGGCAACAGAAAACCCTAGGATTTTTACAGAAATACCACTTCATCAGCACAGAGTTACAGTTTTGTGTGCGTTCACTTCTTCTTTTATTATTGGGCCATTTTTCTTTGAAAAAATCAATGGAAGAACTTTTATAACCGTTTTTGTAACTGGGGAACGTTATGTTCAACTTTTGAGAGAAAAGGTTATTCCCATATTGCAGGACAGACAAGCACTAAGCGAAATAACATTCATGCAAGATGGAGGACCTCCTCATATCTCCCGCGGTGCCAAACAATTGCTGAAGAATACGTTCGGTGGAATTCGTTGATAAGTCGCCACTTTATATACCAGTGGCCTCCAATATCACCAGACTTGACGCCTTACAATTTCGGTTATGGGGGTACATTAAGTCGCGTTTTTATCGATGCCGGCCTACCACATTGGCCATGTTGAAGGCTTCTATCAGATGGCACGTTTTATAAATTTCAACTATTTAATTGTGACCATTTCCGTGTCATCTATCGTCTGCAGGCGGTGTTTGAAATGAAGGGCGGCCACATTGAGCAAGGATTGTGACCTAATACAAGAGAGAAGGCAGTTATCTCATGTGTTATATTTTGCAGCTCTTTGTTTTGGGTTATGGGAATAATAAATGCTGTCCTCACATCTTGACTCTTTTTTTTTTCTGTAAACAGTATTTTTTTTGTTTGTCATTTGCCCACATTTTATATTATGTCGCGCAGGCCAAAGTGTTATAACTTCTCGAATAACACTGGTATATACAATTTTACCCCTTATGTTTAGTTTATCGCTTTTCGCTCATTAGAAGAAATAGCATAAGGAATAATCTCTGTATCCCCCCCCCCCCCCAACTTTAGATATTTTGCGCAAAAAATAATACAAAATGATTTTACTACCACGTTTTTCGATGCAAAAGGTCGATTTAAAAATGATTTTTTTTAGGGGATACATTTTCAAAATTATGTACAGTATAATAAACAAAGATAACATTTGACAAACCCATAGGATATTTGGAATAAAGTACGACAAATATATTTTGTCACTCCCTTCTATATTTTATTTTTGATCATGACAAAAATCCAGTTAAATAGTCAAGTGTCGACAATTAGTCAAGAAACTATACATTCCTTATAGCATGGAATCCTATTAGTAGTGCCATCATAATTTTTGGTACTATATTAACATTTCAAAAATCGTGTATTGATATCAGTAGTTATTTTCAAACATTCAATTTATTTCACAAAACTCTATCTAAAATATAAATATTTTTTGCTACATGTTTTAATTTGCATATACCTATTTTACATATCTCAGATTGTATTTAAAAATCGTCAACCAATTCTTCTAACTTTTGGCGAAATGGTGTTTTATTAATTTATCATTTGATATTATTAGGGTTCTTTCCTGGTATTCAAAAAGGAAAAATACGTGTCGTTCAGTTATATTTTTCAATTTATCAAACAATTTGGCCGCTGAATCTCTGATTCTGGTAGAGCGCCATCTCTAGCGAATAAAGTTGTAACTAAAATCAATTTCGAATTTTTCATTATTTGCCATAAAAAATCCCATTGCATCCTGAACACAATGGTGTTTACCGTATTGCTCTAGCGCAAATATTCGCGGAGTTATTAATTTTTAAAGTTGTGCGGGACTTTTGGATCACCCTGTACATTTGTGAGACGCCCGTGTCTCAAGTGTAATGCGAGGCTTGCCGCGAGAGGGGATGAGATATTTGAAAAGGATGGCCGTTTAGCCCATTGAAATATCGGAAATAAAAGATTATTCATTGAATCGCAGAGTTCATGATACAGAGGGGGGTTTGGTGGCTGCCGGGAATATTACATTGTAAATTTCAGGTAAATCAATTTTTCTATTGAGGCTCTGGAATTTGCTTGACAGGATGGATTCAATGATTAGTCTTTGGTGTTTGTTGGCAATATTGGAATAGTGAATTTTCGGTGATGTAATGTTGAAGGAATGGCCAGTTTCGTTTATGTGCTGTACTATTAAGGATCTATGGTCTAAGTTATCGATATTTCTTTTGTGTTCATGAATTCTAATATTGACATGTCTCCCGGTTTCGCCTACGTAGATTTTTGGGCAGTTCAAACATTCTATGGAGTAAATAGCGTTTCGTGGTGTGCTGCGAGGTTCATTGAGCTTCATGATCTGGTTTCTGAGAAGGGATCCAGAGGGAGGTGCGCAGGTGAAGTAGCTAATATAATTTTTCCTGTCGAAGGGCGGTAATGCCCGAAAGCTTGAAATAAATGTATTTGAAAGAGACTTATCTCTCAAGCTTATTGATTTGAACATTCCAACATTATGTTAAAAAAAACCTTTAATCAAATTTACTTTTATTTTTAATGATATTATTTTAGTATGGCAAAACATTTAATTGTTTCAATAATCATTTTTAATTCATTATTATATCTTTTATATATTACATGTTTAATTTTGGCCACTTACACTTTTTTTTATCCGCAATCATATTTCTATATTTTTATTCACTATATTTTATATTTGTTTAAATAACTTTATTATATGACAAAGTTTATCATCAACTATCGAGCATCTACAACAATCATATTCTTTAACCACACAATTCCCTAAACTTTATCATCACTATCTTTTCAGCCATTGCTTCAAACCATCGTAGAAACGACAGTACTGCTTGACAATTTTTCTTTTTGATTTCGTATTTCAACAAACTCTTTGAACACAGTTCCCCAGATTTACAAATCTCAACTTCTGGTCTGAACACGCTTCAAGAGTTTATTTCAATCATCCGCAGAGCACATCACCAACGCATGCACAAAGCGTTCACTTTTTTCAACTTTCATTTTTTTTTCAGCTCTAGCGGACCACAATCAACCTTTGATTTCGAGTCAAGTCAGACCACCTACTGTCGCTACAATTCTACTTATCGCATGGCTTTACCACCCCTTTCAATCATATTAATTCTTTTCTTCAACAACTTTTCAACCCAATAACCCTAAAATTGTAACAAAACACTGTAACCCTTATATAGGATCGCAAGTGAAACATTGCCTAGGAAGACGCTCAAGTCTATATCCTCGCTTTGCACCTGGATCTAAGTATTTGGTTTACATGTGCACTCCTTACAATTGCATATTCTTCAACTACTAACCCTTTCTAACGCCCTCCAATATTCTCTTAGAATGTGAATTTTTTTTTCATTTTATTTTAATCATCATTTTTAAAAATCAAACAAAAATGTCATTTTTTCACTTTTATATATCCAAACAAATCATATTGTTATAGCCCTTTTTTACCCTCACAGTTTAAATTAATTAAAAGAAATTTTAATTACTTACCTGTGTTAGAGAGGCTTTACCCGCTTAAACCCGGATAAACCCTTTCACTCCCGGGGCCCATCTATGGTAATTTAAACCAACAACCCTTAATATGTGTTTATATTGGTTATATGCATGATTGACATGTGTCATTGCATCACCATATGTAATGTACTTTGTACAAACTGAGGATGAATAAATAAAACTATGTAATAGATTAAGAGCTGAGTTAAAGCAAGATTGAGAAGTCAAACGCGTCTGATTTCGAGATAGATGTAAATCACAGAACAAATTCTAAAGATAGATTGGAAGCCGTCAGAACGGCGCCAGAGTCCAGTTTCGACAGACGATCCGAGCCCTCTCACACGTGCTGTAATGCAATATTTCTTTTGTCGGAGGAGTTATATAAAAAGCCTCCCCCGGCTTAGCAACAGACAGTCACTTCACCGTCGGCGCGAGCCCTGCTCAGCCAGGACCACCTCATCGCCATGTAAATCAGTAAGATCTCTTCTAACTCCATCTTGCTCTTAGCTCGACTTTTATCTGTTCACGGAACTTTCCTACTACGACTGTGTCTCTTCGTTTTTTTTTTTGTGTGTGTGGACATCCCCAAGCTTTCCACTCTGCCTCGACCACGACTGCCTGTACTCTGTGAGAACTGTTAAAGTTCCTGTAAGGTGCAGAGAGGTACTGGAAAACTCTCCACACCCTGACTGTCCCTCTCGGTTACTACAGGTTTGACCCTCGGTTACCACATATATATTTATATACTAGCGGATGTGCCCGGCTTCACCCGGGTTTTACCCGAGTGAATGTTTGTCTAACGAACATTTGTTAAAACAATTCTCTATAAACTTATAAAACGTACTCGGCTTCGCCCGGGGTTTTACCCGAGTAAAGGTTTGTCTAGCGAACATTTGTTAAAACAATTCTCTAAAAACTTATTTAAAAAAAAAGATATACTTTGATAATTTGAAACTCGTAAATTTGAATCTCTCGATAAAGTGAACATTTTTCCCGGTCCCTGTGTGCCGTGTCATCCTGAATTTTGTCTTTCCTAATTTTCTACATTAGAAAATCATAGTTTTATCTAGTGAACATTTTTTCCCGTGTCACATTGCCGTGTCACATTGCCTTTATTCTTCATTGTTGGCTTTTTATATTATATTTACTCTTCATTGTTGGCTTTTTATCTTAAATTTATTCTACATTGTTGGCTTTTTATCTTACATTCATTCTTCATTGTTGGCTTTTTATATCATATTTACTCTTCATTGTTGGCTTTTTATATTATATTCTGACCAAAATCTATCTGTGAACTTCACACAGTGAACTTCACACAGACAGAATAAGGCAATTATATAAGTAGATTTACTCTTCTTTGTTGGCTTTTTATCTTACATTCATTCTTCATTGTTGGCTTTTTATATTACATTTACTATTCATTGTTGGCTTTTTATCTTACTTCACTCTTCATTGTTGGCTTTTTATCTTACATTCATTCTTCATTGTTGGCTTTTTATATTACATTCACTCTTCATTGTTGGCTTTTTATCTTACATTCATTCTTCATTGTTGGTTTTTTATATTACATTTACTCTTCATTGTTGGCTTTTTATCTTACATTCACTCTTCATTGTTGGCTTTTTATATTATATTTTTAGATTGAGATTATTAGCTAGTATGTAAAAATATTTACTCTGTTGAAATTTAATTTTGTATTTATATATAAATAAAATTAACTCTGTTGATTTTTTTGTATTTAATGAATAACAGCGAAGTTACGCATGTTAATGTTAGGGAAAAATATTTTGACGTTAAGCAAAACCTGCTCCATCTCGTTTTACATAAATGTTGAAAATTTGGTCGAAATTGATGCATTGTAACGAAAGTTTTTAGTGATGTCCTCTTATGAAATTTGCATTTATTAATATAGATTTACTATTCATTGTTGGCTTTTTATCTTACATTCACTCTTCATTGTTGGCTTTTTATCTTACATTCATTCTTCATTGTTGGCTTTTTATATTACATTCACTCTTCATTGTTGGCTTTTTATCTTACATTCATTCTTCATTGTTGGCTTTTTATATTACATTTACTCTTCATTGTTGGCTTTTTATCTTACATTCACTCTTCATTGTTGGCTTTTTATATTATATTTTTAGATTGAGATTATTAGCTAGTATGTAAAAATATTAACTCTGTTGAAATTTAATTTTGTATTTATATATAAATAAAATTAACTCTGTTGATTTTTTTTGTATTTAATCGATAACAGCAAAGTTACGCATGTTAATGTTAGGGAAAAATATGTTGACGTTAAGCAAAACCTGCTCCATCTCGTTTTACATAAATGTTGAAAATTTGGTCGAAATTGATGCATTGTAACGAAAGTTTTTAGTGATGTCCTCTTATGAAATTTGCATTTTATTAATATATATATATATAGGTGGAAAACTTGCCGGGAGGAAATCAATCCATAGAAGCAATGGGCGCTTCTCCCGTCAAAATAAACGTCAGTAAACGGCGCCATCTATTCACAGTCGCCGCAACTAGCCACAACACCAACTTTGGCAAACTGATAAGCGTCCACCTAGAGGCCATGGTTTCGGGCTAATGGCCCTCGTCAGACTAGGGCGGACTTTATTCAATGAGATCCACACGGGATCTAATGGAATCCTCACAATCTACCAAAGAGGTGTTTGGCTGGCAATGTGGCTAGGTGGACGCTTATCAATTTGCCAAAGTTGGTGTTGTGGCTTTGTCACCGACCCGAGGCCGCTATTTGCGGCGACGGTCAATAGATGGCGTCGTTTTCTGACGTTTATTTTGACGGGAGAAGCGCCCATTGCTTCTATATATATATGGAAATTTTGCCGGGAGGAAATTGATCTAAAGAGACAAGGGTCGCCTCTCCCGCCAAAATAGACGTCTAAAACCAGACGCCTTCTATTGACCGTCGCCGCAAACGCATATATACATATATATATATATATATATATATGCATGATGATACTTGAATCATATTACTGAAATAAACAGACAACTTTATAATATGATGCACTAGCGCGCCATCTGTTATCAAAATTCAAAACTATTTTAAAGGCGTAAGATTCTTTTTGATATTAAACAATTTCTACTGCCCTTACTGCAATGGAAAAATTAATGAGAGGGCCTGGCTCATCAGTGGTGAACCCTCTCAGCGGTTTCGCCAGTTTAATCTACCATACCGCTGTTATATTGCATTTTTGGTACTTCCTTTTATAGTGATACTGTTGATAGACTCTTTGAATGGGTATTTTAGAAGAACTATGGACATAAGCTTTGAGGACAGTAGAATTACATACATTTTTAAATATATAATACTAGCCGAATGACCCGGGCAACGCCCGTGTTTTAATTTAGACACGTGGACCTGTTGGATCATTAACGCCCGTGTTTTACCCGTTTGAATGTTTTTATTCAAAAATTATTCGTTACAATTATAAATTGGCGCCTTAAATAAATGCATATATTAGTTAATAACTATAGCCTATGTGCTTTATCTGTCTATGTACTGTTGGCTTCCGTAGGCGTCTCTTACTGGGAAAAAGAAAGAGAGGATTCCATTTATATATTAACTAATATATGCATTTATTTAAGGAGCGACCCGCTCCAACACAATAGTTACAAAAACCAAAAAGCGAGTGGGGGGGCAAAGTCAAAAACAAAGTGTCTCGCGCATTGGCGGCGCCATCGTAGCGAACCAATAGGAGAGCGCCATTCCAAAAAAAAAAAGCAAACGGTGACAGAGATGAAGAACGCATGAGGCTCGTAACTGTATATAGAATGCTTCGAGCAATCGCTCTTCCGCAAAATCAAATTGTTTCTTTTATTAGAACCTTTATAATATGATGCACTAGCGCGCCATCTGTTATCAAAATTCAAAACTATTTTAAAGGCGTAAGATTCTTTTGATATTAAACAATTTCTACTGCCCTTACTGCAATGGAAAAATTAATGAGAGGGCCTGGCTCATCAGTGGTGAACCCTCTCAGCGGTTTCACCAGTTTAATCTACCATACCGCTGTTATATTGCATTTTTGGAACTGAGGGTGGGCCACATGGTCTTTCCATATCTCCCTCCTTCAGTGACTTCATCTACTGAGGGTGGGCCACATGGTCTTTTCATATCTCCCTCCTTCAGTGCCTTCCTCTACTGAGGGTGGGCCACATGGTATCTCTATATCTCCCTCCTTCAGTGTCTTCCTCTTCTGTCCTCAAAGCTTATGTCCATAGTTCTTCTAAAATACCCATTCAAAGAGTCTATCAACAGTATCACTATAAAAGGAAGTTCCAAAAATGCAATATAACAGCGGTATGGTAGATAAAACTGGCGAAACCGCTGAGAGGGTTCACCACTGATGAGCCAGGCCCTCTCATTAATTTTTCCATTGCAGTAAGGGCAGTAGAAATTGTTTAATATCAAAAAGAATCTTACGCCTTTAAAATAGTTTTGAATTTAGATAATTTTATATTTATTTTGAACTATGACAATTTTTTTTTGCTTGCAATTCCAAGGATTCTTTATATAAGAATCTGGGAACATGTATTTGTTCTATTTTTGAGGTCTTCAATAATCGAAGAAAAATCCAGGTCTCAACTCCAGTTTCCTGGTTGAAATCGCACATCACCTACTGATTAAGAATATTGACAAAATTTCAAGACAGACTGTCGGACGGAAAGATATTGATAATCCTAAATATCTGCTAAAAATAAAAACTTTTTGAAACTTTAAATATAGTCCTATTCTCTACTTTCCTTTTAACTTTCTTAGCTTTTTGATTCAAATTCTCTCTCTCTCCATATGTATATATGCATGATTATATATATAGTCACTGAATTCCTGTCTTGATAGTTTATCAACTAAAAAAAAATGCTATGTCACCCTCTACTGAGGGTTGGCCACATGGTCTCTCCATATCTCCCTCCTTCAGGGCCTTCCTCTACTGAGGGTTGGCCACATGGTCTCTCCATATCTCCCACCTTCAGTGCCTTCCTCTACTGAGGGTTGGCCACATGGTCTCTCCATATCTCCCACCTTCAGTGCCTTCCTCTACTGAGGGTTGGCCACATGGTCTCTCCATATCTCCCTCATTCAGTGACTTCTTCTACTGAGGGTGGGCCACATGGTCTCTCCATATCTCCCTCATTCAGTGACTTCTTCTACTGAGGGTGGGCCACATGGCCTCTCCATATCTCCCACCTTCAGTGCCTTCCTCTACTGAGGGTTGGCCACATGGTCTCTCCATATCTCCCTCCTTCAGTGACTTCCTCTACTGAGGGTGGGCCACATGGTCTTTCTATATCTCCCTCCTTCAGTGACTTCTTCTACTGAGGGTGGGCCACATGGTCTCTCCATATCTCCCACCTTCAGTGCCTTCCTCTACTGAGAGTTGGCCACATGGTCTCTCCATATCTCCCTCCTTCAGTGACTTCTTCTACTGAGGGTGGGCCACATGGTCTCTCCATATCTCCCTCATTCAGTGATTTCCTCTACTGAGGGTGGGCCACATGGTCTCTCCATATCTCCCTCCTTCAGTGACTTCCTCTACTGAGGATGGGCCACATGGTCTTTCCATATCTCCCACCTTCAGTGCCTTCCTCTACTGAGGGTTGGCCACATGGTCTCTCCATATCTCCCACTTTCAGTGCCTTCCTCTACTGAGGGTTGGCCACATGGTCTCTCCATATCTCCCTCCTTCAGTGACTTCCTCTACTGAGGGTGGGCCACATGGTCTCTCCATATCTCCCTCCTTCAGTGTCTTCCTCTAATGAGGGGGTCTTTCCATATCTCCCTCCTTCAGTGTCTATCCTCTACTGAGGGTGGGCCACATGGTCTTTCCATATCTCCCTCCTTCAGTGTCTTCCTCTACTGAGGGTGGGCCACATGGTCTCTCCATATCTCTCTCCTTCAGTGACTTCCTCTACTGAGGGTTGGCCACATGGTCTCTCCATATCTCCCTCCATCAGTGTCTTCCTCTACAGAAGGTAGGCCACATGCTCTCTCCATATCTCCCTCCTTCAGTGCCTTCCTCTACAGAAGGTGGGCCACATGGTCTCTCCATATCTCTCTCCTTCAGTGACTTCCTCTACTGAGGGTGGGCCACATGGTCTTTCCATATCTCCCTCCTTCAGTGTCTTCCTCTACTGAGGGTAGGCCACATGGTCTCTCCATATCTCTCTCCTTCAGTGACTTCCTCTACTGAGGATGGGCCACATGGTCTCTCCATATCTCCCTCCATCAGTGTCTTCCTCTACAGAAGGTAGGCCACATGCTCTCTCCATATCTCCCTCCTTCAGTGCCTTCCTCTACAGAAGGTGGGCCACATGGTCTCTCCATATCTCTCTCCTTCAGTGACTTCCTCTACTGAGGATGGGCCACATGCTCTCTCCATATCTCCCTCCATCAGTGTCTTCCTCTACAGAAGGTAGGCCACATGCTCTCTCCATATCTCCCTCCTTCAGTGCCTTCCTCTACAGAAGGTGGGCCACATGGTCTCTCCATATCTCCCTCCTTTAGTGTCTTCCTCTACAGAAGGTGGGCCACATGCTCTCTCCATATCTCCCTCCTTTAGTGTCTTCCTCTACGGAAGGTGGACCACAAGGCCTCTGCCTTAATTTTAAGAAATACCGGCTTATTATTTCTATTGTACAACATCTTGTATGTTTTAGAAATAACTTTAAATAGCTTCTATAGGAAAATATGAAACCCACATATATTGTGAGTGTCAATTCTGTGTGACGCCTGGCTATGTTGAAGTGGGGGCCGCTGCAGTAAAAATGTGTTCTGATATCTGACATCAAAGCAGTGTTGTAAATTGTAGAATAATCGGTCATTTATACAAGAAAATGTTCATGCTTTACTACTTCTGAATTCTAAACTTTGAATATATATGCTCATGACAATAAATACGATTGGTTATATTTTGGAATATTTTCAGGATTTTATTCATAATTGGAACCATAAATAGCCGAACTAGAAAATATTGGAATCAAGTTTTAATATAGTTCTCAAATCAATACTTGGTTGTAAAATAAAATACAACAGAATAGGTTAGGGAAATGGGCTTTACACAAGTAATCTATAGAAAATTAAAGTTGAATTAAGAGGCCTCATTTAAAAGAACTGATCTTTTAAAATCGGGTTCACAGATTTTGAAAGTATTTGAGAAGCATCTGAAAAGAGTAATTTTACAGTGCCTAAAAATAATGACCAGAAAGTGGTAAATAATTAACCAAAAGGTATAAAAGGATAAGATGTATATGAAAGACGAGAGAATGAAGGCATAGTGAAATGTTTGAAAAGGTAAAAAAATTGAATAGAATATATAAACAAAATCAGGAGGGTATTGAAAAATAAATGGTCTTGAGTAATTTATTGGTAAGCACGTTTGAGCATCAATGACAAAACCTGCTCATCAGGTTTAGATCTTGAAGCGAAACTGTAGATGGCATCAATAATACTGGAGTCCTCGATCATCGCACGGTGGGCGACTCCGTGGATCTCGCGGATGAACACGGGCTGTTTCTGGCGGCCCGACCCATCCGCGGCAGACTTCAATATTCCGGGTGTTCACCGTGCCATCGCCGTCCTCGTTGATAACTTCGTGATCTCCATTCAGTCCTTCGGTTCCGTGGTACACCAGCCTGTCGCATCACCCCCATATCTTAGGTCGCTGATGTGGATGTTATACTATATCCATTACATCACTAACTCCGCCCTTGCCGGTTCCAAGCCCGGATGAAAAAGGAGGAGGGGGAACAGTAACAAGCTCACTAAAAAACCTGGGCTCAGCTGGCCTGGCTGATGGTACCCTGTTAGGGCTCCTAATCCAGGTATACAGGATGAGCAGCGTTTGTACTCCATGTTAGGAGCAGCTGCACATGGCGTCTTTTCCTCATGTCAGAGGCGGCCATTTCTTTTGGAGCTAAGTCGGCCTGCCACTGAGTAGTGCTCCCAGTCTTAATGACAAAGACAGACACATTCTACTTCACCTAGTGTGGAGATAAGAAAGAAGAAGAAGAAGACTGCAGTCAGCATATAGATTCTAGAGCAATTTACTTAAAATACATATCTTGAATCGCTCCCAGACATTCTAACTGCTTAAAGATGTTGTTGATGAAGACTTTTATAATGTACATCGTTGTAAGACTTCAAATATTTCAGATTGATAATACTCATGGATATAAAAAAAGGATGCCTTTGTCAACCCTGAATATCGATCTCCCATAAAATTACATTTTGCCTAAATATTCAGTACTGTTAATAAGAAGAAACACAAGTCTTCTTCTATGGCGAATAGTGAGATGCGGGTCTTGGCAGATGCCATGATGGCCAAGGCGTTGTCCTCCAGGTCATGCCCGAAGATCCAGCGAATATGGAGAGAATACCGTTGTTTAAATCCAGTACTATATTTTACTTCGCCATCTAAAACAACTCTTTGGTAGATGAGGTCGATTTCAAGACTCCTCTCTTCCTTAAGATATTACGAAATCTTAGCCTATTCTATACTGATAGGGGTCTGCTACTTTGGTATTCTGGTTAGTTTTTGTCTTAATTTTTCAAATTTGATCTTTTAAAACATTTTTATAATCTCAATATATAAATTAAAACGGAAGAGGTCAATAAAATGCATTTACAAAGATCTTTTCATTTACACTTGAATATCTTCCTATATGCAAATATATTGTAATATTATGAGAGGAATTTATATCGTATAGTATAGGTATGTTTTTTAATCATTTATGAGGATATGAAAGAGAAAATATAAAAATTATAATGGGATCATATTTTACCAATCTTTGCGTTAAAAAAGGTTTGAGCCTATTTATCCATGATTCCAACAGAACCCACTCCATTGATGGCCCGATTAGATTCAGACTACCTCAGGTTGACACATGAGCTAGCAATATGAAACGTGAGATGTATTTCTTGATATTTCACGAAAATGTTTTGTACAATACTTTTTTATATTTCGAATTAAAAATCAATTATTTTAGTCTCGAGATAGATAGAACTGGCAACTCACAGTTGTAGGCTATAAGGATTGTTATAACCATTGCCTTATGAGGCTGTTCTCAGGCGTAAAGCTCCTGCTGTTATGCAGCTATACTGAGATCTTTCTATAGAAAAATTATATATTCAATATATTTCAGTGGGAGTCTGTACCATCCCTCCAGCAATAGTTTCTATAAAGGCAGGTCTAGCTGTACTTTGAATGGTAGCAGGCCCCAATCACAGTGACAATAAAAATATAAATAGAAAAATTCAGCTCATCTGGCTGTGAAGAAAGTGGAAAATTTTTGCTTACCTATATGTAAAAAAAGAAAAATTCGGCTCATCGATCTGTAAAGAAGGATAGAATGCTGCTCACCTGACTGTAAAGAAATATAGAATACTGCTCACCGAGCTGTAAAGAAATATAGAATGCTGCTCACTGAGCTGTAAAGAAAGATAGAATGCTGCTCACTGAGCTGTAAAGAAAGATAGAATGCTGCTCACCTGAATGTAAAGAAAGATAGAATGCTGCTCACCTGAATGTAAAGAAAGATAGAATGCTGCTCACCTGAATGTAAAGAAAGATAGAATGCTGCTCACCTGACTGTAAAGAAAGATAGAATGCTGCTCACTGAGCTGTAAAGAAAGATATAATGCTGCTCACTGAGCTGTAAAGAAAGATAGAATGCTGCTCACCTGAATGTAAAGAAAGATAGAATGCTGCTCACCGAGCTGTAAAGAAAGATAGAATGCTGCTCACTGAGCTGTAAAGAAAGATAGAATGCTGCTCACCTGAATGTAAAGAAAGATAGAATGCTGCTCACCTGAATGTAAAGAAAGATAGAATGCTGCTCACCTGACTGTAAAGGAAGATAGAATGCTGCTCACCTGAATGTAAAGAAAGATAGAATGCTGCTCACCTGACTGTAAAGAAAGATAGAATGCTGCTCACCTGAATGTAAAGAAAGATAGAATGCTGCTCACCTGAATGTAAAGAAAGATAGAATGCTGCTCACCTGACTGTAAAGAAAGATAGAATGCTGCTCACTGAGCTGTAAAGAAAGATAGAATACTGCTCACCGAGCTGTAAAGAAATATAGAATGCTGCTCACCTGACTGTAAAGAAAGATAGAATGCTGCTCACTGAGCTGTAAAGAAAGATAGAATGCTGCTCACCTGAATGTAAAGAAAGATAGAATGCTGCTCACCTGAATGTAAAGAAAGATAGAATGCTGCTCACCTGACTGTAAAGAAAGATAGAATGCTGCTCACCTGAATGTAAAGAAAGAAAGAATGCTGCTCACCTGACTGTAAAGAAAGATAGAATGCTGCTCACTGAGCTGTAAAGAAAGATAGAATGCTGCTCACCTGAATGTAAAGAAAGATAGAATGCTGCTCACCTGACTGTAAAGAAAGATAGAATGCTGCTCACTGAGCTGTAAAGAAAGATAGAATGCTGCTCACTGAGCTGTAAAGAAAGATAGAATGCTGCTCACTGAGCTGTAAAGAAAGATAGAATGCTGCTCACCTGAATGTAAAGAAAGATAGAATGCTGCTCACCTGAATGTAAAGAAAGATAGAATGCTGCTCACCTGAATGTAAAGAAAGATAGAATGCTGCTCACCTGACTGTAAAGAAAGATAGAATGCTGCTCACTGAGCTGTAAAGAAAGATAGAATGCTGCTCACTGAGCTGTAAAGAAAGATAGAATGCTGCTCACTGAGCTGTAAAGAAAGATAGAATGCTGCTCACCTGAATGTAAAGAAAGATAGAATGCTGCTCACCTGAATGTAAAGAAAGATAGAATGCTGCTCACTGAGCGGTAAAGAAAGATAGAATGCTGCTCACCTGAATGTAAAGAAAGATAGAATGCTGCTCACCTGAATGTAAAGAAAGATAGAATGCTGCTCACCTGAATGTAAAGAAAGATAGAATGCTGCTCACCTGACTGTAAAGAAAGATAGAATGCTGCTCACTGAGCTGTAAAGAAAGATAGAATGCTGCTCACCTGACTGTAAAGAAAGATAGAATGCTGCTCACCTGAATGTAAAGAAAGATAGAATGCTGCTCACCTGACTGTAAAGAAAGATAGAATGCTGCTCACCTGAATGTAAAGAAAGAAAGAATGCTGCTCACCTGACTGTAAAGAAAGATAGAATGCTGCTCACTGAGCTGTAAAGAAAGAT
The DNA here is from genome assembly GCA_030710605.1 of Cordylochernes scorpioides. Taxonomy (NCBI): domain Eukaryota; kingdom Metazoa; phylum Arthropoda; class Arachnida; order Pseudoscorpiones; family Chernetidae; genus Cordylochernes; species Cordylochernes scorpioides. The sequence goes on from CP092866.1 coordinate 48,645,331, forward strand.
AGAATGCTGCTCACCTGAATGTAAAGAAAGATAGAATGCTGCTCACCTGAATGTAAAGAAAGATAGAATGCTGCTCACCTGACTGTAAAGAAAGATAGAATGCTGCTCACTGAGCTGTAAAGAAAGATAGAATGCTGCTCACTGAGCTGTAAAGAAAGATAGAATGCTGCTCACCTGAATGTAAAGAAAGATAGAATGCTGCTCACCTGAATGTAAAGAAAGATAGAATGCTGCTCACCTGACTGTAAAGAAAGATAGAATGCTGCTCACTGAGCTGTAAAGAAAGATAGAATGCTGCTCACCTGACTGTAAAGAAAGATAGAATGCTGCTCACTGAGCTGTAAAGAAAGATAGAATGCTGCTCACCTGAATGTAAAGAAAGATAGAATGCTGCTCACCTGAATGTAAAGAAAGATAGAATGCTGCTCACCTGACTGTAAAGAAAGATAGAATGCTGCTCACTGAGCTGTAAAGAAAGATAGAATGCTGCTCACCTGAATGTAAAGAAAGATAGAATGCTGCTCACCGAGCTGTAAAGAAAGATAGAATTCTGCTCACCGAGCTTCAAAGAAATATAGAATACTGCTCACTGAGCTTAATAAAATATAGAATTCTGCTCACCGAGCTTCAAAGAAATATAGAATACTGCTCACTGAGCTGTAATAAAATATAGAATTCTGCTCACCGAGCTTCAAAGAAATATAAATTCGGCTCACCGAGCTGTAAAGCAAGATAGAATTTCCGTCACCTATAAAGAAAGATAGAATGCGGCTCAACACACCTGGCAGGGGTTGCTGATCCCGTGGCATGGTAGCAGACGGTCTTAACGCCAGGGACTCCCAGTTTCTTCCGAGTCGTCACGGCATCAAGGAATAGGTGCGCGAAATTGCCCCCGTCAGAACCAAGGTCCACCATAAGCTTTAGCAGGTCCTTCGAAGTATAGGATTTTTGCTTGGTCTCCACCAGAACCTCTTTAGAACCCCACAGCTTCCCGAATGGCATCAGGTAGTATAAGGACGGCATGGTGCGGAAGAGTTCTCGGACGATTTTGGGTTTGATGACAGATTGCCCGAAGTCTACCCCTGGAATCACATCAGGAAACTTATTTGTTAGATTTTCAGTAGAGATAATATCGGTGTGATTCATTTATAAGGCGGATATAAATGGTACTATATCTATTAGAACATAATAGCCCGCTCAAAGAGCAGGTCTTCAACATATAATCAAGAACGTATATATGCTATATTATGTTAATGAATATGTTTTAATAGGAGTTATATGAACATAAATTATAAAATAATGGTTAGTTAGTGACACGGTTGATGTCACTGGTCAGGTAATGCACCGTAGAAGAGTGACGTACCTGAGATAACAGCTTCCAGAGACTCCACGGCGCCCTCCCACGGAGCTCCAATAGCCACGAACACCTCGATGTGCTTATCTTTCCACTCCTGGCTCACCTGGCCCAGCAACGTCAGGAACACGGGACAGCCCAGACTGTGGCAGACTATCACGGCTTTTTTATTCTCGGATTTGACAGTTTCTTCCACCAGGTTCTGCATGTTGTGGAACAGCTCCTCCATCTCATCTGGACACGTCCCATTCTCTAATGTTACCTGGATTCACATGTCAAAGTGTATTCAAACTTATTAGACCACCTATTGAGGAAAAACAGAAACTTCATAGATATTTACTCTATAACAAAAAAAAAAATAGACGATCTAAGAAATAGTTGTCAGATTGGGAGAAAAATTGGCGTATGTGAAGAACATGTATAGGGGGGGGGGGGGACGATTATAATTTCATAACAATTAATTGTTTTATTTCGGAATTTGATAGTCAAAAATTAAGAACGTCAATATGTCGCTAGACCCCCACTGGCCTGGATGCAGGCTGCCACCCGGCGTGTCATGGACTGATAAAGATTCCGGATGTTGTGCTGCGGGATGTCTTGCCAAATTCTCTTAACAGTCGGGCTAAATAGTCAAAATATATTCCGGGATGGTTGCAATTGCCTTCATTGACGTCCCATATGTGCTCTATGGGTGAGAGATCAGGCGACCTTTCTCTCCACGGAAGAGTTCGGCAAGATTGAAGACGATCCATAATAACACGTTACGTGTGTAACTGGGCATTATATTGCTGAAAGGTAAGCCCGGGGTGATGTGAAAAGAATGTAAAAAAAACAAGCAATAGAATATCATCTACGTACCGCTGTGCTATCAGGGTGCCAGGAATGACTACCAATGGAGTCCTGATATCAAATAAAATGGCACCCCAGTCCATAACGCCCTGTTGTGGACCTGTGTGATGTTTGAAGTAAGACCAGGATCCACACGCTTCCCAGGACGTCTCCAGACACGTTTGCAACGGTCGTCAGGACACAGTAAAAGACTATACGTTCCCAGTCAGCGCAGTTCCAAGTTGATCGCTACCGACACCACTGTAGTTGGACTTGTCGGTGTACAGGTGTGAGGGGTAGGCATCGTAACGGTCACTGATCTCTTAGATTCCACTCTCTAAGTCATTTACTGATGGTAAATTTGGACACTTATGTGCCGGTCAAATATTGGATGGTATATAACGTCGTATTTGGTGCTGCGACAGCCGTTCTGACAATCGCTCTATCCTCCCGTCTGTTGTGTCCCTTGGTCGACCGCTGCCGTCCTGACGTTTTATTTCAAATGTTTGCACATATTTTTTGGTTATTATCCACTTCAACATATAATCTTCTCTCGCTACATCTACAATGTTCCTAAGGAAGTATCCATATTTACAAACAGTGCTGGCAATGATCTTCTGACAGAACGTACTCAATTTTAGAGTAGAGATGTGCACCTATGGGCTACCTAGCCTGGAGAAGTTAACACGAACAAAAATTTTAACGATTTGTTTCTTTTGCCTAAAATCCATACACTTATTGTGATAATGAAACTTATTGCTTACTTATTTAACCGATTTTATTAATACTTTCTATAAACGTTTAATAATTATTTACCAATTATATAGCTTACACCGATTGATAGCGGGCTACCTAGACCGAAATCTGTACGCCTGTATTATAGTTAGCAATTTTATAGGAAGAAGAAGACGATTTTTACTTAGCAATGTTTTGAGCTCTATATTTTTGCTAAAGGTGATATTTCGCGCTGTGCCATTATATAAAATAAAGATCCTATAAGACGAATATTTCTATCCTTATCATTAGTTATAGATCTGGTAGATTCAATGGACGAAACCTCTGGAAGAGTTGATGGAGCGTTCTCATTATCTTTCCATCATCCGTTTATGGATTGTAGAATTATAAAATATGGTTTTATATATGAATTTAACAAAATTAATTTCATCTCTATTTTAACCTGGAGTCGACTTGTGTTACACTTAATAAAGAAAGGCTTCCTTCCGACAGCAATTTTTACACATCAAATGGGCTAGCCACTTGGATAAAACCTACTTTTTGTTGAAATAGGGAGAATTTGCCAACATAACGGCTTTATACTGAAGAATTTAATAGCCCGAAATAATTGGCTTTAAATAGGTTTGTGTATTTGCCAAAGCTTATGGCCTTATCAGCTTCAAGTTGCATTAGCAATGACGATTGCTAGATGACCCAAAGAGATTAGTTCTTATTTTGACGATAAAGGTGACTTTATCTTATAAAATAGATAGTGTAGACGAGGTGTATACTTACTTGGAGCCTTGCGGAAGTCGAAAGGGGCGGCTCTTAGGTTCTTCCCGCGGACATATCCCTGGTCGACCAGCTTTTTCACCATCTTGACGTAGTACTCAGCTGTTCACATCATACAGTACCTGTCATATTTGAGAACTGTTGGTCGAACATGAAACCTTACACTAGACCTCACTACAATATCTGTTCTATAGTAGAGTTATACTGGTATTATAAACGGACGTATGCCAGAACCTGAAGTAAAGCAGTTAGATCAATTGCTATAATGGATTCGATTTTTTGCACAAATCTAACGCTAAGCGTAAAGAAACCAAAACGCGTCGAGCATCTTGTTAAGTTCTAAAATTAGAGCCTCTAACATCTTAGGATCTCTGAATGTATTTAGCTTATAAATGGTGTTATCAGAAGTAATGTTTCGTGAATCTAACACAAAAATCTCTTTCTCCGTTAGAGGTAGACTTATCCCTTCTGGACCCCTCTCGGTCACTTCCATCTACATTCTACGCTAGAAACTGGTAGATACTCTATCTCGGTATGACCTGGGTTTCTGATCAAGTTCTTATGTGCATCTTGTCTACTTTTTCTGCCTCTTCTTGGCTTTACTTGTCTACTTCTTGTCTTTGCTTAGCGCATATAAAGTCTTATTTTTAATAGTTGTCGTAGCGCACAACAATTAACGTGTGTCTGATTATAGATTAGACTATTCCAGGTTCGAATCCTAGTAGGTTCGTTTTTGAATAGTTACAAGGATATCTCAGGTATGGGATTATCGTGGTATGAGGACAGAGTTCTGCTGATTCTCCATCGCTAGAGCAAGTACTTCATCTCCGTTAAATACAGGGTCCATTATGAAAGTAATGAGTATTTACTGGCAAAATACATTTATTGATCGTAATTTGTGCGAATGTTCAATTTTCTTCAAAATACATTCCTCCTGCATCAATACACTTGCGGAGACGCGTTTGCCACGCCTGAAAGGCACCCTGTAACTCCTCGACAGGAATGCTTCTCAGGAACGTTGTAACATGGTGTTGGATGTTTTCCACGGTTTCCCAATGCTTTCCTTTCATCTCTCTCTTGAATCTAGGAAACAAAAATAAGTCACATGGAGCTAAGTCGAGACTGTAAGGGGGGTGAGGGATCACCGGGGTGTTGCTCCAGGCCAGGAAGTTGGTAATGAGGAAGGCTGTGTGGCTGGTGGCATTGTCATGGTGGAGCTTGACCGTGTCTTTAATGTCAGTACTCACGCGTGCGATCCGGCGTTTCAATCTCCTGAACACCTCCAGGTAAAAGGCTGAGTTTACAGTTTGTCCCTGCGGAACAAACTCACAATGGACTATTCCTCGGATGTCAAAGAAGACAATGATCATCGTTTTGATGCGCGACTTGCTCATTCGCGCTTTCTTGGGGCGTGGGGATGATTTTGTGTGCCATGCACAGCTCTGCCTTTTCGACTCTGGGTCGTATTCAAACATCCAGGATTCGTCTCCGGTTACTACAGAGAGTTCAAAAAGCCCGGTTCATTTCGAATCAAATCCAACAATTCTTGACAGCGCAAAACTCTAAGTTCTTTCTGGTCTTGCGTCAACACTTTCGGCACAAGCTTCGCACAGACCTTACGCATTTGCAGATCCTCGGTCACTATCCCATGTACCACAAATGTGGACATGTGTAATGTGTCAGCAATTTGCTGTATGCTTAATCGACGGTCGGTACGCGAAACTTCGAGCACACGATCCACGTTCTCGTCAGTTCTGGCCGTTGTTGGGCGTCCTGAACGGGGTTCGTCGGCGACCTCCTCCCGGCCCTCCTTGAACGCCTTGTGTCACTTCCCAGACTGTGATCTTGAAATGCAATCGTCCTTGAAGGCTTTTTGCAGCATCTGGAATGTTTCGGTTGCATTTTTTCCAAGCTTCACGCAAAACTTTATGGCGTATCGTTGTTCAAGCGAACGCTTCATCGCGCTATGTTACAAAAGTTGAAAACACACTTTAAGCGGAGGCATGTATCTCCCCTCACACTGCTCGAACTCAACTGACGGCTGCATGGATTGAAAGGGCATATCCTTCCAGCACATTTCCCACGGTTTTACCGTGCTGCTATCTATCGTCGCGTCACAATAACATTATGCTCATTACTTTTATAATGGACCCTGTATAAGAGTGTTTCTATCGAAGTTGTTGAAATATAAATTAAGCTATGAAATTCTGTAGGAAACGAGTTTTAGATTAAATGCTTTTGATTCGATATTGAATTGGAGAAACAACTAGACTATGTACGTTAACAGATTTGAAGATAATCTTATTCGATTTGGTAAATCTAAGATAACAGCAGATAGACTAGAGAATGAAGAAATGCAGAGAAAATCAAAAACGACGACAGCAACAACAGTATGTGTGTTTTCTTACTTCTACAGAAATTTCACTGTCAACGGATGCCAGGAAAAAAATAAAATTTCGATAACTGGGGTCAGTGGAATCTCAAAATTTTACCAATTTCACTTTTAAACGTGAAAGTTTTATCGAGGCTACCCATGCGTTTCGTTATTGCATAAAATCTAGCTTGCGGACATGTGTCTTCTCTTTTGTTAAGTCAATCTATAAAATAGAGAAATATCTTTACTGAATAAAAGTTATCTTGCGGATACATATTGCCTAAAATCTATGATATAGAGAAATTTATTAATGCATAAATGCAAATTTTCGGAAATGTGCTGCCTCGGATATATCTATGAAGATGAAGAATTTTCATAGATAAGCCCATGGGAGGAGAAAATGTACCCGTAGACTAGCTTTTAAGCTATAAAGTCGCATTGATAATTTCTATGGTTTTATTTTCTCCTCTTTTTCTATAGAAATAGTGCATAATACATGGTGAAGATCTGTGCATAAATTATATTTTTAAAATTTTCAATATTGATAAACGTAAGACCACGTTATATAAAAACTTTAAAAATTCTTTTGGATGTATCTCAGAATTATTTTATTTATATGAGAATTGAAACGACAGAATTCATCCAGACAACAAAAACTAATTTTAGTCAAATTATATATAATTTCTAAAATGACGTGGAAATCTAAAAATCAATAGAAATGTAACTTATATTGATTCCAACTTACTGAAAGAGTAAACAAAAAGAACGTTTTAAAATTCTGTTTATTTTGAGCTAGAATATTGACCCGTGTCCGAGTTACCAAAAGAAAATGGTGCTTTTACAATTATTTTTTAGCAAAGGTTCGTCATTTATAAAGGTCAGTGCTCTTTCACCTACTGTGCACTCTTCCATCTATCTCAAAGCTGCACTTGGAAAATACTGGAAATATAGGAAATGCTACAATAGAGATTCATTCGTTAACTCTATTATTATATTGTCGCGTTGAAAAATTGACGCGAGGAGAGGTAAACATTAACAGACTTTATTCTCTTTGATGGTCTACCTTAAAAGTGTATCTACGTGCATTTATATAGCTATGACATAATTAAAAACATATGTAGATCAATACAATCTAAAAATTATGTAAATAATTTAACCACGTTACAATATAAAATATCGTTTTGAGAGATGGTGTACACTGTGGTTCTTATTGATAATATCTCTGTAGTAAAATTGGCGGTAGTTAGGTGTGAAGTTAGGAACAAGGTAGGAAGGTACTTACTGAATTCAGGATACTCATTAGATAGACTCTCTACAGAGGAGGTGTTGCCGAATCCAGGGACAAACACCTTTAAACCTGGCTGGTCAGAGGTGGTGTGAGTGCGATGGTCGTAGTTTAGCCTGGACACAACTGACGTTCTGGATCTGTGTTGTATATTAGGTAGATACAGTGTAGACTGTTGTAGTGTTGGTTGGTACAACAACTGACGTTCTGGACCTGTGTTGTATGTTATGTAGATACAGTGTAGACTGTTGTAGTGTTGGTTGGTACAACAGCTGACGTTCTGGACCTGTGTTGTATGTTGTGTAGATACAGTGTAGACTGTTGTAGTGTTGGTTGGTATAACAGCTGACGTTCTAGACCTGTGTTGTATGCTGTGTAGAGACAGTGTTGTGTTGGTTGATACAACACTGACGTTCTAGACTTGTGTTGTATGTTGTGTAGATACAATGTAAACTGTTGTAGTGTTGGTTGGAGCAACACTGACGTTCTGGACCTGTGTTGTGTAGAGACCAGGTAGATTGTGGTACGCAGGTTCGTACAACTGTTGAAGTTATAGACCTGTGTTGTTCGCTCCGTTATGTAGAGACACAATGAAATGTTGTAGTGTTGGAGGTCACAAAAGATTACGTTCTAGACCTGTGTTGTATGTTGTGTTATGCAGAGACAATGTAGACTGTGATATTGTTGGTAGGTACAAGAAATTACGTTTACGTACTTGTGTTGTATGTTGTATAATGCAGAGACGTTATGTCGTTTGTGAAAATATTCAAATTGTAAAACGCCAAACATGTTCGAACTCTCCGCACAAAGTGTAATAAACAAAAATAACAATGACTTTTTAAAATGCCAAGAAAAGTTGTCTTCCGCCTCTGACGCCGATACAGAAAAATTAAAAGCGCACGTGTGATGACTTTGGGAAGCAAGAGAGAACCAATTTGGTGAGATGAAAAAGGCCAATAGTATAAATGCACTTACAAAGGCCTATGTTTGGTGATGACTTAAAATTCAGAGTAATGCTTAATGAATGTCTATTAAACGATAGATCATCTCTTTCGTCAAAATAGACGTTAAAATAAAGCGACATCTAATGATCGTCTCCGCAAAAGAGCGGACTCAGATTTGGTACAAAGTTACAACACAAGCGTTTGTGAATTTAGGACGTCCACCTGGACACCATTGTTTCGGCTCATTGTACACGCCAGTCTCCAGGACCTTTTTATTTAATAAGATTCGCTAGGAATTCATGGATTTGCCAAAGAGGTATTTAGATGACAAAGAGGATTGGTCAAATCTGATACCAAAATATGGGTGGAAATTTTGACGAGAGGATATTGATACGCAAAAACAAAGTCAACACTGTCGTGTGAAGAGGAAGTGAGTTTACAAGGTTGTTTCAAAATTCGTAAACACTTGCAAAAAATTGAAATACCAATATAATTTGCAATTGTATTATGTATTGGCCGTAGTAATATTATTCGCCAATAATAAAAAAAAAACATCGTTTTAAGAAAAACATGAACTGTTGGGACAACCTTATAATTATGAACACAAAAGGGAGTGGTGCAACATACTTCATGAGGTCAACGAATTTCTTCTGGTCTTCTGGTCTAATAAGACCCGGGAGATCGACCCAGGCGATCTTAGAGTTGTCCGGATTTCCCTGGTGGTACCATAGCTGGGAGCCACCCAACCCTGGAACTAAACCACGCCGTTCTTAGTACTGAACCTCACCAACCACATTGTTGATACAAAACACCCCACCTACCACGTTATTACAGAACCATATCAACCAGGTTGTTAGCAAAGAACCACATCAAACAGGATTTTAGTACAGAATCACACTAACCACATCCTTATATCTATAAATATGAAATCCAAAATCTAGAGAATCAATCATTATGAAATTTCGCATGTAGGTAGCTGAAGATTTCGTTTAACATATAAGCTTTTCAAAAAACAAAAAGTTTATGTGCTTTTTTTTAATGTAAAAGCAAAAAGCGTTAGTTCCAGCCTTTCATCGTTTGGCGCAGCACTGGTCGCGACGATAAATGAATTTGATTGGTTAATAATTTTACACGTAGTTTGTTTACACGATGAATGTTAGTTTGTTTACACGATGAATGTTTTTAAAAGGTAAGATTATCCAATCGCCGTGAAACATTAGGAAGTTATTTACTATACTACTGGGAAGGTTTCTGGTTTGAATTTGATTTGAAATAAATATTCGTTGCAATTTTATTTGCAATTTTTTTAATTTCACTTAAAAGCAGCACCTCTCGCGGTATCTGGTGAAATTACATTTATGAATTGTAAAAATGCTAAAATGTATTCCAAGTATAATATAAATTTATTATTCAATTTGAGGATTTAGTAATATATAATATTGTAATGATGTAAAAAAAACTTGGCATATCAATATTAGTATATATTTAAAGAAAATATCTTATTTAAAATTTAATAAATGTTTTCAAAAATATTATGTGTTTCAAAAATATATTTAAACGCATATAAGAATATTTGTATATTCATATTTATATACGTTTATAAATCTATATATAGATGTATTGGATGTTTTCTAGAATCGTTTTAACAATTATTCGTTAGGCAAACTTTTACTCGGGTAAAAACCAGGCGAAGCCGGGAACATAGGTACCACAATTATAAATAGTGTGATAGCTCCAAATTTTAGATAAAATTCAACCCGCCAGATTGACCATCTTGTAATCAGAAATAAGGCAATAAAGTTTTATTGAGAGTCAATCACACCCAGGCAAGGCGAGGTCCAACATAACGTCAAGATCACGTCATTTTCTCCTGTGGAACTTCTACAAGTCGTTAGGGAGTTTTACGACCTGCCACCGCCGGACAACAGCAGATAACCTATCTCACTTCTGCATATCACACCCTCCTGGACCTTTCCGCGTCTTCGCCCGCTGGCCTTTCTTAGATACCATTCAACCTGCCTTTGTTTTATCCATAGACGACTGAAATCACTTGGCACCATGACTGCTATTGCTTGTGGTATGACATATATATATATATATTGCCACGTGGATAATTAGGGAAGACAAAAACTTCAGGAGGAAACAAAATTTATTTCAGGGAAGGACAAAGGACAAAGAGGGTAGATCCCTCTTGAGTGTCCAGCAGTAGTCGGCAAGCATAGCGGGACTCCATTTACCTTGGTACCGCTTCTCCATGCTTGATATATCTTGATGAAACCTTTCACCATGCTCATCGCTAACTGCGCCAAGATTGTCTGGAAAGAAATCTAGATGTGAATGCAGGAAATGGATCTTGAGAGACATGTTACATCCCAATGCCTTGTAGGAAAGCAACAGATCATTAACTTTGTCTCGGTAATTTTCAACCTTGACACTTCCTAAGAAGTTTTTGCAAACGTTTCTAAAGGAATTCCATGCTGCTGCTTCAACTTCATTCAAACTATTTTGAAAATTTCCATTCTGCTGCAATTCTCGAATCTGAGGTCCAACGAAAATGCCTTCTTTAATCTTCGCTTCACTTATACTAGAAAATTTTTGTTTTAGGTAGGCAAATCCACTGGCATTTCGATCCATTGCCTTGACAAAGTTCTTCATTAATCCCAGTTCAATATGTAATGGTGGTAAGTAAATATTTTCTGAATCGATCAGGGGTAGATTTGCAATATTTTTATATCCTGGAGTAAAGATTTTACGGTTTGGCCAGATTTTTTTAATGTAATGCCTTTCCCTATCTCTGCTATCCCACTCACACAGAAAAAAACAAAATTTTGTAAATCCAAGCTGTAATCCACGCAAGAGAGCAACGACTTTCAAATCGCTGCATATTTTCCAACCGTATCTTTCATATTCTATCTTTTTCAAAAGCAGTTTCATGTTTTCGTAAGTCTCTTTCATGTTGGATGCATGTGCTATTGGCACTGATGAGAACTTATTTCCATTGTGAAGGAGAACAGCTTTCATACTAATTTTTGAAGAATCAATGAATAAACGCCACTCTTTTGTATCATGGTCATGACCAAGCGCTTCCATTAGACTAACAACATCATTTCAATATACTAAATCATTCTCTTGTGAAAAGAAGTCTTGAAATTCATCTTGACGCTTGCGAAAAAAGCATACTTTTGTGCCTTTATGCAGCAGATTCCAGCCTTTTAACCTAGAGCCTAAAAGTTCACTCTGTTTTTTGGATAAATCTAAATCACGTACGAGGTCGTTCAAATCTCCTTGGGTTAATAAATGAGGTTCAGATAAAGCACCTGCTTCAAAATTTGTGTCATCCCACTGTTGCTCTCGTCTATTGGAATCATCGTCACTAAATATTACATTTTCAGGAGGCTGTGGAACAGGTAAAATATCACTATGAGGAACCGGTCTCATAGCAGTAGGCAAATCTGGATATTCAACTGTATGTCTTGATTTGGATGCAATACCTGTAGTCTTTGTCAAACAAAAATAACAGTCTGAAGAATGGTCTTTAGGTTTCCTCCATATCATTGGAACCGCAAAAGGCATATGACGTTCACCTTTAATCCACCCTGTAAGATGTCGAACACAAATTACACAACAATGGTGAGAAGCCCAAGTCTTATCTTGGTCACCGACTTTAAAAAGCCAAAATAAAGTTCATAGCACTTTTTGATGAGCGGTGTAAAGTTTCGCCTTTGAACTTTGAAAGTTAATTCCCCACAAATATAACAGAAAATATCAGGAATATTAATGCAACGCCTCGGCATATTGACACAGTCTAGTGCACACGATTTATAAAAGCAAATCGATAGAGAAGAATAAACTAATCACTTCAAATTTACCTGTCACTTCTGCTGCAAATCTATTAAACAAATCGTTAGGTTCAATTTAAATATATATATTCAATTAAAATTTCAAAAATTTGTTATTTAAATTAATATTAATGATTCTTAAAGAGCAAATTTTAATTAATAACAAATAAAATAAAGCTTTTGGCTCCACATACCAACTCTTCTTGTCAAAAATAAAGCGCTAGCTTAGTTAATGATGTAACTTAAAAAATGCTTACGTAACATTGGTTGCATTTATTACTATATTTATCCCAATACTAAAAAAAGACCATCAGGCAAAAACCATGGGTGATGGGAAATTTCTGATTAGATTTTTGAGTTCAGCATGAAAAGTCACACTAGAAACACCATCAGGTTCTCTTGTGCAAAAAAAAAGGTTTTTTTTTTTGTAGACCTGTGTTATTATACAGTGTAAAATAAATATACGATATATATATTAAAAATAAAAAAGGCATATCCTGACCAGGGGCACATGTGCTTTTCAGAAGGCAGAGCGCCATCTGGTGGAACAGAAATCAACTAATCATTGATTTAGCCTGTTCCCTGATATTTGGGCAACCTAATTTCTTGATAAATCAAGAAAAGCCATTCACTGAAAGTACATGTGCTGCTGGTCAGGATATGACTTTTCTTATTTTTAATATCAAGACCTGACCTTTTTATTTTTTTCTAGTGTTTCACCATATATATATTCTGGTTCAAATCACATAAATAGGTACCGCTCAGCAAGAGCAACCTAGTTCATGATAATTGAACAATGAATAATATGTGAAGGTTATTCACATATTAAACAAAATTTAAACGCGGGATTCAATCCCGGTTCATGACTGTCGGGAATCGAGGGGGTTACCCACTCGTCCACCGACTTTTTATATATATATATATTCATGTAAACGTGGTCAGGATATGCCTTTTTTTATTTTAATATAAACATCGTCTTTATTTCACAAAATAGATCAAAAACAATTTGTAATGAAAGAATACATACCTAAAATGATGGGAAGGTCTTTATTTTTTTCGACAGGGATTGCTAGGATGGTAGCCGTGAGGCAGAGAAGAACACTCAGCACCTTCAGGGAAGACATTTCTGGACATACAGAAGATGGTGAGAACAAATACAGAGTACTTAATTTGTCGTAGCTTGTCATTTTCAGAAAGTTCTCCGTTAATACTGCAAGGGATCTAAAAGCAACACTATCCTTTATCCTACAAGAAATTCCACATGATATCCTAAAAGATGGCCTTTAATTACAATAATTCCGTAAAGAACACCACAGAATAGCTAATTTACCATATTTTTTAAGAGCAGCTCTTCACCACAGCATACCATTCAAGTCATCTACAATACCGACTAGACACCTTGAAAACAACCTTAGAGATCACTTTCTACAAGATACGCTGCAAGCGTCCATGAAAAATATATTCTAACGACGAGTGATCCTAAAACTACAATCGCATATACAAAAAATCCCTCTATATATATATACTTTAACTACAATAAATCCTATAAGACACACCCTATAATCAATACTACAAGATACCATTGTAGAAACCATATACAGATAACTCTAAAACTACAAGTAACCCTACAAGACGCCCTTTAGCCTACAAGAATTTTTACAAGACGCCCTTTAACCTACAAGAAATTCTACAAGACACCCTTTAACATACAAGACATCCTTTAATTACAAGATATCTTACAATAGACCCTAGTAGAAACCATGCTAACTACTCTAAACATACAAACAAGCCTACAAGACATTCTTTGTCTTCAAGAAATCCTACAAAACACCCTTTAACTACAAGAAATCCCACAATACACCATAGTAGAAAACATGATAACTGCTTTTAAACACACAAACAACCCTACAAGACATTCTTTGTCTTCAAGAAATCCTATAATACACACTTTAACTACAAGAAATCCTACAATACACCCTCAATTAAAAGAAGTCCTAAAAGACATATTTTATCTTCCAGAAATCCTACAAGACACACTTTAACTACAAGAAATTCCACAATACACCATAGTAGAAACCATGATAACTGCTTTTAAACGCACAAACAACCATACAAGACATTCTTTGTCTTCAAGAAATCCTATAATACACACTTTAACTACAAGAAATCCTACAATACACCCTCAATTAAAATAAATCCTACAAGACATTCTTTATCTTCCAGAAATCCTACAAGGCACACTTTAACTGCAAAAAATCCTATAATACATCCTTCAACTACAATAAATCCTAAAAGACATCCTTTAACTTCAAGACACCATAGTAGAAACCATGTTAACTGCTCTGAACACACAAACAACCCTACAAGACATTCTTCAAGAAATCCTACAAGACACACACACATTCTTTATCTACAAGAAATCCTATAATACACGTTTCAACTACAAGAAATCCTACAATACATCCTTTAACTACAAGACACCCTAGGAGAAACCATGCTACCCGCTCTAAAAACACACACAAACGACCCTACAATACATTCTTTATCTATAAGAAATCCTCTTACAAGACACCCTGTCTACCAGAAGCCATATAAAAAACTCTAAAACTATATAAACGTATCCCTATTAGCCTTATACAAGATATTCTAAAAGTCAACGATTCAAAAACTATTGATGCATTAGATCGACACATCGTACCTCGCAGAGATATTTTTACCTGTTTGCGGTAAAAAAAATCTTTTGAAATAAAATTTTGTACGATATATTCTTTACGATAATTCTTTAATTTTAGGTTATTTAGAAATAAAATTTAAAATATTAGGTAAAGTGTTGTTCCTTAAAACCTAGTTAAGGGTTTTATTTTAAAAATCCCCATTTTTACATAAATGGCATCGTGGGCCAAAAAAGGTGCTGCAAGCAACAGTACAATACCTACCTACTTCCACTCAGTAATAGAAGCCGCACGACTTCTTCCGTTTTTATATCAGAAGAGAGGTATTTGTTGTGAGATTGATACCTTCTATCTTGGACACTTCATTCTGTACAAACAGATAATGTCGGACGATAGATCGTCTCGAGGTAAAGCATTAGATATTCACTCACCTGATAAGATTGTTTGGAAGCCTGCTAGACATGTGACACGTAAACATGATGCCCCCTCTTGAATCAAACAATGTTAAACGTAGCAAAATATGAGTATTGAAGAGGAGTGTATTATAAGAACTTTATTCGCAAGCTTTCGGACGCATCGTCATTGTAAAGCCTGTAGAAGGACGTCCGAAAGCTTGCAAATTATAAGACATTCATCTTCATCCTCATTATATTTTACTATTTTTATTCGAAGAGTTCAATTTAGTCGAGTCAGTGATAAACGTATTGATAGTAATTTCAGTTAACAAATAATTAAAGTAACAAATCTACAAAGAACAACAAAGCTTTATCAATCCTTCTTTAGTTGTTGTTTTTTCCCCCGGAGCGTTTCAGCTAATCACTGTCATCTCCGTCAGGAAAACTGTGGTTGACCTGCAGATTTAAAGAAATACTTCTTTATAACCATCACGTTATTCTGGGGCCTTGGCAAAGGTTTATTAGTGTGATGTGTGAGAAATTAAAAAATACATTTTTGACCAGAATTCAAAATGACACACAAATAAGAAACGTTTGAAGGGAACTTTACTGTAATGTGGATACTGGTATGGGTAATTACTGAATAAAACATTTGTATAAGGAAGATTATGAGCTTAAGCAGTCTGTATGCCCGAATTTCAGTAGATATGAGATTAAGCAGCTCAAAGGCCAGAATTTCAGTGGGTATCAAGAATCCTGAAAGTCAGAATTACAGTGGGCATGAGATTAAGGAACTTAAAGGTAAGAATTTCAGTGGCTATGAGATTAAACAACTTAAAGGCCAGAATTTCAGTGGCTATGAGATTAAACAACTTAAAGGCCAGAATTTCAGTGGGTATGAGATTAAACAACTTAAAGGTAAGAATTACAGTGGGTATGATATTAAGAATCCCGAAGGTAAGAATTACAGTGGCTATTTATTAAGCAGTCTGAAAACCAGAATTTCAGTGGCTATGAGATTAAACAACTTAAAGGCCAGAATTTCAGTGGGTATCAAGAATCCTGAAAGTCAGAATTACAGTGGGCATGAGATTAAGCAACTTAAAGGTAAGAATTACAGTGGCTATGAGATTAAACAACTTGAAGGTAAGAATTTCAGTGGCTATGAGATTAGACAACTTAAAGGCCAGAATTTCAGTGGCTATGAGATTGAACAACTTAAAGGCCAGAATTTCAGTAGCTATGAGATTAAACAACTTAAAGGCCAGAATTTCAGTAGCTATGAGATTAAACAACTTAAAGGCCAGAATTTCAGTGGTTATGAGATTAGACAACTTAAAGGCCAGAATTTCAGTGGCTATGAGATTAGACAACTTAAAGGCCAGAATTTCAGTGGCTATGAGATTAGACAACTTAAAGGCCAGAATTACAGTGGCTATGAGATTAAACAAATTAAAGGTAAGAATTTCAGTGGATATGAGATTAAGCAACTTAAAGGCCAGAATTACAGTGGCTATGAGATTAGACAACTTAAAGGCCAGAATTTCAGTGGCTATGAGATTAAGCAACTTAAAGGTAAGAATTTCAGTGGATAGTAGATTAAGCAACTTAAAGGTAAGAATTTCAGTGGCTATGAGATTAGACAACTTAAAGGCCAGAATTTTAGTGGCTATGAGATTAAGTAACTTAAAGGTAAGAATTTCAGTGGATATGAGATTAAGCAACTTAAAGGTAAGAATTTCAGTGGCTAGGAGATTAAACAAATTAAAGGCCAGAATTACAGTAGATATGACATTAAGCAACTTAGAGGTAAGAATTTCAGTGGCTATGAGATTAAGCAACTTAAAGGTAAGAATTTCAGTGGCTATGAGATTAAGTAACTTAAAGGTAAGAATTTCAGTAGCTATGAGATTAAACAAATTAAAGGCCAGAATTACAGTGGATATGACATTAAGCAACTTAGAGGTAAGAATTACAGTGGGTATGATATTAAGCAACTTAAAGGTAAGAATTTCAGTGGATATGAGATTAAACAACTTAAAGGTAAGAATTACAGTGGATATGACATTAAGCAACTTAGAGGTAAGAATTACAGTGTGTATGAGATTAAGCAACTTAAAGGGAAGAATTATAGTGGCTATGAGATTAAACAAATTAAAGGCCAGAATTTCAGTGGATATGAGATTAAACAACTTAAAGGTAAGAATTTCAGTGGCTATGAGATTAAACAAATTAGAGGACAGAATTTCAGTGGATATGAGATTAAGCAACTTAAAGGCCAGAATTTCAGTGGATATGAGATTAAGCAACTTAAAGGTAAGAATTACAGTGGCTATGAGATTAAACAAATTAAAGGCCAGAATTTCAGTGGATATGAGATTAAGCAACTTAAAGGCCAGAATTTCAGTGGATATGAGATTAAGCAACTTAAAGGTAAGAATTACAGTGGCTATGAGATTAAACAAATTAAAGGCCAGAATTTCAGTGGATATGAGATTAAACAACTTAAAGGTAAGAATTTCAGTGGCTATGAGATTAAACAAATTAAAGGCCAGAATTTCAGTGGTAATGAGATTAAGCAACTTAAAGGCCAGAATTTCAGTGGATATGAGATTAAGCAACTTAAAGGTAAGAATCACAGTGGCTATGAGATTAAACAAATTAAAGGCCAGAATTTCAGTGGATATGAGATAGAGGAACTTAAAGGTAAGAATTTCAGTGGCTATGAGATTAAACAAAGGCCAGAATTTCAGTGGATATGAGATAGAGCAACTTAAAGGTAAGAATTTCAGTGGCTATGAGATTAAACAAATTAAAGGCCAGAATTACAGTGGATATGAGATTAAGCAACTTAAAGGTAAGAATTTCAGTGGATATGAGATTAAACAACTTAAAGGTAAGAATTTCAGTGGCTATGAGATTAAATAACTTAAAGGCCAGAATTTCAGTGGCTATGAGATTAAACAAATTGAAGGCCAGAATTACAGTGGATATGAGATTAGACAACTTAAAGGCCAGAATTTTACTGGCTATGAGATTAAACAAATCAAAGGCCAGAATTACAGTGAATATGAGATTAAGCAACTTAAAGGTAAGAATTTCAGTGGCTATGAGATTAAACAAATTAAAGGCCAGAATTACAGTGGATATGACATTAAGCAACTTAGAGGTAAGAATTTCAGTGGCTATGAGATTAAGCAACTTAAAGGTAAGAATTTCAGTGGCTATGAGATTAAGCAACTTAAAGGTAAGAATTTCAGTGGCTATGAGATTAAACAAATTAAAGGCCAGAATTACAGTGGATATGACATTAAGCAACTTAGAGGTAAGAATTTCAGTGGCTATGAGATTAAGCAACTTAAAGGTAAGAATTTCAGTGGCTATGAGATTAGGCAACTTAAAGGTAAGAATTTCAGTGGCTATGAGATTAAACAAATTAAAGGCCAGAATTACAGTGGATATGACATTAAGCAACTTAGAGGTAAGAATTACAGTGTGTATGAGATTAAGCAACTTAAAGGTAAGAATTATAGTGGCTATGAGATTAAACAAATTAAAGGCCAGAATTTCAGTGGATATGAGATTAAACAACTTAAAGGTAAGAATTTCAGTGGCTATGAGATTAAACAAATTAAAGGCCAGAATTTCAGTGGATATGAGATTAAGCAACTTAAAGCCAGAATTTCAGTGGATATGAGATTAAGCAACTTAAAGGTAAGAATTTCAGTGGATATGAGATTAAACAACTTAAAGGTAAGAATTTCAGTGGCTATGAGATTAAATAACTTAAAGGCCAGAATTTCAGTGGCTATGAGATTAAACAAATTGAAGGCCAGAATTACAGTGGATATGAGATTAGACAACTTAAAGGCCAGAATTTTACTGGCTATGAGATTAAACAAATCAAAGGCCACAATTACAGTGGATATGAGATTAAGCAACTTAAAGGTAAGAATTTCAGTGGCTATGAGATTGAACAAATTAAAGGCCAGGATTACAGTGGATATGAGATTAGACTACTTAATGGCCAGAATTACAGTGGCTATGAGATTAAACAAATTAAAGGCCAGAATTACAGTGGATATGAGATTAAGCAACTTAAAGGCCAGAATTACAGTGGATATAAGATTAAACAACTTAAAGGCCAGAATTTCAGTGGCTATGAGATTAAACAACTTAAAGGCCATAATTTCAGTGGATATGAGATTAAGCAACTTAAAGGTAATAATCGCAGTGGATATGAGATTAAAAAACTTGAAGACCAGAATTACAGTGAGTATGATATTAAGGATCCCGAAGGTAATAATTACAGTGTATATTTATTAAGCAGTCTGAAAACCAGAAATCCAGTGGATATGACATTAAGCAACTTAAAGGTAAGAATTTCAGTGGATATGAGATTAGACAACTTAAAGGCCAGAATTTTACTGGCTATGAGATTAAACAAATCAAAGGCCACAATTACAGTGGATATGAGATTAAGCAACTTAAAGGTAAGAATTTCAGTGGCTATGAGATTGAACAAATTAAAGGCCAGGATTACAGTGGATATGAGATTAGACTACTTAATGGCCAGAATTACAGTGGCTATGAGATTAAACAAATTAAAGGCCAGAATTACAGTGGATATGAGATTAAGCAACTTAAAGGCCAGAATTACAGTGGATATAAGATTAAACAACTTAAAGGCCAGAATTTCAGTGGCTATGAGATTAAACAACTTAAAGGCCATAATTTCAGTGGATATGAGATTAAGCAACTTAAAGGTAATAATCGCAGTGGATATGAGATTAAAAAACTTGAAGACCAGAATTACAGTGAGTATGATATTAAGGATCCCGAAGGTAATAATTACAGTGGATATTTATTAAGCAGTATGAAAACCAGAAATCCAGTGGATATGACATTAAGCAACTTAAAGGTAAGAATTTCAGTGGATATGAGATTAAACAACTTAAAGGTAAGAATTTCAGTGGCTAGGAGATTAAACAAATTAAAGGCCAGAATTACAGTGGATATGACATTAAGCAACTTAGAGGTAAGAATTTCAGTGGCTATGAGATTAAGCAACTTAAAGGTAAGAAATTCAGTGGATATGACATTAAGCAACTTAAAGGTAAGAATTTCAGTGGATATGACATTGAGCAACTTAAAGGTAAGAATTTCAGTGGATATGACATTAAGCAACTTAGAGGTAAGAATTACAGTGGATATGAGATTAAACAAATTAAAGGCCAGAATTACAGTGGATATGACATTAAGCAACTTAGAGGTAAGAATTACAGTGGATATGACATTAAGCAACTTAAAGGTAAGAATTTCAGTGGCTATGAGATTAAACAACTTAAAGGTAAGAATTTCAGTGGATATGACATTAAGCAACTTAAAGTTAAGAATTTCAGTGGATATGACATTGAGCAACTTAAAGGTAAGAATTTCAGTGGATATGACATTAAGCAACTTAGAGGTAAGAATTACAGTGGATATGAGATTAAACAAAT
Source organism: Cordylochernes scorpioides (assembly GCA_030710605.1). NCBI lineage: Eukaryota > Metazoa > Arthropoda > Arachnida > Pseudoscorpiones > Chernetidae > Cordylochernes > Cordylochernes scorpioides. The sequence continues at coordinate 48,666,029 of CP092866.1, forward strand.
TAAAGGCCAGAATTACAGTGGATATGACATTAAGCAACTTAGAGGTAAGAATTTCAGTGGATATGACATTAAGCAACTTAAAGGTAAGAATTACAGTGTGTATGAGATTAAGCAACTTAAAGGTAAGAATTATAGTGGCTATAAGATTAAACAAATTAAAGGCCAGAATTTCAGTGGATATGAGATTAAACAACTTAAAGGTAAGAATTTCAGTGGCTATGAGATTAAACAAATTAAAGGCCAGAATTTCAGTGGATATGAGATTAAGCAACTTAGAGGCCAGAATTTCAGTGGATATGAGATTAAGCAACTTAAAGGTAAGAATTACAGTGGGTATGATATTAAGAATCCCGAAGGTAAGAATTACAGTGGCTATTTATTAAGCAGTCTGAAAACCAGAATTTCAGTGGATATGAGATTAAACAACTTAAAGGTAATAATCGCAGTGGATATGAGATTAAAAAACTTGAAGACCAGAATTACAGTGAGTATGATATTAAGGATCCCGAAGGTAAGAATTACAGTGGCTATTTATTAAGCAGTCTGAAAACCAGAATTTCAGTGGCTATGAGATTAAACAACTTAAAGGCCAGAATTCCAGTGGGTATCAAGAATCCTGAAAGTCAGAATTACAGTGGGCATGAGATTAAACAACTTGAAGGTAAGAATTTCAGTGGCTATGAGATTAGACAACTTAAAGGCCAGAATTTCAGTGGCTATGAGATTGAACAACTTAAAGGCCAGAATTTCAGTAGCTATGAGATTAAACAACTTAAAGGCCAGAATTTCAGTGGTTATGAGATTAGACAACTTAAAGGCCAGAATTTCAGTGGCTATGAGATTAGACAACTTAAAGGCCAGAATTTCAGTGGCTATGAGATTAGACAACTTAAAGGCCAGAATTACAGTGGCTATGAGATTAAACAAATTAAAGGTAAGAATTTCAGTGGATATGAGATTAAGCAACTTAAAGGCCAGAATTACAGTGGCTATGAGATTAGACAACTTAAAGGCCAGAATTTCAGTGGCTATGAGATTAAGCAACTTAAAGGTAAGAATTTCAGTGGATATTAGATTAAACAACTTAAAGGTAAGAATTACAGTGGATATGACATTAAGCAACTTAGAGGTAAGAATTACAGTGTGTATGAGATTAAGCAACTTAAAGGTAAGAATTACAGTGGATATGATATTAAGCAACTTAAAGGTAAGAATTTCAGTGGATATGAGATTAAACAACTTAAAGGTAAGAATTACAGTGGATATGACATTAAGCAACTTAGAGGTAAGAATTACAGTGTGTATGAGATTAAGCAACTTAAAGGTAAGAATTACAGTGGCTAGGAGATTAAACAAATTAAAGGCCAGAATTACAGTGGATATGACATTAAGCAACTTAGAGGTAAGAATTTCAGTGGCTATGAGATTAAGCAACTTAAAGGTAGGAATTTCAGTGGCTATGAGATTAAACAAATTAAAGGCCAGAATTACAGTGGATATGACATTAAGCAACTTAGAGGTAAGAATTACAGTGTGTATGAGATTAAGCAACTTAAAGGGAAGAATTATAGTGGCTATGAGATTAAACAAATTAAAGGCCAGAATTTCAGTGGATATGAGATTAAACAACTTAAAGGTAAGAATTTCAGTGGCTATGAGATTAAACAAATCAAAGGCCAGAATTTCAGTGGATATGAGATTAAGCAACTTAAAGGCCAGAATTTCAGTGGATATGAGATTAAGCAACTTAAAGGTAAGAATTACAGTGGCTATGAGATTAAACAAATTAAAGGCCAGAATTTCAGTGGATATGAGATTAAGCAACTTAAAGGCCAGAATTTCAGTGGATATGAGATTAAGCAACTTAAAGGTAAGAATTACAGTGGCTATGAGATTAAACTAATTAAAGGCCAGAATTTCAGTGGCTATGACATTAAGCAACTTAGAGGTAAGAATTTCAGTGGCTATGAGATTAAGCAACTTAAAGGTAAGAATTTCAGTGGCTATGAGATTAAACAAATTAAAGGCCAGAATTACAGTGGATATGACATTAAGTAACTTAGAGGTAAGAATTACAGTGGGTATGAGATTAAGCAACTCAAAGGTAAGAATTATAGTGGCTATGAGATTAAACAAATTAAAGGCCAGAATTTCAGTGGATATGAGATTAAACAACTTAAAGGTAAGAATTTCAGTGGCTATGAGATTAAACAAATTAAAGGCCAGAATTTCAGTGGATATGAGATTAAGCAACTGAAAGGCCAGAATTTCAGTGGATATGAGATTAAGCAACTTAAAGGTAAGAATCACAGTGGCTATGAGATTAAACAAATTAAAGGCCAGAATTTCAGTGGATATGAGATAGAGCAACTTAAAGGTAAGAATTTCAGTGGCTATGAGATTAAACAAATTAAAGGCCAGAATTACAGTGGATATGAGATTAAGCAACTTAAAGGTAAGAATTTCAGTGGATATGAGATTAAACAACTTAAAGGTAAGAATTTCAGTGGCTATGAGATTAAATAACTTAAAGGCCAGAATTTCAGTGGCTATGAGATTAAACAAATTGAAGGCCAGAATTACAGTGGATATGAGATTAGACAACTTAAAGGCCAGAATTTTACTGGCTATGAGATTAAACAAATCAAAGGCCAGAATTACAGTGGATATGAGATTAAGCAACTTAAAGGTAAGAATTTCAGTGGCTATGAGATTAAACAAATTAAAGGCCAGAATTACAGTGGATATGAGATTAGACTACTTAATGGCCAGAATTACAGTGGCTATGAGATTAAACAAATTAAAGGCCAGAATTACAGTGGGCATGAGATTAAACAACTTGAAGGTAAGAATTTCAGTGGCTATGAGATTAGACAACTTAAAGGCCAGAATTTCAGTGGCTATGAGATTGAACAACTTAAAGGCCAGAATTTCAGTAGCTATGAGATTAAACAACTTAAAGGCCAGAATTTCAGTGGTTATGAGATTAGACAACTTAAAGGCCAGAATTTCAGTGGCTATGAGATTAGACAACTTAAAGGCCAGAATTTCAGTGGCTATGAGATTAGACAACTTAAAGGCCAGAATTACAGTGGCTATGAGATTAAACAAATTAAAGGTAAGAATTTCAGTGGATATGAGATTAAGCAACTTAAAGGCCAGAATTACAGTGGCTATGAGATTAGACAACTTAAAGGCCAGAATTTCAGTGGCTATGAGATTAAGCAACTTAAAGGTAAGAATTTCAGTGGATATTAGATTAAACAACTTAAAGGTAAGAATTACAGTGGATATGACATTAAGCAACTTAGAGGTAAGAATTACAGTGTGTATGAGATTAAGCAACTTAAAGGTAAGAATTACAGTGGGTATGATATTAAGCAACTTAAAGGTAAGAATTTCAGTGGATATGAGATTAAACAACTTAAAGGTAAGAATTACAGTGGATATGACATTAAGCAACTTAGAGGTAAGAATTACAGTGTGTATGAGATTAAGCAACTTAAAGGTAAGAATTACAGTGGCTAGGAGATTAAACAAATTAAAGGCCAGAATTACAGTGGATATGACATTAAGCAACTTAGAGGTAAGAATTTCAGCGGCTATGAGATTAAGCAACTTAAAGGTAGGAATTTCAGTTGCTATGAGATTAAACAAATTAAAGGCCAGAATTACAGTGGATATGACATTAAGCAACTTAGAGGTAAGAATTACAGTGTGTATGAGATTAAGCAACTTAAAGGGAAGAATTATAGTGGCTATGAGATTAAACAAATTAAAGGCCAGAATTTCAGTGGATATGAGATTAAACAACTTAAAGGTAAGAATTTCAGTGGCTATGAGATTAAACAAATCAAAGGCCAGAATTTCAGTGGATATGAGATTAAGCAACTTAAAGGCCAGAATTTCAGTGGATATGAGATTAAGCAACTTAAAGGTAAGAATTACAGTGGCTATGAGATTAAACAAATTAAAGGCCAGAATTTCAGTGGATATGAGATTAAGCAACTTAAAGGCCAGAATTTCAGTGGATATGAGATTAAGCAACTTAAAGGTAAGAATTACAGTGGCTATGAGATTAAACTAATTAAAGGCCAGAATTTCAGTGGCTATGACATTAAGCAACTTAGAGGTAAGAATTTCAGTGGCTATGAGATTAAGCAACTTAAAGGTAAGAATTTCAGTGGCTATGAGATTAAACAAATTAAAGGCCAGAATTACAGTGGATATGACATTAAGTAACTTAGAGGTAAGAATTACAGTGGGTATGAGATTAAGCAACTTAAAGGTAAGAAAATATAGTGGCTATGAGATTAAACAAATTAAAGGCCAGAATTTCAGTGGATATGAGATTAAACAACTTAAAGGTAAGAATTTCAGTGGCTATGAGATTAAACAAATTAAAGGCCAGAATTTCAGTGGATATGAGATTAAGCAACTTAAAGGCCAGAATTTCAGTGGATATGAGATTAAGCAACTTAAAGGTAAGAATCACAGTGGCTATGAGATTAAACAAATTAAAGGCCAGAATTTCAGTGGATATGAGATAGAGCAACTTAAAGGTAAGAATTTCAGTGGCTATGAGATTAAACAAATTAAAGGCCAGAATTACAGTGGATATGAGATTAAGCAACTTAAAGGTAAGAATTTCAGTGGATATGAGATTAAACAACTTAAAGGTAAGAATTTCAGTGGCTATGAGATTAAATAACTTAAAGGCCAGAATTTCAGTGGCTATGAGATTAAACAAATTGAAGGCCAGAATTACAGTGGATATGAGATTAGACAACTTAAAGGCCAGAATTTTACTGGCTATGAGATTAAACAAATCAAAGGCCAGAATTACAGTGGATATGAGATTAAGCAACTTAAAGGTAAGAATTTCAGTGGCTATGAGATTAAACAAATTAAAGGCCAGAATTACAGTGGATATGAGATTAGACTACTTAATGGCCAGAATTACAGTGGCTATGAGATTAAACAAATTAAAGGCCAGAATTACAGTGGATATGAGATTAAGCAACTTAAAGGCCAGAATTACAGTGGATATAAGATTAAACAACTTAAAGGCCAGAATTTCAGTGGCTATGAGATTAAACAACTTAAAGGCCATAATTTCAGTGGATATGAGATTAAGAAATTTAAAGGTAATAATCGCAGTGGATATGAGATTAAAAAACTTGAAGACCAGAATTACAGTGAGTATGATATTAAGGATCCCGAAGGTAATAATTACAGTGGATATTTATTAAGCAGTCTGAAAACCAGAAATCCAGTGGATATGACATTAAGCAACTTAAAGGTAAGAATTTCAGTGGATATGAGATTAAACAACTTAAAGGTAAGAATTTCAGTGGCTAGGAGATTAAACAAATTAAAGGCCAGAATTACAGTGGATATGACATTAAGCAACTTAGAGGTAAGAATTTCAGTGGCTATGAGATTAAGCAACTTAAAGGTAAGAATTTCAGTGGATATGACATTAAGCAACTTAAAGGTAAGAATTTCAGTGGATATGACATTGAGCAACTTAAAGGTAAGAATTTCAGTGGATATGACATTAAGCAACTTAGAGGTAAGAATTACAGTGGATATGAGATTAAACAAATTAAAGGCCAGAATTAAAGTGGATATGACATTAAGCAACTTAGAGGTAAGAATTACAGTGGATATGACATTAAGCAACTTAAAGGTAAGAATTTCAGTGGCTATGAGATTAAACAACTTAAAGGTAAGAATTTCAGTAGCTATGAGATTAAACAAATTAAAGGCCAGAATTACAGTGGATATGACATTAAGCAACTTAGAGGTAAGAATTTCAGTGGATATGACATTAAGCAACTTAAAGGTAAGAATTACAGTGTGTATGAGATTAAGCAACTTAAAGGTAAGAATTATAGTGGCTATGAGATTAAACAAATTAAAGACCAGAATTTCAGTGGATATGAGATTAAACAACTTAAAGGTAAGAATTACAGTGGGTATGATATTAAGAATCCCGAAGGTGAGAATTACAGTGACTATTTATTAAGCAGTCTGAAAACCAGAATTTCAGTGGCTATGAGATTAAACAACTTAAAGGCCAGAATTTCAGTGGGTATCAAGAATCCTGAAAGTCAGAATTACAGTGGGCATGAGATTAAGCAACTTAAAGGTAAGAATTTCAGTGGCTATGAGATTAGACAACTTAAAGGCCAGAATTTCAGTGGCTATGAGATTGAACAACTTAAAGGCCAGAATTTCAGTGGCTATGAGATTGAACAACTTAAAGGCCAGAATTTCAGTAGCTATGAGATTAAACAACTTAAAGGCCAGAATTACAGTGGATATAAGATTAAACAACTTAAAGGCCAGAATTTCAGTGGCTATGAGATTAAACAACTTAAAGGCCATAATTACAGTGGCTATGAGATTAAAAAAATTAAAGGTAAGAATTTCAGTGGATATGAGATTAAGCAACTTAAAGGCCAGAATTACAGTAGCTATGAGATTAGACAACTTAAAGGCCAGAATTTCAGTGGCTATGAGATTAAGCAACTTAAAGGTAAGAATTTCAGTGGATATTAGATTAAGCAACTTAAAGGTAAGAATTTCAGTGGCTATGAGATTAGACAACTTAAAGGCCAGAATTTTAGTGGCTATGAGATTAAGTAACTTAAAGGTGAGAATTTCAGTGGATATGAGATTGAGCAACTTAAAGGTAAGAATTTCAGTGGCTAGGAGATTAAACAAATTAAAGGCCAGAATTTCAGTGGGTATCAAGAATCCTGAAAGTCAGAATTACAGTGGGCATGAGATTAAACAACTTGAAGGTAAGAATTTCAGTGGCTATGAGATTAGACAACTTAAAGGCCAGAATTTCAGTGGCTATGAGATTGAACAACTTAAAGGCCAGAATTTCAGTAGCTATGAGATTAAACAACTTAAAGGCCAGAATTTCGGTGGTTATGAGATTAGACAACTTAAAGGCCAGAATTTCAGTGGCTATGAGATTAAACAACTTAAAGGCCAGAATTTCAGTGGCTATGAGATTAGACAACTTAAAGGCCAGAATTACAGTGGCTATGAGATTAAACAAATTAAAGGTAAGAATTTCAGTGGATATGAGATTAAGCAACTTAAAGGCCAGAATTACAGTGGCTATGAGATTAGACAACTAAAGGGCCAGAATTTCAGTGGCTATGAGATTAAGCAACTTAAAGGTAAGAATTTCAGTGGATATTAGATTAAGCAACTGTTGGCTTCCGTAGGCGTTTCTTACTGGGAAAAAGAAAGATAGGATCCAATAAAATAATTTAGTAGTGTTTATTAGAACAAAATCATAATAATGAACAACACATATAACAGAGAGTACCGTCGTCTTCCGGGTATTCCTTCTACTGGGGAGCTCGGATTCTATATTCTGTGCGTTTATAATCTGTTTATCTGTGGCTCTCTGGTCGGGATGGCGCCTACATTCGGCCATTCCTGGATTTCAGTCGTCCTCGATTGAACCTTGCGTTGCAGGAACGTCGTGGGTTGCGTCGGGGGGTATCTTCTACTTCTGGCTCCTCGTCCGGACTTTCTTCTGTAGCTGAGTCATCTTCTTCACTGTGCCAAGACTTCAGTTGACTGATATGGGCCGTTGTCGTGTAGAACCGTCCACTGGTTCTTTCGCTTAACTGAGTCACTCTATACGTGTCGCTTGGCAGAACCTCGGTAATTATCAAAGGTCCTCGATATTTGGGTTGTGCCTTGGTTGGTTCACCCGTCATTTTGGGTACATGCCTCATCACTACAATTTCTCCTACTTCGAATTGGATTTTACGGCACCTCTTCTTATCGTAGTAGGTCTTCATAATTTCTTGTTTGTTCTCAATTTGGGATCTCACACTCTCTTGAATTCTATCCGGCTCGGTCCATGGGTCCACGTCTTCGTCGGCTAATCTTCTAAGTATCCCATCGTGGAATCGAGGGGAATAGCCGTGGAGTGTTTCGAACGGTGTTTTATTCGTCGTCTTGTTCACCGCATTGTTCAGGTCTCGCTCTACCTCCTTGATCTTCAGGTCCCAATCCTTCCGTCGCGGATCCTCGATACTGGTTGCTATAGTGGACAATACTGTTCGGTTCACTCTTTCGACCATCCCGTTCCCTTGCGGATGTTTCGTAGAGTTCAGAGTATGATGTATTCCATTTCCTCGACAGAATTCTTCAAATTGCCTTGAGGTAAAACATGACCCTCTGTCGCTGATGATCTTGTCGGGTAGTCCGAAATCATTCACAAAACTTTTCATTACCTTCAGGACGTTCTGCGTCGATGTATTCCTTACAGGGCTTAATCGGACAAATCTTGTCAGATTATCGACAATCACTAAAAGTTCCTGGTTACCTTTTGTACTTCTTTGGGTCTTGTGCAATTCCTTTCCTTGTGTCCCGTTTGACCGCATCCTCGGCATGTCAACGTAGTCCTGGGTGCTGGGCAGTCTCTGGCAATGTGTCCAAACTGATTGCAGTTGAAGCACTTCGGTTCTCCCTTGTCGTTTCTGATCGTACGGTTGACCATTCTCCTCAAGGTGTTAGGGTACGTTTCACTGATTTCGTTCCTTGCAGCGTCTTGACCCGAAACATTCGTTCCTTGTTTAGTCTCTTTAACTTCGCTTTGGTTGGGAAATCTCGCAGATTTCTGCTGAAACGACGGTGGTATGAGGTGTTTCGCATTCCAATGCGGAGGTCCCATCTCGGTGCGAACATTTTCGTACTCGTCCAGTTTATCCGCCAACTCATCTGGGTTGTTTAACTTGGTCCAATCGTCAATGAGATGATTACGCAGCACATTTGGAACTTTTTTCTTTAGCTGGTTAGTGACGGACAAATCCTTTAGGGCGTCGAAATTTTCCACGTTCATTCCTTCGATCCATTCGTTGAAATATCCTCGCAATTCGAAAGCGAAGTCTCTCCAGGAACCCTTTTGAGATCTCTCGTGCTTCTCGAATTTTTGTCTGAATTGTTCGGGGCTCAACTTGTACCGTTTTAGGAGCAACCTTTTCACGAACCTATAATCGCCGCTTTGTTCTTCTGTTTCCCGAGCGATTAATTGAGTCATTTCGTAAGGTAGCAATCCTAGGAGGCTGAACGCCCATTGGTCTTCATCCAATCCTAGTCGCTTTGCCTGTCTTTCGAAAAGAATTAGGTAAAAACTCAAATCATTGTCCTTCGACTCGTACTTGGGCATCAGTTTACGTATCTCGTAATGTGCGTCATTGCTGGTACTTCGAGACGTATCGTTGTTTCCGCGTGTAGTCTGGATGCGCAGCTTCTCAAGCTCGAATTCCATTACCATTTGTTCTTTTCGTTCCCGATCCTCGATCAGAGTCTCCAACAGTTGTTTTGCGAATTCTTCTTCGTAGGATTGGCTATTCAAAATAAGGTGTTTTAAGTCGACGATCCTGCTCTCTGGCGGTACTACCTCGCCGAGTTCATACGCCAACTTGCTCAAATCGCATTTCCTTACTTTCGCTAAATAAGTCATGTTTTTCAAAAGGAAAAATAAACAAGGCAAAAATTTTTAAAATAAACAAATAAAACTGACTAAACCAGATACGTACTGTTTCAATTATTTCTTTAAACGAAATCAACTTTTCTTTGGTAATTTTGAGACAATACTTTTTTTTTCTTTTTACCGCGATACTTTGCGATAATACTTTTTATTTGTTTCTTCAATTTACTTTAAAAATACTTTCTTTAGAATACTTTACTTTACTTTAAAATACTTTCTTTAGAATACTGTACTTTACTTTAAAATACTTTCTTTAAAATACTTCACTTTACTTTAAAATACTTTCTTTAAAATACTTCACTTTACTTTAAAATACTTTCTTTAAAATACTTCACTTTACTTTAAAATACTTTCTTTAAAATACTTCACTTTACTTTAAAATACTTTCTTTAAAATACTTCACTTTACTTTAAAATACTTTCTTTAAAATACTTCACTTTACTTTAAAATACTTTCTTTAAAATACTTCACTTTACTTTAAAATACTTTCTTTAAAATACTTCACTTTACTTTAAAATACTTTCTTATCGAGATGATTTTGCAATAATATTTTACCGAGGTGACTTGTAATAATACTTTTAGGAATAGGTAATTAAATTTCGTACATACCATGCAACTCCTCTTACGTTGATCGGTCACCGCGCCACGTCCATCTCGTTTCCAAATTATTCCAGTGAATCTTCAATTTTCTTCAGGACTATCCCACTTCTGAATTTCTGTTGGCTTCCGTAGGCGTTTCTTACTGGGAAAAAGAAAGAGAGGATCCAATAAAATATTTAGTAGTGTTTATTAGAACAAAATCATAATAATGAACAACACATATAACAGAGAGTACCGTCGTATTCCGGGTATTCCTTCTACTGGGGAGCTCGGATTCTATATTCTGTGCGTTTATAATCTGTTTATCTGTGGCTCTCTGGTCGGGATGGCGCCTACACAACTTAAAGGTAAGAATTTCAGTGGCTATGAGATTAGACAACTTAAAGGCCAGAATTTTAGTGGCTATGAGATTAAGTAACTTAAAGGTGAGAATTTCAGTGGATATGAGATTGAGCAACTTAAAGGTAAGAATTTCATTGGCTAAGAGATTAAACAAATTAAAGGCCAGAATTACAGTGGATATGACATTAAGCAACTTAGAGGTAAGAATTTCAGTGGCTATGAGATTAAGCAACTTAAAGGTAAGAATTTCAGTGGCTATGAGATTAAGTAACTTAAAGGTAAGAATTTCAGTAGCTATGAGATTAAACAAATTAAAGGCCAGAATTACAGTGGATATGACATTAAGCAACTTAGAGGTAAGAATTACAGTGGGTATGATATTAAGTAACTTAAAGGTAAGAATTTCAGTGGATATGAGATTAAACAACTTAAAGGTAAGAATTACAGTGGATATGACATTAAGCAACTTAGAGGTAAGAATTACAGTGTGTATGAGATTAAGCAACTTAAAGGTAAGAATTACAGTGGCTAGGAGATTAAACAAATTAAAGGCCAGAATTACAGTGGATATGACATTAAGCAACTTAGAGGTAAGAATTTCAGTGGCTATGAGATTAAGCAACTTAAAGGTAAGAATTTCAGTGGCTATGAGATTAAACAAATTAAAGGCCAGAATTACAGTGGATATGACATTAAGCAACTTAGAGGTAAGAATTACAGTGTGTATGAGATTAAGCAACTTAAAGGGAAGAATTATAGTGGCTATGAGATTAAACAAATTAAAGGCCAGAATTTCAGTGGATATGAGATTAAACAACTTAAAGGTAAGAATTTCAGTGGCTATGAGATTAAACAAATTAAAGGCCAGAATTTCAGTGGATATGAGATTAAGCAACTTAAAGGCCAGAATTTCAGTGGATATGAGATTAAGCAACTTAAAGGTAAGAATTACAGTGGCTATGAGATTAAACAAATTAAAGGCCAGAATTTCAGTGGATATGAGATTAAGCAACTTAAAGGCCAGAATTTCAGTGGATATGAGATTAAGCAACTTAAAGGTAAGAATTACAGTGGCTATGAGATTAAACTAATTAAAGGCCAGAATTTCAGTGGCTATGACATTAAGCAACTTAGAGGTAAGAATTTCAGTGGCTATGAGATTAAGCAACTTAAAGGTAAGAATTTCAGTGGCTATGAGATTAAACAAATTAAAGGCCAGAATTACAGTGGATATGACATTAAGCAACTTAGAGGTAAGAATTACAGTGTGTATGAGATTAAGCAACTTAAAGGTAAGAATTATAGTGGCTATGAGAATAAGCAACTTAAAGGCCAGAATTTCAGTGGATATGAGATTAAGCAACTTAAAGGTAAGAATCACAGTGGCTATGAGATTAAACAAATTAAAGGCCAGAATTTCAGTGGATATGAGATAGAGCAACTTAAAGGTAAGAATTTCAGTGGCTATGAGATTAAACAAATTAAAGGCCAGAATTACAGTGGATATGAGATTAAGCAACTTAAAGGTAAGAATTTCAGTGGATATGAGATTAAACAACTTAAAGGTAAGAATTTCAGTGGCTATGAGATTAAATAACTTAAAGGCCAGAATTTCAGTGGCTATGAGATTAAACAAATTGAAGGCCAGAATTACAGTGGATATGAGATTAGACAACTTAAAGGCCAGAATTTTACTGGCTATGAGATTAAACAAATCAAAGGCCAGAATTACAGTGGATATGAGATTAAGCAACTTAAAGGTAAGAATTTCAGTGGCTATGAGATTAAACAAATTAAAGGCCAGAATTACAGTGGATATGAGATTAGACTACTTAATGGCCAGAATTACAGTGGCTATGAGATTAAACAAATTAAAGGCCAGAATTACAGTGGATATAGATTAAGCAACTTAAAGGCCAGAATTACAGTGGATATAAGATTAAACAACTTAAAGGCCAGAATATCAGTGGCTATGAGATTAAACAACTTAAAGGCCATAATTTCAGTGGATATGAGATTAAACAACTTAAAGGTAATAATCGCAGTGGATATGAGATTAAAAAACTTGAAGACCAGAATTACAGTGAGTATGATATTAAGGATCCCGAAGGTAATAATTACAGTGGATATTTATTAAGCAGTCTGAAAACCAGAAATCCAGTGGATATGACATTAAGCAACTTAAAGGTAAGAATTTCAGTGGATATGAGATTAAACAACTTAAAGGTAAGAATTTCAGTGGCTAGGAGATTAACAAATTAAAGGCCAGAATTACAGTGGATATGACATTAAGCAACTTAGAGGTAAGAATTTCAGTGGCTATGAGATTAAGCAACTTAAAGGTAAGAATTTCATTGGATATGACATTAAGCAACTTAAAGGTAAGAATTTCAGTGGATATGACATTGAGCAACTTAAAGGTAAGAATTTCAGTGGATATTACATTAAGCAACTTAGAGGTAAGAATTACAGTGGATATGAGATTAAACAAATTAAAGGCCAGAATTACAGTGGATATGACATTAAGCAACTCAGAGGTAAGAATTACAGTGGATATGACATTAAGCAACTTAAAGGTAAGAATTTCAGTGGCTATGAGATTAAACAACTTAAAGGTAAGAATTTCAGTAGCTATGAGATTAAACAAATTAAAGGCCAGAATTACAGTGGATATGACATTAAGCAACTTAGAGGTAAGAATTTCAGTGGATATGACATTAAGCAACTTAAAGGTAAGAATTTCAGTGGATATGACATTAAGCAACTTAAAGGTAAGAATTTCAGTGGATATGACATTAAGCAACTTAAAGGTAAGAATTTCAGTGGATATGACATCAAGCAACTTAAAGGTAAGAATTTCAGTGGATATGAGATTTAGCAGCCTGAAGGCCGAATATCCAGTGAATATGAGATTAAGCAACTCTTAAAAGCTAGAATTTCAGTGGATATGGGATTAGGAAACTTATAATCCATAATTTCAGTCGATCTGAGATTAAGCAGTCTAAGGTAGGAATATCAGTAAACATCAAATTGCACAGCTTGACGGCCGTAGGCCATATCTCAGTCAATGCGCGATAAATTCTTTGAAGGTATATGCATTAGTATTAAGGCAACAAACACTATAAATTCTTGATAAAAATAATGAGAAAAATAAAAAGATTACAAATCCTTATATGATATGCAAATTACACTTCACGGTTTAGCTAGCCAACAAAAATAATTTCAAAGCTTCACCTAAAATGCAAATTAGGGTCATTTTTAAAGCGTCCGCTTGCTTTCCTTTTCATCCAGCTATAAAATTTATTTAAACAACATTTCCTCTGTTTTATCTATCCATGGAGCGTCATAGACGGTTAGAAGACTCGTTGAGGTGGAGGGCCATTGGTAGAATAGCGGCAGGCAAGTTCCAAGCAGAAGTTGCAAGATGGCTCGAAACGTCAAGAAAAGTGGTTTCGAATCTTTGGAAACAATTTCAAGAAACAGGAGCATCTCCAGAAGAGAAGGACAAGGTTGCCCGAGAATCACAACCTCATCAGAATAACGTTATCTGAAGTTAACCGCCAAACGTAACAAAACCATGACTTCCAGACATCTAACAATTAAGCTCTCTTCGGCCATAGGAAGCATGATATCAATGTGAACAGCTTACAGAAGACTCAATGAGAGAGGGATGTATGCAAGGTGCCGAAGGTTTGTATCCCTCTCACTGTCATCCAAAAAATGGGTTCGTCTAAATTGGTGCAGATAACATCAGTCTTGGACCCAAAATCAGTGGGCTCCTGTTGTTTTTAGTGATGAATCAAGATTTGGTCTTAACACGGATTCTAGACGTGTACTGATCTGGAGAGAAATTAGGACTCGAAACCATCCCTCAAACATCAGAAAGGGACCGTTACGGTGGCCAAGGAATCATGGTCTGGGGTAGTATCATGTTATATGCACGCATGCCACTACATGTGTTTGATGGCGGAACCTGACTTCTCAGCGGTACAGAGACGAGATACTGGAGTCTTATGTAAGGTTTTTTTAGGGATGGGGTCGTACCTTCGTTCATCTTTATTGGTGACAATGCTCATCCTCATAGAGCCCTGATGGTAGACGAATATCTTGAAAGTGAGGGTATTCAAAGGATAGAGTGGCCTCCCAGATCACCAGACCTCAATCCTATAGAACATGTTTGGGAAGCCTTGGGGAGACGAATTGGATCTTATTCACCTCCACCAAGGGCCACCCAAGAACTGAAAACTTCTTTGGTTAAAGAGTGGGATTTGTTGACTCAAGAGCTCTTTAATTGCCTAATAATCAGCATGAAATATCGGTGTAGTTGTCGTTCTTGAGTCATCAAATATTAGTCAACATCTACCTGAATTTTGAACTAATTAACATAAATTTGCATAAATCTGTAAAATTCTTCGTCCCAAAAAACAGAGATCATGATTTTGCCCTTGAAAAGAGAAAGAAAGCCTTGTTTTTTCTTTACTGGCGATGTTTTATGGGTCCATTCTATCAATTGGTGCTTCGAAGAAGGATTATAATGATAAATTTAAGTTTCATATCACATGTTATCATACCTTCTAACAGAAGGTTCTGCAGAAAAAAAGGCTCCATTTATTTCAGAAAATTAATCATTTCTCGTGTTAAAAGTTTTGGTACCAATTTTTAGAATATTTTAGATATTCAAGACCATTAATAAGTTTAATAACACTTTCTTTAGACAGGGAAAGTTTTTTCATTATTTGATAAGTCGTCATTGTCCAGTTATTCTTGATCAATACCACCGTTAGAGGCAAATATTGGTCCGTCACTACAGAGGTACCTGGCCTTTCTTTATCACTGATATCAAAATCACCAGTCTGGAAGTGCTGAATCTATCTTTGTATTGTGATTCTATTCATGGCTTCGTTTCCATACACAGGCTTTATCTTCGCGTGAATTAAACTGGCTGAAATGTCTCCGAACTCAAATAGGAACTCTATCACCGAACTTTGTCGGATTCTTATTTACTTTTCAGGCTGCATTTCTGAAAAAAAAATACAAAAGATATCTTAATTCTGTGCGCAGATATGAAATTACTAATGTTTATTCAACCAGAAAACATTATTCTTATGATGATAAATTTTAAACATATTTTTCTATTGGTCATTGTGTCTTATTTATTGACCGGTTCCTTTTTATTTATGTGAGACATCATAAAGGAATAAGTTCATTTTTATATTATGTTGTTGACGCAATGATGTGATTCCTGTATCTTTCTATTCAATAATTTCATATAATTTTAAACAAATATGAAAGAAACACAAGTTTAAGGTTTGAAAAGACCTCAAGGACTCTTTGGTTGATTCTGGTTTCCCCTAACATCGTGATTTTTTTAAAGCTGCACCACATTGTCTCTCTTGTTAACCCCTGCAGAGTGTTTGCGATAAGGAGTCTAGGAGTCTATTTTAATGTCCTTTCATGAATAAAATTTTCGTCGCAGTAAGGGCAGTAGAAGTAAGTATTATGTATAAAAGAAACAATCGTGCTTTTAAATCCTTTCATTTTATAAAGGTTATATTTTTATGCATTTATATTCTAATTACGGTTTTAAAAATGTTCTTATAAGGTATGTACATTTTCTTAAAATTTGATAAAATGTTCATAGGTGATGCTATTTTCTGTGCCCCCCAGTGTATATTCGTACAGGTTGGGCTGACCGGAGGAGCAGAAGACCCGCTCGTCGCCTGGGAAAGAAGGCTCACTCGCCGGGGCACATCCCCCGCAAGATAATCTATATTTTAGTTTTATTCCCATTTTTGATGTAAATTATTGACAAGAAGTCAATAAAAATTTGTTTCAATTGTCAATTGTCCAGTGTATATTCAATTAAAATTTAAGAAAAAAATTGTGGAAGTTGAACAAAAAATCTTTAGGGCCGCGGGATCCAGGCGAAGAGTCCTCTAGCAGGAAGGTCCATCTCTTCTTTCTTCAGGGTGGCATTTCCTCCAGACCCGGAGTGTTATCCCGCCTGGAGACTAGGTTGTAGGTGAGGCCTATAGTCTTCATAAGGCCTTGGGAAAGTAGAAGGGTCCGGGAAGGCCAATAGGAATGGTCGTTTCTGCAATCACAAAGGGTGAGCAAGTAAACCGGCTACTATGGCTTCTGTCCAGTTATATGCTCTACGTATATATCCCTGGACCACTTGATTGTTTACACACATATGATATTCCGCATTATTGTGGGATGTCGTGGCAAGATGTCAAATGCCCGCAGGACCTTCTCATTGTCTCTGCCACCGAGTGGTCCAACGAAGAAGGCGTCCAAGAACCCCTCCCATCCTTTTTCTTGAAGTTCTTTTGGAAGAGGAGTGTACTTGGAGATCTCCCCTCCACCTCCCCCCCCCCCCCCCCCCCCCCCCCCCCCCCTCGCATCATTGAGGCTAAAGGGTGGGTTCTCAAACGGTTTCGCAATTTATATAATCGTGTCAAAAACAATGTATATAGTCTCAACTTTTGTACATGGATATTCTTTCTTTATCTTCTTTTTCCATTTAAAATTTCCTTCAACCTTTTTTTTTTTTTTCTCTCTCTCTCTTTTCTGAGCGAGGATTCAATTTCTTCCCCTTCTTCTCATTTCTTTCTAGATTCATTTCTCACAGGAGAATTGTCTGTATAAGACGGAATGTCTTGAAAAGACGTGTGTGTGTATATATAATTGTGTCCTTCTACTCTCCTTCCCTTATCACCACTATTTCACCAACTCATCACCAAGATTTGAGGCTATCTCCGTCTTGGTTGATTCTGGTTCTTGCCTGTAACCTCGTGACATTTTAATCTTCTCTACAATGTTGTGGCTCCTCTTGTTAACCATTGCAGAATGTTTGCGGCAATGTTTCAGAACGTGGGGTAGCGTTTCGTCTACTTGGCCGCAGACTCTGCATCGTTTATCTTCGGTGCCAAATCTTTTGGTTCCGTATAGCGGGAAAACATTTAGCCTCGCCCGGTGGATAGCCGCCAGTCAGCGAAGACATGTACTTCCCACTGGTGATGAAGCCGCCACGTTGAATCCAAGACCCCCATCCAAGAAGACGATGCCCCTATAGATGCTTAGATGACAAAGACAATATTTACGACTCGATATTAAGCGATACAAAAGCTACTGGGAACAAATAAAAAAAAAAAAAAAAAACAGAGAGAATCCTTTAGAGAAAATCGTCAGATCAATGGCAGAAGATTTACAAGCTGTAAGTTACAGTTTCCATAGAGAGGATCAATGTAACTGAATATTTATTATACTGGTCCGCAAAATTAAAGGAACAACACATGTTTAAGAAAAATAATAGTTATATTAAGGGATATATATCAAGTTTTGGTATATTCAAAAGCTTCCATGAATTAAGAGAATATGTAAAACAGAAAAAACAAATAAAGTTGTTCCCAATATGCAAAATACCACCGTCTACGTTGACTCCGCCTCCAGAACGTGCCTGAGTCTTTCTCAAAGCGTCCTAATTTTACGCTCCACTAAATTTTTATTGAACCCTTTTGTTTTTTAAAGTTTTCATGGCTTATAGGCAACATTTATCACAAGAAAAAAAAAAGGCAAGCTATTGGAAGGATGGAAGCAGGCCAATCACAGGCAGAAGTAGCAAGATGGCTTGGAGTGACAAGAAACGTTGTCTCAAGGCTTTGGAAAAAAATTCAAACGACAGCTAATGTTGCCAGAACACCCGGACAAGGACGGCCAAAGGTCACAACGTTAAATCAAGACCGTTATTTGAGTCTCCTTGTGCGTCGCAATAGAAGAATGACAGCATCGCAACTACGAAGTGACCTCAATGCAGCTACAGGAGTCTAAGTATCAAACTGATACAATACGCAGAAGGCTTCACAAGAAGGGCCTCTATGCTCGACGACCCATAATTTGTGTGCCATTGACACCACCTCAAAAGAGAACAAGGAAACTTTGGTGCAGACAATATGTCGCCTGGAATCCAGATGAATGGAGGCGTGTAATGTTCACTGATGAGTCCAGATTCTCTCTAAACAGCGACTTTGTCTGGAGAGAGGTAGGAACCAGAAATAATCCCCGGAATATGGTTGAAAGGGATCCCTACAGAAGCCAGGGTTTTATGGTCAGGGCTGGAATCTTCTTGGGCGGTCGCACAGCACTCCATATTTTTCGGCACGGAACCCTGACTGGACAGAGGTATCGGGACGAGATCTTGGCAGCATATGTGATGCCTCAAGCATTGGAAATGGGAGAAAACTTTCTTCTAATGGATGATAATGCCCGTCCACATAGGGCTGGTGTGGTCAACACTTTTCTCCAAAACCATGCAATTGATCGGATGAATTGGCCAGCTCGATCCCCAGACCTAAATCCCATTGAGCATGTATGGGACAACCTAGGACGGCGGATCTCATCCCTCCAACCCCCTCCTAGAAACACTCATGAGCTAGAAACAGCCTTAACACAAGAGTGGGCGTTGATTCCACAGGAGCAGATAAACTCCCTAATTCTTAGTATGGGTCACCGATGTAGAGCCTATCAGTTAAAGGCGATCACACCCCATATTAACAACAATATCCAAGATATTTATGCACTGACTGCAAGAAGATCATTGCTTGACCGGCTAATTTGCATAAAATACGTGTTAGAATTCTTTTATTTCGGGTATTCTAATCAATAATGGAATATTAAATTTGTGTATAAAATTTCATTGATAAATGTTCAATAAAATTTGAGATTAATGAAAAAAATATGTTGTTCCTTTAATTTTTCGGACCAGTGTATTTTATGAGCAGATGATTTTTTTCAAAATTTGTATAGTTATGTTGAATACTTGGATTTCCTTTTCATTTTCCCTTCTCTCCTTTGTTTATGTTTCTTTTTTTCCCTTTCTCCATGAAAATGATGTATGGCGAGTCCTTACAGGACGGAAATGTCCTAATAAAGCTGTTGTTGACTAATTTCACTATTATGTTACATAGCAATCACATTTCCTTTTTTCTTTCGTGTAAATAAGGTTTAATTGTTGGGTGGTATAATTGTCATCATTCCTACGTTTTCCTTTCCTCATATATTTTAATATTTTGATATTTCTTACAATTTAATTATGTCTTGTATTATTTTCTCTATTGTTTACTACTACCTCTATGTATTCTTTAAAAGTAATATAGATTGCACCATGGGCCAACACCCCGAAAAACCTATGTGGTTGGCTTTTCTTAACTTATCGAGAAAATGGATTCACCAAATATATTATTGAATATTCATAGTCAAACTTTAGTTAATTTTTATTCCACTATTTATTCGTTCATTTTGAAATAAGACGCGATATCCCACAAGGGATGCTTGCGTTAAGAAACAACACTAGATGGAGCACTGTCATTCAGACTATTCATTTGTTTAACAAGAAGGACAATTTAAAAACAAACATTTTGGTCATAAGTACAAACCATTAAAATTGAGTTTGGGGATTCAAAATATTAAGTCAGATTTGATCTCAATGCGATTGTTCTTATTTACAATTAGTTATCGTACTATGGTACTATCGTATTGGAATTGTGTATTTGGAACCTTGGAACTGTAAAATCTTAGTTTTAAATCTCTAAACTGACTCCCAGCCAACAGCTCTGTCACAGTGCAGTGGCTCCCAGCCCACCTTAGAATTCCTGGAAATGAACTAGCAGACTCTCTGGCAAAGGCTGGAGCTCTTGGCCTCCCTGAAGCCAGAAAACCTACCACCCAACTAGACGAAAGAGAACTCCTCCATACAACCAAGACCCAATGCCTGCAGGAATGAAAATCTAATGCTGCACATGACTTGTACAGAGCAGGAGGGACAAGCACCAATTCTGTCTTCCAAAGAGAACAAGAATTTTTCATTTCCAGACTCAAGTCTGTTCATCTACGAACAATAGTTACCAGAATTGTTGCAAGCTTTTCCCCACTATGTACTAAGTGCAATTTTCAACTCTTGCAACCCCAAAACACATTATTGACTGTATTGACTCATCCATTGATGATCTCTACTCATCTCTAGCAGACACCATCAAAAGTCTCAAGCTTTACAAGCTTGATACCCTAATATGATTGAGTGGAGATAAAAAAGAAGAAGAAGAGTTTTAAAGACGGTTTGGTGTTAAATCTGTCTGATCATGAATAGAGAGTCATAATTATTTTTGAGAACAGACTTGTCTCAACTCCCCAATTTACAAAAAGAGTTCTATAAACTCTCATAGGTCAGATAAATGGTCCAATATTTAACTATTCCAGCCAGGAATAAGCAGATGTTGTCAAATCCTGTTGGATACCTTCAGAGTTGTGATGAAGCCATTGGCAAATATCTTTTCATAACAAGAGAGTACAATTGTTTCTCGATTTAAAATCAAACCAGAAGACCAAATATTTCCGCGATGTTAAACACTGTACATTTTTCCCACCATTATCTTTAGATAGCATTGTTGACGTCTGCTATCGTGATTACATGAGTCATTGTGATTTGCATAGCACCTATCAGGTTCTAGGAGGTGAATAGGCGCGATAATATATATCTGTATAAATTTGAGAAGACGTGTTCAAATTTAAATTCATGTCAAATAAAAAATTCGAAATACTGCTTGTTTTCAATATACGATTTATCAAAACACTAAATTTGTATTTGTATTTTAAAGTATTTGTCCTAAGTGCAAACGGACTTGTTTCAGATTGGTCTTCATTCTAAGATTTATATTTTTGGGAGCCGATATAAGAATTTTCTGTCTTAAATATGGTATGTTCGTAAACCCGGTAGGTATTGTTAAACGACATCCGAAAATCATCCCGCATGTATTTCTTTTAAACGAAAAATCGAAATTTATTTTTAAGGAGAAATAACGATTATTTCTAACCTTAGGGATGAAGTATGAAAGGATGAATTGTGGAGAGTAATGATAAACGAAAAAATAAAGTGTCCAAGGATGGGAACTGGACACATTTATTTTTCCGTTCATCATTACTCTTCACAATTCATCCTTTCATACTTCATCCCTAAGGTTAGAAATAATCGTTATTTCTCCTTAAAAATAAATATCGATTTTTCGTTTAAAAGAAACACATGTGGGATGATTTTCGGATGTCGTTTTGCAATCATGGGCCGCATTATATTGTATTATAGGTATTGTTAACATAAAAAAAAATTAATTAACAGAATATTTAAGGAAATTATAAAGTCTGTGTTGAAAAAATATTACAGTTAAAACTGCTTAGACCTTTCAAATAGTGTGGTTTACCCTGGGCGTTCAGAGGTCCAGGAACCTGGATTATTAATATCTCTCTTATTTACCGTTCATTTCCATCTTTTTGAATAAAGTGAATTGTAATGAAACGTAAATTTTGATTCACCGAAAATGAACGACATTATTAAAATATCCATAAAAAGATGCCACTTTTGAATGCGATAGACAAAACTTTGTTCATCTTCTCTGCACTTTGATTCAATGTTTAGGTCGGGAATGCAAGAATCGTTCGATAACAGAATTATATAGAAGTTTGATATCGAGTTTTTGAAATAATTATCTCTTATATCCAAAGTGAAAATCTTCAGGAAACATTATCACTACCAAAAATGTAAAGCAAATCATAGAAGCTGCGCAATAAATATATTCAAATATATAATAATAATAGTCCTGCTGAACTTTGCGAAGGATTAATTTTTAATAATATCAAATTTAGAAACTATTTTAGACGAGTAAAATTCTTTTTAAATTAAACAATTTCTACTGCAGTAATGCAATGGAAAAATTAATGGGAGGGCCTGGCTTCTCAGTAGTGAACCCTCCCAGCGGTTTCGCCAGTTTAAATTAAAGGTAGATTAAACTGGCGAAACCGCTGGGAGGGTTCACCACTGATGAGCCAGGCCCTCCCATTATTTATTCCATTGCAATAAGCGCAGTAGAAATTGTTTAATTTAAAAAGAATTTTACACGTCTAATATAGTTTCCAATTTTCATAACAGATGGCGCGCTAGTGCATCGTAATATCAAATTTGTTATAACTACTTTGACTATCTAGTATTTGCTCAAAAAGTATCTTTTGATAAAATATTTGGAAAATATATAATTGTTATATTATAATTGAAAAATTTTGGAGAAGAAAAAAGAGCTCATTGTTGAGTCCATTGCGGGATTCGAACCAAGGTCGTTGTAATCGGGAATCGACGGCTTATACCATTCGTCCATCAAGTTCCCTTAAAAGAGCTCATTGTTGAGTTTTACCTGAACTCCGCCTTTGCCGGTCCTAAGCCCGGATGAAAAGGAGGAGGGGGAGCAGTAACAAGCTCACTAAAAAACCTGGGTTCAGCTGGCCCGGCTGATAGTACCCTGTAAGGGCTCCTAATCCAGGGATACAGGATGAGTAGCGTTTGTACTCCATGTTAGGAACGGCTGCACATGACGTCTGTTCCTCATGTCAGAGGAGGTCATTTTTTTTTGGAGCTAAGTCGGCCTGCCACTGTGTAGTGCTCCCAGTCTTAATGACAAAGGCAGACACATTCTACTTCACCCAGTCATGATGGTTGTCAAACAGACACAGGGGAGGAGAAGTCCGATTACACCTCCCTGCAGTCCCCCCTGGACCCTTGGAATATTCGACCAAATTCCGTTTTCCAATGAAGAGCAGATTGGACACGACAACAACAACAACCTGAAATATTATTTATCAAAATAATTCTCCATAATTCTTTAGATACTTTTGAAAAGAGTCCAAAGTTTTAAAGTTAGTACCGACATATTTTTACGAACAAAACAACCATCTATGGTAATAAAAAAAATTCGTATTTTTTAAAAGATTATTTTGAAAGTTTAATAATAATTTAGATTGATATATCGAACTCATAACAATTAAAAGTCAAGATTAGGATTTTTTATGAAGGAAAAATTGCGATAAATGATTCAGAGATTTTTGAATATCACAGAATCTGAAAAGAGCTTTATATAGTGGACCATAAGGAAGAGACTGACAAAAATATTGTTTTTCTGCTACATTGTTGTTGTTAGTGTCCATATAGTTGAGTTCGACTTTTAGTGGCTATATGGACAAATATTCTTCTATTTGATCTGTTGGTAACCATTACTCATCTAGTGAACTTCTGGAAGCTTTCTTGAACCCTTCTAAACAATTCATTGCAGTTATTTCTTCAATTTTTCCTAACATCAACATCTTTTCTGAATCATTTTCTCTCATTATGTGTCCGAAGTAAATCTGCCTTCATTTACATATTTGGGTTTTAACAGCATTTATTTCATTTAAAATTGAAACATTTCAACTTTTATCTGTCTATGGCACTCTGAGTAGCTTTCTCATGTTAACAACTTAAAGGCTTCAATTCTTTTTATATCTTCTTTTTTTTTTTTTTTTTGAGAGTCCACCTCTCACATCCAGATGTAATAACAGGGTGAACTAATGACTTAATTATTTTATTTGTCTTGAATGAAATAGATTATTTTTCTTGATAAAAATAAATAATATCCCAATTGAGATTTCAAAAAAAAAAGAAGGCACCGGCGAGATTCGAACTCACGATCTCCTGTTTACTAGACAGGCGCTTTAACCAACTAAGCCACGGCGCCACGTATACAAAAATCTTTGTGAGTCTTTTTTTTTTCACACTACTAAATAAACAGTTTTTTTTTTTGTAATTAAAAAAAAATATATATATGTAGCGCGCTTATCAGAAAAGTTAATACAATCGTAATATTATTACTAATCAATCTCTTTCTCTATCTATTATCAATGCGATTATTTACGGAGATTTTCTAGTCAATACATCCTAAATCTACTGACGACTCAAGAACCTCTGAGGTGTGGTGTAAACGTTAGGAATCTTATGAAATAAGAAGTGCTATCACTGTCCTTGGTGTTCGGTAAGTCGCTCCTTATAACGTATCCACCAGATGTTGCACCATCATGGGAGGTTGGCTTCATTTCCATATTCGATTGATCCATATCAATATTACAAGTGAGACCAGAACGATATTTTAATCATTAAATAAAACACAAATTATATTTTTACAAGAAATTATTAATAAATTACGTAAGATAACATAAACAGGTTGAGAATGATATAAACAAATTAGTTATTTCAAACAAATGCTACATCTTTCTAGAGATGAGTTTCTTTAGCTTTATATTGTAACAAAGTATTTATTAATTTTATTATTTTTTATTAACAGAATGGTTATTTTTATGTTTATATTTTGCTACTCTGTAAATTTCCCTCGTGGCTTGTCTTTTGTTTACCATTCTTAGTTTGTCCTTCCCTGAAATAAATTGTTGTCTCCTCCTGAAGTTTTTGTCTTCCCTAATTTTCCACGTGGCAATATTATTAAACGTAATTAATAAAGACTGAAGAAATTCAACTCCAGAAATGTGTAGCATTTGTTTGATTAATATCCACGAGATTTAAATCACTTGAAAAATTAGTTCCATATAAGAAATATATTTTACACAGAGGCAATTGCAATGCACATAGCCACAACCTCGCCTTGTTTGGCATAACTTGTGTACTTGGTGTAATATTCTGTTGTTGTTTCTTATCCACATATGTAAAGATTACACGAATTCCATGAGTTCATGCTCCTCGAGCTGTTTTATGATAAGCAGCGGCCTCTCCCAAAGGTCCTGTCCTACATATAAAACGCATGACGTAAGGTCAGATGACTGATGATTTGCTGAGTAGGCAAACACAGAGTATCACATGACAATATTTTGAAGAAATACAAGAATTCCATTGGATCCGTAGATATGTCTTAACTGACTGCTTCGGAAGATTCCATCTACTTCCTCATTACCAAGGATGTGAGATCTCTGTTCCCTACCATGCTATATGACATGCAGCACTGGAATATGCTACAGGTGAAACTTCTGTCGGAATGATATTTATCTATAAAATTTTGTTAAAATTAACGATTAAACTAAGCGCCATCTATTAACCGTCTCCAAAAACTGACTCGGATCGGTGACAAAGTCGCTACACCAGTTTTGGCAAATTCAGAGTGTCCAACTGGAGACCATAAATTTGGGCTAACGGCCCTCTTCAGTTCTTTGTTCTTATAGACCAACATCTTCCCGGCACAATTTTCATCTGTATTTCGGCCAAAGATTTGGTCTAGTAATCAATCTCCAGCAAAACACTTCTTTAGGAAATTCTGGTGATATAATGAATTCTGTGATTATCTTATAACATAGAAGCCCGCCCTAAATTGATGAGAGCCATTAGTCTAAAACCATTGCCTATACGCGCTATGAATTTGCCAAAGCTGGTGTAGTGGCTATTTTACCGAACCGAGTCCGTTAGTTTGTGAAGATGGTCAATATATAGCGCTTAGTTCTAACTTTTATTTTAACGAGAGAAGTGGCCTTTCTTTTTATAGTAGTATCCTATATTAAGAATGAATATAAATGTTCTTACCATCACTTATCTTTTACTAAAATCAATAGAGCATCAAGGGCTGAGTTTCTTGTACAAATTTATTTCTCTAGCTTTCGGACTTATCCGCCGTTCGACCGGAGAAACACACTAGCTTTCTCCCGTCGTAGGGCAGTTTTGTCCGAAAGCTTGTGAGAAATAAAAATTTTACCAGAGACTCAGCCCTGGATGTTTTATTGATATCAGTAAATTAAGAATGAATGTTGTTCCTCTTTCTGATTGACTTTCATATTTAACATTGAAGGTATATCTCGGCTAAAAATGGAAAAAATATGAAAAAATAAAGAATTTCCATTTGATGGTTGAGGTATTCAATTAATGCTGACGATGGTAAATGACATTCACCGAAATTCTGTGAAAATAAAGGACTCTCTCTCTTCCATCTGGACGAAGTATCCCATCATTTAAGTGACACTCACTCCTCACTTTCTTACTGCTACTCTTTTTGTGTTGTTTTTCTTGCTTCCCTCTTTCTCTTTCTTGTTTTTTTCTTTTTTTTTAATTTTTCTTCTGTCTATATCGTTATTTCCTTTGTCTCACTGCTTTGTTTTTATGCATACCTCTGGTGAATCCTGTATAGGGTCAGTGACCCTAAATAAAGGCTTTTTGTTGTTGTTGTTGTTGTATCCCATCATTTGTATTAAACATAAGGCAATACCGCGCCGTCCATACATAAGATATGAAACCATTAAACCCAATATTTACTTTTATAAATAAACTAACTTACTACTGTACATACTGTGATGAATATTGGGAGAGGGCTTGGCTCATCAGTGGTGAACTTTCCCAGAGGTTTCGCCAATTTAATCCACAAGACCCCTTTTGAGAAGTTTAATACAGTAGTGGACGATTTTGCTTTTATATCCGACACAGCAAGATGGAATCTTGTTTATGGTGTTTAAAAAAACTATGGAAATGAGCTTTGAGGAAAGTAGAATTGCATATAAAGATATTAGGAAGTTTGCTTTATTTGTAAAAGAAAATTCATGTTTTATAGTTTTATTTCTTGCTATTATAATGCATTCTCTTTATGAAGTGTTTGCTTTTAATTAGAGGTCCAACGGAATTAAAGTTTATATGACTTTTATTTTATTGTATTAGTAGAAAACAATGATCATCATTTTAAAAGTGTACTACTTAAAAGTAGATGCAGATGTGGCCGTGATAATTCTAGCTATAATAGCTTAAAACTGCTTATACTGTAAGTACACCACATGTCTACACGTGTGAAAGCAGTTCGACTTTGCACTTACAAATGTGCCAGAGCCCCGTTTGGTTACTTGCACTCGCTGGTGGGGTTTGACTTTTGCAATAATCGGGGGGCCATTGGAGCATTTTTTTTAAACAGAAAAAAAGTGTCCAATGCGGGAATCGAACCCGGGTCGTAGTGGTCGAAAACCAAACGGTTTAACCAGCCTTCCACCGACCCCCATAATAGTTTACCACTGCTTATACTGTAAGTACACCACATGTCTACACTCACACACGTAGACGCATTTCGACGCTGTACATATAAGATGACAGAGCTACTTCTTGTCACTTACACTCGACGAGAAGGTTTAACTTGTGCAAGAATCGAAGGTCATCAATTTATATTAGCAGATCTGCAATTTAGTGTGAGAAAATGGCTTCCATGTGAATTTGGCATATGGTCAAAACATCAGTTAAGTCCATTACCTCTATAAATGGAAGCAATGGTCGCCTCTCCCGTCAAAATAAACGTCAGAATCTGACGCCATCTATTGACCGTCGCCTCAACTAGCGGCATCGGGTCGGTGACAAAGCCCCCGATGCCGCTAGTTGCGGCGACGGTCAATAGATGGCGTCAGATTCTGACGTTTATTTTGACGGGAGAGGCGACCATTTCTTCCATGGATTAATTTCCTCCCGGCAAATTTTCCACCTCTATAAATATGTAAATACACTAAAAATACTCTACTCTGTTCCTTCTTTTATGGCTGGAAAGTTTATTGAGATCTCTGTTTGAGAGTGAGTTAAGAATCCTATTCAGCAGCATCAGTCTCCAAGTAATCTCATGACTCCAACCAGACAGTAGGCTGACAATATACTTGTTGAAGTATGGGAACTATAAATAATGCTGAAACATCTCTTGTGTTGTGTTGAACGCTATACAAATTTGAAATAAATTATAACTCTGTTACTCACAATTATTAGTTGATAACCAATTTAATTTTATATTTGTTGGATCAGTGGTTCAATCAAATTGAGAATAGATTGAAATATATATATTTTTTAATATATCACGAGGACATGCAAGCAGCTAGAACAGTGATTCTCAACCTTTTTTTTTTGTTGCGGCATTATTTTAAAGATTTGAAAATTTGGCGGCACAATTTTAGAATTTCGCGGCACACTTTTGCTAACTTGAATGCAAGAAAATTCAAATTATGTATCAATATTTCTATGCAAAATATAAGTAATATACATCTCTAACATTCAATTTGCTAATTTCGTTATTTTAAAAAGTAAAAAAATGAAAAAGAAAAAAAGAAAAACCAATACAAACGTGAACATAATCATATGACTAAAATTCGGCGGCACATTTTTAGAATTTCGCGGCACACAAAATTACCGCGGCACATTGGGTGAGAATCACTGAGCTAGAACAAGGGGAAGACATAACAGGAAGTGAAAGGGGAATGTACAGCGCCTCCAGTGGCAGTGGTTGGAAGCTCCCTGAATGCTACGTCATCCCGTGACGTAGGTGCGCTGGATTTGAAGTAGCACGCAGTTCAGCAATATTTTATTGTCATCTTCGTTATTTTGAAGTCTTTTCAAACTAATAGTGTGTTATTTCTACGTTGTTTTCAATATATTGACGCCCCAGAGATTTGATGGTGAATCGAATTGTCGCTTGTTGGAAAGAGGCTTTGGCATATCATGTTTGTCTTTCTTAAATTTATACGTGACAATATCAACATCAAGTTATACATGTATATCAGTTATATTGAGTTATATACTTATAGTATATATATTATCAAATAATTGAAAACTTAAAGCAAATAGAAATGATACAATTTCTTGAAAATCTATTTGATTGAGCTCTAATTGTTAGTCAGCTCAATAACCAAGTCTACCAGGATGATATAATCGTTTTTTTCCAGGATCACCAATGCTATAAGTCTTTACCCTTTCTCAATTTGAATATTCGGGCCTTGGAATTCACTTTCATGCTCACGAATAATTGAACAAATTCTCTTTTTGAGGTCAAAAAAGAAGATTTTTTTTAAATGTTCAACGACAAAATGTTCTTAACAACACTTATCAAGAAGGGAAACATTCGTCACCATTCCGACATAGCTGCAGCTGATGAAGTCTCAAGATGATCTTGAAACTCTCAAAGGTACTAGTCTTTTTGACTTTGTGATATATATTAATTTCCATTTATTTATAAGATATCAGAATTATAAAGATTCTGTTCAAGTTCAACTTTGATCATTTGTCAATTAGGAATTTTATTATTTCATTTGAATTTTCAAAAAATATGCCGTTTTAGAAAAAATATGAAAATAAGATTTGAATGATAATCGTATGTGGGGTCGCCCTACACGAACTTTAAATGTTTCTTCAT
>CP092866.1:48695645-48728713 GCA_030710605.1 Cordylochernes scorpioides
GGTTATGAGATTAGACAAATTAAAGGCCAGAATTTCAGTGGCTATGAGATTAGACAACTTAAAGGCCAGAATTTCAGTGGCTATGAGATTAGACAACTTAAAGGCCAGAATTACAGTGGCTATGAGATTAAACAAATTAAAGGTAAGAATTTCAGTGGATATGAGATTAAGCAACTTAAAGGCCAGAATTACAGTGGCTATGAGATTAGACAACTTTAAGGCCAGAATTTCAGTGGCTATGAGATTAAGCAACTTAAAGGTAAGAATTTCAGTGGATATTAGATTGAGCAACTTAAAGGTAAGAATTTCAGTGGCTAGGAGATTAAACAAATTAAAGGCCAGAATTACAGTGGATATGACATTAAGCAACTTAGAGGTAAGAATTTCAGTGGCTATGAGATTAAGCAACTTAAAGGTAAGAATTTCAGTGGCTATGAGATTAAGTAACTTAAAGGTAAGAATTTCAGTAGCTATGAGATTAAACAAATTAAAGGCCAGAATTACAGTGGATATGACATTAAGCAACTTAGAGGTAAGAATTACAGTGGGTATGATATTAAGCAACTTAAAGGTAAGAATTTCAGTGGATATGAGATTAAACAACTTAAAGGTAAGAATTACAGTGGATATGACATTAAACAACTTAGAGGTAAGAATTACAGTGTGTATGAGATTAAGCAACTTAAAGGTAAGAATTACAGTGGCTAGGAGATTAAACAAATTAAAGGCCAGAATTACAGTGGATTTGACATTAAGCAACTTAGAGGTAAGAATTTCAGTGGCTATGAGATTAAGCAACTTAAAGGTAAGAATTTAAGTGGCTATGAGATTAAACAAATTAAAGGCCAGAATTACAGTGGATATGACATTAAGCAACTTAGAGGTAAGAATTACAGTGTGTATGAGATTAAGCAACTTAAAGGGAAGAATTATAGTGGCTATGAGATTAAACAAATTAAAGGCCAGAATTTCAGTGGATATGAGATTAAACAACTTAAAGGTAAGAATTTCAGTGGCTATGAGATTAAACAAATTAAAGGCCAGAATTTCAGTGGATATGAGATTAAGCAACTTAAAGGCCAGAATTTCAGTGGATATGAGATTAAGCAACTTAAAGGTAAGAATTACAGTGGCTATGAGATTAAACAAATTAAAGGCCAGAATTTCAGTGGATATGAGATTAAGCAACTTAAAGGCCAGAATTTCAGTGGATATGAGATTAAGCAACTTAAAGGTAAGAATTACAGTGGCTATGAGATTAAACTAATTAAAGGCCAGAATTTCAGTGGCTATGACATTAAGCAACTTAGAGGTAAGAATTTCAGTGGCTATGAGATTAAACAACTTAAAGGTAAGAATTTCAGTGGCTATGAGATTAAACAAATTAAAGGCCAGAATTACAGTGGATATGACATTAAGCAACTTAGAGGTAAGAATTACAGTGTGTATGAGATTAAGCAACTTAAAGGTAAGAATTATAGTGGCTATGAGATTAAGCAACTTAAAGGCCAGAATTTCAGTGGATATGAGATTAAGCAACTTAAAGGTAAGAATCACAGTGGCTATGAGATTAAACAAATTAAAAGCCAGAATTTCAGTGGATATGAGATAGAGCAACTTAAAGGTAAGAATTTCAGTGGCTATGAGATTAAACAAATTAAAGGCCAGAATTACAGTGGATATGAGATTAAGCAACTTAAAGGTAAGAATTTCAGTGGATATGAGATTAAACAACTTAAAGGTAAGAATTTCAGTGGCTATGAGATTAAATAACTTAAAGGCCAGAATTTCAGTGGCTATGAGATAAAACAAATTGAAGGCCAGAATTACAGTGGATATGAGATTAGACAACTTAAAGGCCAGAATTTTACTGGCTATGAGATTAAACAAATCAAAGGCCAGAATTACAGTGGATATGAGATTAAGCAACTTAAAGGTAAGAATTTCAGTGGCTATGAGATTAAACAAATTAAAGGCCAGAATTACAGTGGATATGAGATTAGACTACTTAATGGCCAGAATTACAGTGGCTATGAGATTAAACAAATTAAAGGCCAGAATTACAGTGGATATGAGATTAAGCAACTTAAAGGCCAGAATTACAGTGGATATAAGATTAAACAACTTAAAGGCCAGAATTTCAGTGGCTATGATATTAAACAACTTAAAGGCCATAATTTCAGTGGATATGAGATTAAACAACTTAAAGGCAATAATCGCAGTGGATATGAGATTAAAAAACTTGAAGGCCAGAATTACAGTGAGTATGATATTAAGGATCCCGAAGGTAATAATTACAGTGGATATTTATTAAGCAGTCTGAAAACCAGAAATCCAATGGATATGACATTAAGCAACTTAAAGGTAAGAATTTCAGTGGATATGAGATTAAACAACTTAAAGGTAAGAATTTCAGTGGCTAGGAGATTAAACAAATTAAAGGCCAGAATTACAGTGGATATGACATTAAGCAACTTGGAGGTAAGAATTTCAGTGGCTATGAGATTAAGCAACTTAAAGGTAAGAATTTCAGTGGATATGACATTAAGCAACTTAGAGGTAAGAATTACAGTGGATATGAGATTAAACAAATTGAAGGCCAGAATTACAGTGGATATGACATTAAGCAACTTAGAGGTAAGAATTACAGTGGATATGACATTAAGCAACTTAAAGGTAAGAATTTCAGTGGCTATGAGATTAAACAACTTAAAGGTAAGAATTTCAGTAGCTATGAGATTAAACAAATTAAAGGCCAGAATTACAGTGGATATGACATTAAGCAACTTAGAGGTAAGAATTTCAGTGGATATGACATTAAGCAACTTAAAGGTAAGAATTACAGTGTGTATGAGATTAAGCAACTTAAAGGTAAGAATTATAGTGGCAATGAGATTAAACAAATTAAAGGCCAGAATTTCAGTGGATATGAGATTAAACAACTTAAAGGTAAGAATTTCAGTGGCTATGAGATTAAACAAATTAAAGGCCAGAATTTCAGTGGATAAGAGATTAAGCAACTTAAAGGCCAGAATTTCAGTGGATATGAGATTAAGCAACTTAAAGGTAAGAATTACAGTGGGTATGATATTAAGAATCCCGAAGGTAAGAATTACAGTGGCTATTTATTAAGCAGTCTGACAACCAGAATTTCAGTGGCTATGAGATTAAACAACTTAAAGGCCAGAATTTCAGTGGGTATCAAGAATCCTGAAAGTCAGAATTACAGTGGGCATAATATTAAGCAACTTAAAGGTAAGAATTTCAGTGGCTATGAGATTAGACAACTTAAAGGCCAGAATTTCAGTGGCTATGAGATTGAACAACTTAAAGGCCAGAATTTCAGTGGCTATGAGATTGAACAACTTAAAGTCCAGAATTTCAGTAGCTATGAGATTAAACAACTTAAAGGCCAGAATTACAGTGGATATAAGATTAAACAACTTAAAGGCCAGAATTTAAGTGGCTATGAGATTAAACAACTTAAAGGCCATAATTTCAGTGGATATGAGATTAAACAACTTAAAGGTAATAATCGCAGTGGATATGAGATTAAAAAACTTGAAGACCAGAATTACAGTGAGTATGATATTAAGGATCCCGAAGGTAAGAATTACAGTGGCTATTTATTAAGCAGTCTGAAAACCAGAATTTCAGTGGCTATGAGATTAAACAACTTAAAGGCCAGAATTTCAGTGGGTATCAAGAATCCTGAAAGTCAGAATTACAGTGGGCATGAGATTAAACAACTTGAAGGTAAGAATTTCAGTGGCTATGAGATTAGACAACTTAAAGGCCAGAATTTCAGTAGCTATGAGATTAAACAACTTAAAGGCCAGAATTTCAGTGGTTATGAGATTAGACAACTTAAAGGCCAGAATTTCAGTGGCTATGAGATTAGACAACTTAAAGGCCAGAATTTCAGTGGCTATGAGATTAGACAACTTAAAGGCCAGAATTACAGTGGCTATGAGATTAAACAAATTAAAGGTAAGAATTTCAGTGGATATGAGATTAAGCAACTTAAAGGCCAGAATTACAGTGGCTATGAGATTAGACAACTTAAAGGCCAGAATTTCAGTGGCTATGAGATTAAGCAACTTAAAGGTAAGAATTTCAGTGGATATTAGATTGAGCAACTTAAAGGTAAGAATTTCAGTGGCTAGGAGATTAAACAAATTAAAGGCCAGAATTACAGTGGATATGACATTAAGCAACTTAGAGGTAAGAATTTCAGTGGCTATGAGATTAAGCAACTTAAAGGTAAGAATTTCAGTGGCTATGAGATTAAGTAACTTAAAGGTAAGAATTTCAGTAGCTATGAGATTAAACAAATTAAAGGCCAGAATTACAGTGGATATGACATTAAGCAACTTAGAGGTAAGAATTACAGTGGGTATGATATTAAGCAACTTAAAGGTAAGAATTTCAGTGGATATGAGATTAAACAACTTAAAGGTAAGAATTACAGTGGATATGACATTAAACAACTTAGAGGTAAGAATTACAGTGTGTATGAGATTACGCAACTTAAAGGTAAGAATTACAGTGGCTAGGAGATTAAACAAATTAAAGGCCAGAATTACAGTGGATTTGACATTAAGCAACTTAGAGGTAAGAATTTCAGTGGCTATGAGATTAAGCAACTTAAAGGTAAGAATTTCAGTGGCTATGAGATTAAACAAATTAAAGGCCAGAATTACAGTGGATATGACATTAAGCAACTTAGAGGTAAGAATTACAGTGTGTATGAGATTAAGCAACTTAAAGGGAAGAATTATAGTGGCTATGAGATTAAACAAATTAAAGGCCAGAATTTTAGTGGATATGAGATTAAACAACTTAAAGGTAAGAATTTCAGTGGCTATGAGATTAAACAAATTAAAGGCCAGAATTTCAGTGGATATGAGATTAAGCAACTTAAAGGCCAGAATTTCAGTGGATATGAGATTAAGCAACTTAAAGGTAAGAATTACAGTGGCTATGAGATTAAACAAATTAAAGGCCAGAATTTCAGTGGATATGAGATTAAGCAACTTAAAGGCCAGAATTTCAGTGGATATGAGATTAAGCAACTTAAAGGTAAGAATTACAGTGGCTATGAGATTAAACTAATTAAAGGCCAGAATTTCAGTGGCTATGACATTAAGCAACTTAGAGGTAAGAATTTCAGTGGCTATGAGATTAAACAACTTAAAGGTAAGAATTTCAGTGGCTATGAGATTAAACAAATTAAAGGCCAGAATTATAGTGGCTATGAGATTAAGCAACTTAAAGGCCAGAATTTCAGTGGATATGAGATTAAGCAACTTAAAGGTAAGAATCACAGTGGCTATGAGATTAAACAAATTAAAAGCCAGAATTTCAGTGGATATGAGATAGAGCAACTTAAAGGTAAGAATTTCAGTGGCTATGAGATTAAACAAATTAAAGGCCAGAATTACAGTGGATATGAGATTAAGCAACTTAAAGGTAAGAATTTCAGTGGATATGAGATTAAACAACTTAAAGGTAAGAATTTCAGTGGCTATGAGATTAAATAACTTAAAGGCCAGAATTTCAGTGGCTATGAGATTAAACAAATTGAAGGCCAGAATTACAGTGGATATGAGATTAGACAACTTAAAGGCCAGAATTTTACTGGCTATGAGATTAAACAAATCAAAGGCCAGAATTACAGTGGATATGAGATTAAGCAACTTAAAGGTAAGAATTTCAGTGGCTATGAGATTAAACAAATTAAAGGCCAGAATTACAGTGGATATGAGATTAGACTACTTAATGGCCAGAATTACAGTGGCTATGAGATTAAACAAATTAAAGGCCAGAATTACAGTGGATATGAGATTAAGCAACTTAAAGGCCAGAATTACAGTGGATATAAGATTAAACAACTTAAAGGCCAGAATTTCAGTGGCTATGAGATTAAACAACTTAAAGGCCATAATTTCAGTGGATATGAGATTAAACAACTTAAAGGCAATAATCGCAGTGGATATGAGATTAAAAAACTTGAAGGCCAGAATTACAGTGAGTATGATATTAAG
Organism: Cordylochernes scorpioides; assembly: GCA_030710605.1. Taxonomy (NCBI): domain Eukaryota; kingdom Metazoa; phylum Arthropoda; class Arachnida; order Pseudoscorpiones; family Chernetidae; genus Cordylochernes; species Cordylochernes scorpioides. The sequence goes on from CP092866.1 coordinate 48,701,693, forward strand.
GATCCCGAAGGTAATAATTACAGTGGATATTTATTAAGCAGTCTGAAAACCAGAAATCCAGTGGATATGACATTAAGCAACTTAAAGGTAAGAATTTCAGTGGATATGAGATTAAACAACTTAAAGGTAAGAATTTCAGTGGCTAGGAGATTAAACAAATTAAAGGCCAGAATTACAGTGGATATGACATTAAGCAACTTAGAGGTAAGAATTTCAGTGGCTATGAGATTAAGCAACTTAAAGGTAAGAATTTCAGTGGATATGACATTAAGCAACTTAAAGGTAAGAATTTCAGTGGATATGACATTGAGCAACTTAAAGGTAAGAATTTCAGTGGATATGACATTAAGCAACTTAGAGGTAAGAATTACAGTGGATATGAGATTAAACAAATTAAAGGCCAGAATTACAGTGGATATGACATTAAGCAATTTAGAGGTAAGAATTTCAGTGGATATGACATTAAGCAACTTAAAGGTAAGAATTTCAGTGGATATGACATTAAGCAACTCAAAGGTAAGAATTTCAGTGGATATGACATTAAGCAACTTAAAGGTAAGAATTTCAGTGGATATGACATCAAGCAACTTAAAGGTAAGAATTTCAGTGGATATGAGATTTAGCAGCCTGAAGGCCGAATATCCAGTGAATATGAGATTAAGCAACTCTTAAAAGCTAGAATTTCAGTGGATATGGGATTAGGAAACTTATAATCCATAATTTCAGTCGATCTGAGATTAAGCAGTCTAAGGTAGGAATATCAGTAAACATCAAATTGCACAGCTTGACGGCCGTAGGCCATATCTCAGTCAATGCGCGATAAATTCTTTGAAGGTATATGCATTAGTATTAAGGCAACAAACACTATAAATTCTTGATAAAAATAATGAGAAAAATAAAAAGATTACAAATCCTTATATGATATGCAAATTACACTTCACGGTTTAGCTAGCCAACAAAAATAATTTCAAAGCTTCACCTAAAATGCAAATTAGGGTCATTTTTAAAGCGTCCGCTTGCTTTCCTTTTCATCCAGCTATAAAATTTATTTAAACAACATTTCCTCTGTTTTATCTATCCATGGAGCGTCATAGACGGTTAGAAGACTCGTTGAGGTGGAGGGCCATTGGTAGAATAGCGGCAGGCAAGTTCCATGCAGAAGTTGCAAGATGGCTCGAAACGTCAAGAAAAGTGGTTTCGAATCTTTGGAAACAATTTCAAGAAACAGGAGCATCTCCAGAAGAGAAGGACAAGGTTGCCCGAGAATCACAACCTCATCAGAATAACGTCATCTGAAGTTAACCGCCAAGCGTAACAAAACCATGACTTCCAGACATCTAACAATTAAGCTCTCTTCGGCCATAGGAAGCATGATATCAATGTGAACAGCTTACAGAAGACTCAATGAGAGAGGGATGTATGCAAGGTGGCCGAAGGTTTGTATCCCTCTCACTGTCATCCAAAAAATGGGTTCGTCTAAATTGGTGCAGATAACATCAATCTTGGACCCAAAATCAGTGGGCTCCTGTTGTTTTTAGTGATGAATCAAGATTTGGTCTTAACACGGATTCTAGACGTGTACTGATCTGGAGAGAAATTAGGACTCGAAACCATCCCTCAAACATCAGAAAGGGACCGTTACGGTGGCCAAGGAATCATGGTCTGGGGTAGTATCATGTTATATGCACGCATGCCACTACATGTGTTTGATGGCGGAACCTGACTTCTCAGCGGTACAGAGACGAGATACTGGAGTCTTATGTAAGGTTTTTTTAGGGATGGGGTCGTACCTTCGTTCATCTTTATTGGTGACAATGCTCATCCTCATAGAGCCCTGATGGTAGACGAATATCTTGAAAGTGAGGGTATTCAAAGGATAGAGTGGCCTCCCAGATCACCAGACCTCAATCCTATAGAACATGTTTGGGAAGCCTTGGGGAGACGAATTGGATCTTATTCACCTCCACCAAGGGCCACCCAAGAACTGAAAACTTCTTTGGTTAAAGAGTGGGATTTGTTGACTCAAGAGCTCTTTAATTGCCTAATAATCAGCATGAAATATCGGTGTAGTTGTCGTTCTTGAGTCATCAAATATTATTCAACATCTACCTGAATTTTGAACTAATTAACATAAATTTGCATAAATCTGTAAAATTCTTCGTCCCAAAAAACAGAGATCATGATTTTGCCCTTGAAAAGAGAAAGAAAGCCTTGTTTTTTCTTTACTGGCGATGTTTTATGGGTCCATTCTATCAATTGGTGCTTCGAAGAAGGATTATAATGATAAATTTAAGTTTCATATCACATGTTATCATACCTTCTAACAGAAGGTTCTGCAGAAAAAAAGGCTCCATTTATTTCAGAAAATTAATCATTTCTCGTGTTAAAAGTTTTGGTACCAATTTTTAGAATATTTTAGATATTCAAGACCATTAATAAGTTTAATAACACTTTCTTTAGACAGGGAAAGTTTTTTCATTATTTGATAAGTCGTCATTGTCCAGTTATTCTTGATCAATACCACCGTTAGAGGCAAATATCGGTCCGTCACTACAGAGGTACCTGGCCTTTCTTTATAACCGATATCAAAATCACCAGTCTGGAAGTGCTGAATCTATCTTTGTATTGTGATTCTATTCATGGCTTCGTTTCCATACACAGGCTTTATCTTCGCGTGAATTAAACTGGCTGAAATGTCTCCGAACTCAAATAGGAACTCTATCACCGAACTTTGTCGGATTCTTATTTACTTTTCAGGCTGCATTTCTGAAAAAAATACAAAAGATATCTTAATTCTGTGCGCAGATATGAAATTACTAATGTTTATTCAACCAGAAAACATTATTCTTATGATGATAAATTTTAAACATATTTTTCTATTGGTCATTGTGTCTTATTTATTGACCGGTTCCTTTTTATTTATGTGAGACATCATAAAGGAATAAGTTCATTTTTATATTATGTTGTTGACGCAATGATGTGATTCCTGTATCTTTCTATTCAATAATTTCATATAATTTTAAACAAATATGAAAGAAACACAAGTTTAAGGTTTGAAAAGACCTCAAGGACTCTTTGGTTGATTCTGGTTTCCCCTAACATCGTGATTTTTTTAAAGCTGCACCACATTGTCTCTCTTGTTAACCCCTGCAGAGTGTTTGCGATAAGGAGTCTAGGAGTCTATTTTAATGTCCTTTCATGAATAAAATTTTCGTCGCAGTAAGGGCAGTAGAAGTAAGTATTATGTATAAAAGAAACAATCGTGCTTTTAAATCCTTTCATTTTATAAAGGTTATATTTTTATGCATTTATATTCTAATTACGGTTTTAAAAATGTTCTTATAAGGTATGTACATTTTCTTAAAATTTGCTAAAATGTTTATAGGTGATGCTATTTTCTGTGCCCCCCAGTGTATATTCGTACAGGTTGGGCTGACCGGAGGAGCAGAAGACCCGCTCGTCGCCTGGGAAAGAAGGCTCACTCGCCGGGGCACATCCCCCGCATGATAATCTATATTTTAGTTTTATTCCCATTTTTGATGTAAATTATTGACAAGAAGTCAATAAAAATTTGTTTCAATTGTCAATTGTCCAGTGTATATTCAATTAAAATTTAAGAAAAAAATTGTGGAAGTTGAACAAAAAATCTTTAGGGCCGCGGGATCCAGGCGAAGAGTCCTCTAGCAGGAAGGTCCATCTCTTCTTTCTTCAGGGTGGCATTTCCTCCAGACCCGGAGTGTTATCCCGCCTGGAGACTAGGTTGTAGGTGAGGCCTATAGTCTTCATAAGGCCTTGGGAAAGTAGAAGGGTCCGGGAAGGCCAATAGGAATGGTCGTTTCTGCAATCACAAAGGGTGAGCAAGTAAACCGGCTACTATGGCTTCTGTCCAGTTATATGCTCTACGTATATATCCCTGGACCACTTGATTGTTTACACACATATGATATTCCGCATTATTGTGGGATGTCGTGGCAAGATGTCAAATGCCCGCAGGACCTTCTCATTGTCTCTGCCACCGAGTGGTCCAACGAAGAAGGCGTCCAAGAACCCCTCCCATCCTTTTTCTTGAAGTTCTTTTGGAAGAGGAGTGTACTTGGAGATCTCCCCCCCCCCCTCGCATCATTGAGGCTAAAGGGTGGGTTCTCAAACGGTTTCGCAATTTATATAATCGTGTCAAAAACAATGTATATAGTCTCAACTTTTGTACATAGATATTCTTTCTTTATCTTCTTTTTCCATTTAAAATTTCCTTCAACCTTTTTTTTTCTCTCTCTCTCTTTTCTGAGCGAGGATTCAATTTCTTCCCCTTCTTCTCATTTCTTTCTAGATTCATTTCTCACAGGAGAATTGTCTGTATAAGACGGAATGTCTTGAAAAGACGTGTGTGTGTATATATAATTGTGTCCTTCTACTCTCCTTCCCTTATCACCACTATTTCACCAACTCATCACCAAGATTTGAGGCTATCTCCGTCTTGGTTGATTCTGGTTCTTGCCTGTAACCTCGTGACATTTTAATCTTCTCTACAATGTTGTGGCTCCTCTTGTTAACCATTGCAGAATGTTTGCGGCAATGTTTCAGAACGTGGGGTAGCGTTTCGTCTACTTGGCCGCAGACTCTGCATCGTTTATCTTCGGTGCCAAATCTTTTGGTTCCGTATAGCGGGAAAACATTTAGCCTCGCCCGGTGGATAGCCGCCAGTCAGCGAAGACATGTACTTCCCACTGGTGATGAAGCCGCCACGTTGAATCCAAGACCCCCATCCAAGAAGACGATGCCCCTATAGATGCTTAGATGACAAAGACAATATTTACGACTCGATATTAAGCGATACAAAAGCTACTGGGAACAAATCCAAAAAAAAAAAAACAGAGAGAATCCTTTAGAGAAAATCGTCAGATCAATGGCAGAAGATTTACAAGCTGTAAGTTACAGTTTCCATAGAGAGGATCAATGTAACTGAATATTTATTATACTGGTCCGCAAAATTAAAGGAACAACACATGTTTAAGAAAAATAATAGTTATATTAAGGGATATATATCAAGTTTTGGTATATTCAAAAGCTTCCATAAATTAAGAGAATATGTAAAACAGAAAAACAAATAAAGTTGTTCCCAATATGCAAAATACCACCGTCTACGTTGACTCCGCCTCCAGAACGTGCCTGAGTCTTTCTCAAAGCGTCCTAATTTTACGCTCCACTAAATTTTTATTGAACCCTTTTGTTTTTTAAAGTTTTCATGGCTTATAGGCAACATTTATCACAAGAAAAAAAAAGGCAAGCTATTGGAAGGATGGAAGCAGGCCAATCACAGGCAGAAGTAGCAAGATGGCTTGGAGTGACAAGAAACGTTGTCTCAAGGCTTTGGAAAAAAATTCAAACGACAGCTAATGTTGCCAGAACACCCGGACAAGGACGGCCAAAGGTCACAACGTTAAATCAAGACCGTTATTTGAGTCTCCTTGTGCGTCGCAATAGAAGAATGACAGCATCGCAACTACGAAGTGACCTCAATGCAGCTACAGGAGTCTTAGTATCAACTGATACAATACGCAGAAGGCTTCACAAGAAGGGCCTCTATGCTCGACGACCCATAATTTGTGTGCCATTGACACCACCTCAAAAGAGAACAAGGAAACTTTGGTGCAGACAATATGTCGCCTGGAATCCAGATGAATGGAGGCGTGTAATGTTCACTGATGAGTCCAGATTCTCTCTAAACAGCGACTTTGTCTGGAGAGAGGTAGGAACCAGAAATAATCCCCGGAATATGGTTGAAAGGGATCCCTACAGAAGCCAGGGTTTTATGGTCAGGGCTGGAATCTTCTTGGGCGGTCGCCCAGCACTCCATATTTTTCGGCACGGAACCCTGACTGGACAGAGGTATCGGGACGAGATCTTGGCAGCATATGTGATGCCTCAAGCATTGGAAATGGGAGAAAACTTTCTTCTAATGGATGATAATGCCCGTCCACATAGGGCTGGTGTGGTCAACACTTTTCTCCAAAACCATGCAATTGATCGGATGAATTGGCCAGCTCGATCCCCAGACCTAAATCCCATTGAGCATGTATGGGACAACCTAGGACGGCGGATCTCATCCCTCCAACCCCCTCCTAGAAACACTCATGAGCTAGAAACAGCCTTAACACAAGAGTGGGCGTTGATTCCACAGGAGCAGATAAACTCCCTAATTCTTAGTATGGGTCACCGATGTAGAGCCTATCAGTTAAAGGCGATCACACCCCATATTAACAACAATATCCAAGATATTTATGCACTGACTGCAAGAAGATCATTGCTTGACCGGCTAATTTGCATAAAATACGTGTTAGAATTCTTTTATTTCGGGTATTCTAATCAATAATGGAATATTAAATTTGTGTATAAAATTTCATTGATAAATGTTCAATAAAATTTGAGATTAATGAAAAAAATATGTTGTTCCTTTAATTTTTCGGACCAGTGTATTTTATGAGCAGATGATTTTTTTCAAAATGTGTATAGTTATGTTGAATACTTGGATTTCCTTTTCATTTTCCCTTCTCTCCTTTGTTTATGTTTCTTTTTTTCCCTTTCTCCATGAAAATGATGTATGGCGAGTCCTTACAGGACGGAAATGTCCTAATAAAGCTGTTGTTGACTAATTTCACTATTATGTTACATAGCAATCACATTTCCTTTTTTCTTTCGTGTAAATAAGGTTTAATTGTTGGGTGGTATAATTGTCATCATTCCTACGTTTTCCTTTCCTCATATATTTTAATATTTTGATATTTCTTACAATTTAATTATGTCTTGTATTATTTTCTCTATTGTTTACTACTACCTCTATGTATTCTTTAAAAGTAATATAGATTGCACCATGGGCCAACACCCCGAAAAACCTATGTGGTTGGCTTTTCTTAACTTATCGAGAAAATGGATTCACCAAATATATTATTGAATATTCATAGTCAAACTTTAGTTAATTTTTATTCCACTATTTATTCGTTCATTTTGAAATAAGACGCGATATCCCACAAGGGATGCTTGCGTTAAGAAACAACACTAGATGGAGCACTGTCATTCAGACTATTCATTTGTTTAACAAGAAGGACAATTTAAAAACAAACATTTTGGTCATAAGTACAAACCATTAAAATTGAGTTTGGGGATTCAAAATATTAAGTCAGATTTGATCTCAATGCGATTGTTCTTATTTACAATTAGTTATCGTACTATGGTACTATCGTATTGGAATTGTGTATTTGGAACCTTGGAACTGTAAAATCTTAGTTTTAAATCTCTAAACTGACTCCCAGCCAACAGCTCTGTCACAGTGCAGTGGCTCCCAGCCCACCTTAGAATTCCTGGAAATGAACTAGCAGACTCTCTGGCAAAGGCTGGAGCTCTTGGCCTCCCTGAAGCCAGAAAACCTACCACCCAACTAGACGAAAGAGAACTCCTCCACACAACCAAGACCCAATGCCTGCAGGAATGAAAATCTAATGCTGCACATGACTTGTACAGAGCAGGAGGGACAAGCACCAATTCTGTCTTCCAAAGAGAACAAGAATTTTTCATTTCCAGACTCAAGTCTGTTCATCTACGAACAATAGTTACCAGAATTGTTGCAAGCTTTTCCCCACTATGTACTAAGTGCAATTTTCAACTCTTGCAACCCCAAAACACATTATTGACTGTATTGACTCATCCATTGATGATCTCTACTCATCTCTAGCAGACACCATCAAAAGTCTCAAGCTTTACAAGCTTGATACCCTAATATGATTGAGTGGAGATAAAAAAGAAGAAGAAGAGTTTTAAAGACGGTTTGGTGTTAAATCTGTCTGATCATGAATAGAGAGTCATAATTATTTTTGAGAACAGACTTGTCTCAACTCCCCAATTTACAAAAAGAGTTCTATAAACTCTCATAGGTCAGATAAATGGTCCAATATTTAACTATTCCAGCCAGGAATAAGCAGATGTTGTCAAATCCTGTTGGATACCTTCAGAGTTGTGATGAAGCCATTGGCAAATATCTTTTCATAACAAGAGAGTACAATTGTTTCTCGATTTAAAATCAAACCAGAAGACCAAATATTTCCGCGATGTTAAACACTGTACATTTTTCCCACCATTATCTTTAGATAGCATTGTTGACGTCTGCTATCGTGATTACATGAGTCATTGTGATTTGCATAGCACCTATCAGGTTCCTAGGAGGTGAATAGGCGCGATAATATATATCTGTATAAATTTGAGAAGACGTGTTCAAATTTAAATTCATGTCAAATAAAAAATTCGAAATACTGCTTGTTTTCAAATATACGATTTATCAAAACACTAAATTTGTATTTGTATTTTAAAGTATTTGTCCTAAGTGCAAACGGACTTGTTTCAGATTGGTCTTCATTCTAAGATTTATATTTTTGGGAGCCGATATAAGAATTTTCTGTCTTAAATATGGTATGTTCGTAAACCCGGTAGGTATTGTTAAACGACATCCGAAAATCATCCCGCATGTATTTCTTTTAAACGAAAAATCGAAATTTATTTTTAAGCAGAAATAACGATTATTTCTAACCTTAGGGATGAAGTATGAAAGGATGAATTGTGGAGAGTAATGATAAACGAAAAAATAAAGTGTCCAAGGATGGGAACTGGACACATTTATTTTTCCGTTCATCATTACTCTTCACAATTCATCCTTTCATACTTCATCCCTAAGGTTAGAAATAATCGTTATTTCTCCTTAAAAATAAATATCGATTTTTCGTTTAAAAGAAACACATGTGGGATGATTTTCGGATGTCGTTTTGCAATCATGGGCCGCATTATATTGTATTATAGGTATTGTTAACATAAAAAAATTAATTAACAGAATATTTAAGGAAATTATAAAGTCTGTGTTGAATAAATATTACAGTTAAAACTGCTTAGACCTTTCAAATAGTGTGGTTTACCCTGGGCGTTCAGAGGTCCAGGAACCTGGATTATTAATATCTCTCTTATTTACCGTTCATTTCCATCTTTTTGAATAAAGTGAATTGTAATGAAACGTAAATTTTGATTCACCGAAAATGAACGACATTATTAAAATATCCATAAAAAGGTGCCACTTTTGAATGCGATAGACAAAACTTTGTTCATCTTCTCTGCACTTTGATTCAATGTTTAGGTCGGGAATGCAAGAATCGTTCGATAACAGAATTATATAGAAGTTTGATATCGAGTTTTTGAAATAATTATCTCTTATATCCAAAGTGAAAATCTTCAGGAAACATTATCACTACCAAAAATGTAAAGCAAATCATAGAAGCTGCGCAATAAATATATTCAAATATATAATAATAATAGTCCTGCTGAACTTTGCGAAGGATTAATTTTTAATAATATCAAATTTAGAAACTATTTTAGACGCGTAAAATTCTTTTTAAATTAAACAATTTCTACTGCAGTAATGCAATGGAAAAATTAATGGGAGGGCCTGGCTTCTCAGTAGTGAACCCTCCCAGCGGTTTCGCCAGTTTAAATTAAAGGTAGATTAAACTGGCGAAACCGCTGGGAGGGTTCACCACTGATGAGCCAGGCCCTCCCATTATTTATTCCATTGCAATAAGCGCAGTAGAAATTGTTTAATTTAAAAAGAATTTTACACGTCTAATATAGTTTCCAATTTTCATAACAGATGGCGCGCTAGTGCATCGTAATATCAAATTTGTTATAACTACTTTGACTATCTAGTATTTGCTCAAAAAGTATCTTTTGATAAAATATTTGGAAAATATATAATTGTTATATTATAATTGAAAAATTTTGGAGAAGAAAAAAGAGCTCATTGTTGAGTCCATTGCGGGATTCGAACCAAGGTCGTTGTAATCGGGAATCGACGGCTTATACCATTCGTCCATCAAGTTCCCTTAAAAGAGCTCATTGTTGAGTTTTACCTGAACTCCGCCTTTGCCGGTCCTAAGCCCGGATGAAAAAGGAGGAGGGGGAGCAGTAACAAGCTCACTAAAAAACCTGGGTTCAGCTGGCCCGGCTGATAGTACCCTGTAAGGGCTCCTAATCCAGGGATACAGGATGAGTAGCGTTTGTACTCCATGTTAGGAACGGCTGCACATGACGTCTGTTCCTCATGTCAGAGGAGGTCATTTTTTTTGTGCTAAGTCGGCCTGCCACTGTGTAGTGCTCCCAGTCTTATTGACAAAGGCAGACACATTCTACTTCACCCAGTCATGATGGTTGTCAAACAGACACAGGGGAGGAGAAGTCCGATTACACCTCCCTGCAGTCCCCCCTGGACCCTTGGAATATTCGACCAAATTCCGTTTTCCAATGAAGAGCAGATTGGACACGACAACAACAACAACCTGAAATATTATTTATCAAAATAATTCCCCATAATTCTTTAGATACTTTTGAAAAGAGTCCAAAGTTTTAAAGTTAGTACCGACATATTTTTACGAACAAAACAACCATCTATGGTAATAAAAAAAAATTCGTATTTTTTAAAAGATTATTTTGAAAGTTTATTAATAATTTAGATTGATATATCGAACTCATAACAATTAAAAGTCAAGATTAGGATTTTTTATGAAGGAAAAATTGCGATAAATGATTCAGAGATTTTTGAATATCACAGAATCTGAAAAGAGCTTTATATAGTGGACCATAAGAAAGAGACTGACAAAAATATTGTTTTTCTGCTGCATTGCTGTTGTTAGCGCCCATCAAGTTGAGTTCGACTTTTAGTGGCTATATGGACAAATATTCTTCTATTTGATCTGTTGGTAACCATTACTCATCTAGTGAACTTCTGGAAGCTTTCTTAAACCCTTCTAACCAGTTCATTGCAGTTCTTTCTTCAATTTTTCCTAACATCAACATCTTTTCTGAATCATTTTCTCTCATTATGTGTCTGAAGTAAATCTGCCTTCATTTACTTATTTGGGTTTTAACAGCATTTAAAATTGAAACATTTCAACTTTTATCTGTCTATGGCAATCTGAGTAGCTTTCTCATTTTAACAACTCAAAGGCTTCAATTCTTTTTATATCTTTTTTTTTTTGAGAGTCCACCTCTCACATCCAGATGTAATAACAGGGTGAACTGATGACTTAATTATTTTCTTTGTCTTGAATGAAATAGATTATATTTTTCTTGATAAAAATAAATAATATCCCAATTGAGGTTTAAAAAAAAAAGAAGGCACCGGCGAGATTCGAACTCACGATCTCCTGTTTACTAGACAGGCGCTTTAACCAACTAAGCCACGGCGCCACGTATACAAAAATCTTTGTGAGTCTTTTTTTCACTACTAAATGAAGTTTTTTCTTGTAATTTTAAAAACAAAATTCTGCAGCGCGCTTATCAGAAAAGTTAATACAATCGTAATATTATTATTAATCAACCTCTTTCTCTATCTATTATCAGCGCGACTATTTACGTGGATTTTCTAGTCAATACATCCTAAATCTACTGACGAATCAAGATCCTCTGACAATGACAATTGAAACAAATTTTATTGACTTCTTGTCAATAATTTACATTAAAAATGGAAATAAAATTAAAATATAGATGATCATGCGGGGGATGTCCCTCGGCGAGTGAGCCTTCTTTCCCAGGCGATGAGCGGGTCCTCTGCTCCTCCGGTCAGCCCAACCTGTACGAAGTACCGGTAGATGATGGATTTGGCCGACGCCAGGATGGCCAAGTCGTCATCTTCGAGGCCAGACCCGAAAATCCAGGCCCGTAAGTCAAGGGGTCGCTCAAGGACACTGAAGACTTTGATGATAAGGGGCCTGATACGACTGCAGCTCCAGTAAGATCCTCTGAGGTTTGGTGTAAACGTCAATAATCTTATGAAATAAGAAGTGCTATCACCATCCTTGGTGTTCGGTAAGTCGTTCCTCATAGCGTATCAACCAGATGTTGTACCATCATGGGGGATTGGCTTAATGCCCATATTCGATTGATCCATATCAATATTATAAGTGAGACCAGAACGATATTTTAATCATTAAATAAAACACAAATTTATTTTAACAGGAAATTATTAATAAATTTCGTAAGATACCATAAACAGGTTGAGAATGATATAGACAAATTTGTTATTTCAAACAAATGCTACATCTTTCTAGAGATGAGTTTCTTTAGCTTTATATTGTAACAAAGTATTTATTAATTTTATTATTTTTTATTAACAGAGTGGTTATTTTTATGTTTATATTTTGCTACTCTGTAAATTTCCCTCGTGGCTTGTCTTTTGTTTACCATTCTTAGTTTGTTCTTCCCTGAAATAAATTGTTGTCTCCTCCTGAAGTTTTTGTCTTCCTTAATTTTCCACGTGGCAATATTATTAAACGTTATTAATAAAGAAATTCAACTCCAGAAATGTGTAGCATTTGTTTGATTAATATCCACACACGAGATTTAAATCACTTGAGATTATTTCCATATAAGAAATAGATATTTTACACAAAGGCAATTGCAATGCAAGCAGCCACAACCTCGCCTTGTTTGGCATAGCTTGTGTACTTGGTGTAATATTCTGTTGTTGTTTCTTATCCCCATATGTAAAGATTAACACGAATTCCATGAGTTCATGCTCCTCGAGCTGTTTTATGATAAGCAGTGGCCTCTCCCAAAGGTCCTGTCCTACATATAAAACGCTGACGTAAGGTCAGATGACTGATGATTTGCCGAGTAGGCCAACACAGAGTATCACGTGACAATATTTTGAAGAAATACAAGAATTCCATTGGATCCGTAGAGATGTCTTGACTGGCTACTTCGGAAGATTCCATCCACTTCCTCATTACCAACGATGTGAGATCTCTGTGCCCTACCATGCTATATGACATGCAGCACTGGAATATGCTACAGGTGGAACTGTTGTAGGAATGATATTTATCTATAAAATTTTGTCGAAATTAACGATTAAACTATAAGCGCCATCTATTAACCGTCTCTACTAACTGACTCGGATCGGTGACAAAGCCACTGCACCAGCTTTGGAAAATTCAGAGTGCCCAACTGGAGACCATAAATTTGGGCTATCGCTCCTCTTCAGTTCTTTGTTCTTATAGACCAATATCTTTCCGGCACAATTTTCATCTGTATTTTGATCAGAGATTTGGCCTAGTAATCTCCCAGCAAAACACTTCAGGAAATTCTGATGAATTCATGAAATCTGTGCTTACCTTATGAAATAGAAGTCCGCCCTAGACTTTGATGAGAGCCATTAGTCTGAAACCATTGTCTATACGCGCTATGAATTTGCCAAAGCTGGTGTAGTGGCTTTGTTACCGAACAGAGTCCGCTAGTTTGTGGAGATGGTCCATATATAGCGCTTAGTTCTAGATTTTATTTTAACGAGAGAAGTGGCCTTTCTTTTTATAGTAATATCCTACATTAAGAATAAATATAAATGTTTTTACCGTGACTTAATTTTTACTAAAATCAATGACTCATACAGGGCTAAGTTTCTTGTACAATTTTATTTCTCTAGCTTTCGGACTTATCAGCCCTTCGACGGGAGAAACACACTAGCTTTCTTTGGTCGAAGGGCAGTTATGTCCGAAAACTTGTGAGAAATAAAATTTTTACTAGAGACTTAGCCTTGGATGCTTTATTGATATCAGTAAATTAAGAATGAATGTTGCTACTCTTTCTGATTGACTTTCATATTTAACATTAAAGGTATATATCGGCTGAAAAAAGAAAAAAATATGAAAAAATGAAGAGTTTCCATTTGATGGTCGAGGTATTCAATCAATCCTGAAGATGGTAAATGACATTCACCGAAATTCTGTGAAAATAAAGGACTCTCTCTCTCTCTTCCATCTGGACGAAGTATCCCATCATTTAAGTGACACTCACTCCTCACTTTCTTACTGCTACTCTTTTTGTGTTGTTTTTCTTGCTTCCCTCTTTCTTGTTTTTTTTTTCTTTTTTTTTTCTTTTTCTTCTGTATATATCGTTATTTCCTTTGTCTCACTGCTTTGTTTTTATGCATACCTCTGGTGAATCCTGTATAGGGTCAGTGACCCTAAATAAAGGCTTTTTGTTGTTGTTGTTGTTGTTGTATCCCATCATTTGTATTAAACATAAGGCAATACCGCGCCGTCCATACATAAGATATAAAACCATTAAACCCAATATTTACTTTTATAAATAAAACGAACTTCCTACTGTCCATACTGTGATGGATATTGGGAGAGGGCTTGGCTCATCAGTGGTGAACTTTCCCAGAGGTTTCGCCAATTTAATCCACAAGACCTCTTTTTAGAAGTTCAATACAGTATTGGACGGTTTTATATCCGACACTGCAAGATGGAATCTTGTTTATGGTGTTTAAAAAAACTATGGAAATGAGCTTTGAGGAAAGTAGAATTGCATATAAAGATATTAGGAAGTTTGCTTTATTTGTGAAAGAAAAGTCATGCTTTATAGTTTTATTTCTTTTTATTATAATGCATCCTTTTTATGAAGTGTTTGCCTTTAATTAGAGGTCTTAAAGTCTATAGTCGGTCTTAAAGTCTAAGTCGGAATTAAAGTCTATATGACTTTTATTTTATTGTATTAGTAGATAACAATGATCGTCATCGTAAAAGTGTACACTACTTAAAAGTAGATGCAGATGTGGCCGTGATAATTCTATCTATAATAGCTTACAACTGCTTATACTGTAAGTACACCACATGTCTACACTCACATACGTAGACGTATTTCGACGCTGTACATATAAGATGACAGAGCTACTTCTTGTCACTTACACTCGACGAGAAGGTTTAACTTGTGCAAGAATCGAAGGTCATCAATTTATATTAGCAGATCTGCAATTTAGTGTGTGAAAATGGCTTCCATGTGAATTTGGCATATGGTCAAAACATCAGTTAAGTCCATTACCTCTATAAATGGAAGCAATGGTCGCCTCTCCCGTCAAAATAAACGTCAGAATCTAACGCCATTTATTGACCGTCGCCTCAACTAGCGGCATCGGGTCGGTGACAAAGCCCCCGATGCCGCTAGTTGCGGCGGCGGTCAATAGATGGCGTCAGATTCTGACGTTTATTTTGAAGGGAGAGGCGACCATTGCTTCCATGGATTAATTTCCTCCCGGCACATTTTCCACCTCTATAAATATGTAAATACACTAAAAATACTCTACTCTGTTCTTTCTTTTATGGCTGGAAAGTTTATTGAGGTCTCTGTTTGAGAGTGAGTTAAGAATCCTATTCAGCAGCATCAGTCTCCAAGTAATCTCATGACTCCAACCAGACAGTAGGCTGACAATATACTTGTTGAAGTATGGGAACTATAAATGATGCTGAAACATCTCTTGTGTTGTGTTGAACGCTATACAAATTTGAAATAAATTATAACTCTGTTATACTCACAATAATTAGTATATGATCAACCTAATTTTCTATTTTATGGCATCTTCGTTATTTTGAAGTTGCTTTGTAACTAATGTGAGTGTTATTTCTACGTTGTTCTCAATATATCGACGCTCTAGAGATTTGATGGTGAATCGAATTGTCGCTTGTGAGAAAGAGGCTTTGTCATATTGTTGCACTGGGCTGCGGTTTGGCAGATTCTTCAGTCTTGAGTCTCTCCTCAGACGTGTCTTGCATCTTTCCAGAACGTGTCTCAACCATCTTACAAGGTTAAACCAGTCAATAATAAGACAACTATAAATTTAGGTAGCACCTAGAATCTCTCTTTATTTACCACATCAAAGTTTAAAGCATGTAGGGTATTTAGTGTATCAAAATACAAATGTTTTATAGTACATAATATTTTATATTAATAATCTGTTTTATAAAAATAAATAAATTTATAATTTAAATTTTAAATATATTAAAAATAATATTATAAATAATTTTAAAAATAGGCGCATTAATCATGATGCAACACTTCCCCCTCTCCAGAGGTCGTCACGTCCTCGTGAGTGACCTCATCAATTCTTTCAAAATAGGGTTTGAGTCTTGAGACATGGACAATCAATGGGTCTTGGCCAGGATTATCTTTCGGCTCAATTAAGTAATTTACGTTGGACAGCTTCTTTAATATTCGATATGGCCCAAAATATTTTCTCAATAGTTTTTCACATTTTCCGATTTTCCTGACTGGTGTCCAAACTGCCACTAAATGTCCTGGTTCATAGATTCTCTCGTTGTGTTTTTTGTCATAGTTTCTTTTCATTCTTTCCTGAGTCTTCTCTGTGTTGTTAATGACTGCCTGTCTCGTCCTTGCTATTTTATCTAAGTAGTTTTCTATATATTCGTCGTAATCGTCCATGTTACTGTCCGTTGGGATATTCTCGTCGTCTAAGAGGGACATGGGTTCCCTCCCAAACAACAGGAAAAATGGAGAGTAGCCTGTGGTTTCTTGAATTGTGGTATTATATGCGTGGGTGATAAAAGGAAGGATTTCGTCCCAGTTCTTCTGATCCGTATTCACATACATGCTGATCATATTGATTAAAGTTCTATTTAGCCGTTCCGTTAGTCCGTTAGTCTGGGGGTGGTAGCTCGTTGTGAAGCAATGTTTAACTTTGCACATTTTCATAACCTCCTTCATCAAATTGCTAGTGAATTGTGAACCTCTGTCGCTGATAAGAAATCTTGGAGCCCCGTGACGTAAAAATATATGTTCGATTAAAAATGTAGAGACTTCTTTCACTGTCGCTTCTGGTACTGCCTTTGTTTCAGCATACTTGGTATAATAATCCGTCAACACAATGATCCATTTCCTTCTTCTTTTCGTTGATGGCAAGGGGCCAACAAAGTCAATTCCGATTCTTTCAAAAGGGCAGTTAGCTGGGGGAATAGGTTGTAGAAGTCCAGATGGCAACTGATTTGAACCTTTCCGACTTTGGCAAAGATGGCACGTCTTTACAAATTCGGAAACATCTTTCAGCATGGAAGGCCAATAGTATTTATTCTTCAATCGGTATGTGGTTCTGGCGACGCCCAGATGGCCATTCAGCATATGGTTGTGGTATTCACTCATGATTTCTTTCCTTCTCTTCTTTGGCACTACCAGCAACCATTCTCTACCTTCAGGATTTGGATTTTTCTTGTAGAGACACCCATTTTCTTCTTTAAAGTTCTGTGTAATTGAACGCTTGTTTCCACTAAGGTTCTCCTTAATATTCTCAATAAAATCATCCTTTTCGTCTATTATTTGATTCAAAAATAGTCTTTCATAATCCTCGTCCCATTCGTTTTCTGGTAAGGGTCCTCTAGATAGACCATCAGCGTCCAGATGTTTTTTTCCCGATTTGTGTATAATTTCGAAATTATATTCCTGAATCTTCAGTGCCCATCGTGCTAATCGACCGGTCGGATCTTTTAAATTCTTAAGCCAGCATAGTGCGTGATGATCAGTTACGATTTTAAAGTGTCTTCCATATAAATAGGGCCGTAATTTTGATATCGACCACACTACAGCTAAACATTCCTTTTCGGTGGTTGAATAATTTTGCTCAGGTTTACTTAGGGTTCGGCTCAAATATGATATTACCTTCTCTTCGCCACCGATATTTTGAATTAGTGTTGCGCCTAAGCCGATGTTAGAGGCATCTGTGTGAATGCAGGTGGCTGCATTTGGATCAAAGTGACCTAAAATTGGCGGATTCATAAGAGCTTTTTTAAGGTTTTGGAACGCTTCTTCCTGTTTTCCTGTCCAGATAAATTGCACATTTTTTCTGATGAGACTGGTCAATGGGTCAGCGATTAATGAGAAATCTTTAATAAATTTCCTATAATATGAGCACATTCCTAGGAATGATTGCACTTCTTTGGCCTTCTTGGGCTGAGGAAAATCTCTAACGGCTTTGATATTATATTCGGCAGGTTTTATACCCTCTTGGTTGGTTATATGTCCAAGGATCTCAAGTTCCTCGAAAGCAAATCTGCATTTCTTGGCGTTCAGTTTTAAATTAGATTCGCTGAAGCATCTGAGGACAGCTTCAAGTCTTTTAATGTGGGTTGGAAAGTCCGAGCTGTATATAATTACATCGTCCAGGTAGCAAAGGCAAATCTGCCATCTCAGATTTCCGAGGACATTGTCCATGTTCCTCTCAAAAGTAGCAGGGGCGTTGCATAGACCGAAGGGCATTACGTTGAATTCATATAACCCATGTGCAGTAGTGAAAGCCGTGTTCTCTTTGTCTCTCTCTTCAATTTCTACTTGCCAATATCCCGATTTGAGATCTATTGCTGAGAAGTACTTGGATCCTTGGAGAGTATCCATTACATCATCAATTCTTGGGATTGGATAAACATCCTTCACTCTTACTTCATTTAATTTCCTGTAGTCCACACAAAATCTGTATTTGCCATCTCGTTTTTTGACCAATATAACGGGAAAGGACCAGGGACTTGAAGATTGTCTAATTATTCCTTCTTCGAGCATCTCGTCTATTTGATCCTTTATGATGGTTCGTTCCTTAGCGCTTACCCGGTAAGGCTTGTGCTTTATTGGTTTTGCGTCTTCTGTATGAATCTGATGTTTTGCCAAACTGGTCCTACCTAACCTCGATGAGAACAAATCAGTATACTTGGCCAAAATTTGTTTTAACCTCTCTTGTTCTTTAAATGATAAATTTTTGTTTATTTGAAATTGTATTTCGTCATTTTCATTCTGCTTCTCTTTATTCTCTATAAAATTTACCCCTGCAGGAAGACTTCCATAAGCCAATGTTTGGTCTTTCATGATTTTTAAAGGTCGAGGATAAGGGTTCGTTATCCAGATATGGGTTTTCTTATCCGTGACAGTAAGCAAACTTCTTGCCAATCGAAGACCATTTGTTTGAGTCATTCTGTTGTTCTCTTCGATGACATATTCGCCATCCTCTGCTTCTATTGAGGCCCTAATCAATTTAATAGATAGTTTAGGTATAACGGTATCTGTAGAGCTCTTTATTTTTTTTAGATCATAATTGCTTACGTCATGATTACTCATCAAATTATATTTTATTGTTTCTCGTTTACAATCAATTTTAGCATTCATTTTTTTAAGGAAATCTCGTCCGAGAATAAGAGTTCGTAGATGCGCGTCCATTACTACAAATTCGTGGGATAATTCAGTGTCATCAATTTTTAAATCTAAAATAATGCTACCTACCATATCTAATTTTTTTCCATCGGGTCCTGAACACGTTTTAGTGAGACTATTTATTTCACGGCCAGCAAAAAGTGCTGTTCTTAGGTCGACCACTGAAAGATCGGCGCCTGTATCAATCAAAGCTTCGCATAACCCTATCTTGTCCACATTAATATTAATTTTGTACCTAGGGTCCAACTTTCTAATTCCATTTATGGTCGACTTGCTTTGATTGAAGGAATCAGGCGCGACACTTAGTTTAAATCTTCCAACACGGAATATCTATTCCGTGTAGGAATATTCATTTGTGTGTCATTACAAACATCCGCATAGAGGCGAGGCCGTGTATAATCTTTCCTTTCGTCCATTTGAAGATTTTCTTGGCTCTTGTCTTGGGAAACTGAGGGGTCCTCTTCTACGATCCTCACAAACTTGACTCTGCAATACCGCGCTACGTGTCCTGGCTTGTTACACTTGAAACATATTGGTCTCCCGTCTTCTGTCCTATTCCTGTTTGAATCTGGACTCTTATTGTAGGTTTTCCTTGGGTAGACCGGTTTTGGCTCAGGAATGGGAGTGTAAAATCGTCTAGGGGCAGATACCTGGGGCAGCGGCTTGTTCTGGTAGTACCTCGGAGCGGGGGCCTGGGGCTTGGGGGTGTTCTGGTAGTACCTCAGAGCGGGGGCCTGGGGCTTGGAGGTGTTCTGGTCTGGTCTTCTGAACGACGGAGCGTTCTTCCTTTGCTCTTGATGGTGGGAGCGAGGAGAGCGTGGTCCATTATATAGAACCTTTGATTTTTCTATACGTTCTTGATAATTATTTTCAAACAAATCCATCTTTTTACACAATCTTAGGAGTTCGTTGGTATTCTTAGGAGGGTTTAAGTAGAGGGCAAAAGAGTATTCTTTCTTTAACCCTCCAATAACCCAATTTATTTTATTCTCTTCTTCCATTTGGGGGTCGACCTTGTTGCACAGAACCAGGATATCCTCTGCAAACCTGATTGCAGGTTCATTCCACTGCTGCATTCTGTTCAGCCTCATCTTCAATTCTTCTTTGTTGGCGTCTGAGCCAAAATCCTGAATTAGGCGGCTCTTGAAATGTTCCCAGCTGGTAAAACTTATCTTGTGTAGGTCCAGCCAGGTTTTGGCGCTACCAATCATGTTTATGGCTGCATAGCGAGAAATAATATATTCTGCCCAGTGGTACAGGAAGCCAATTTCTTCAAGGGACTCAATCCATGGGCGAGGGTCTTCTGTTCCATCATATTTGGGGATGTCTATGTTGGGGTTCAAAACAACTGGGTCGGCACTTGCATCTCTACCAATTGTTGCACTGGGCTGCGGTTTGGCAGATTCTTCAGTCTTGAGTCTCTCCTCAGACGTGTCTTGCATCTTTCCAGAACGTGTCTCAACCATCTTACAAGGTTAAACCAGTCAATAATAAGACAACTATAAATTTAGGTAGCACCTAGAATCTCTCTTTATTTACCACATCAAAGTTTAAAGCATGTAGGGTATTTAGTGTATCAAAATACAAATGTTTTATAGTACATAATATTTTATATTAATAATCTGTTTTATAAAAATAAATAAATTTATAATTTAAATTTTAAATATATTAAAAATAATATTATAAATAATTTTAAAAATAGGCGCATTAATCATGATGCAACAATATCATGTTTGTCTTTCCTCAATTTCTACGTGACAATATGAAGCGTCATCTTGTAGTATGAATACTATCAAATCAATTGAAATTTTGAGCAAATTCAAATGATAAAATTGCTTGAAAATCTATTTGATTGAGCTCTAATTGTTAGTCAGCCCAATAACCAAGTCTACCAGAATGATATAATCGTTTTTTTCAAGGATTACCAATACTATCAGTCTTTACCCGTTCTCTATTTGAATATTCGGGTATTGGAATTCACTTTCATGCTCACGAAGAATTGAACAAATTCTCTTTTTGAGGTGAAAAAGTAGAATTGTTTAATATGCAACGACAAGATGTTCTGAACAACACTTATCAAGAAGGGAAACATTCGTCACCATTCCGGCATAGCTGCAGCTGATGAAGTCTCAAGATGATCTTGAAACTCTCAAAGGTACGATTCTTTTTGAATTTGTGATATATATTAATTTCCATTTATTTATAAGATATCAGAATTATAAAGATTCTGATCAAGTTCAACTTAGATCATTTGTCAATAAGGAATTTTATTATTTCATTTGAATTTTCACAAAATATACCGTTTTAGAAAATTGAAAATAAGATTTGAATGATAATCGTATGTGGGGTCGCTCTACATGAACCCCAAATGTTTCTTCATTATTTTCTGGATACCTCGACGATACTCTTGTTAAGAGAAGTTATACTTTGTTATACTTATAGTTTGAATGGTTCTTATAAACGAAGATTTGTGTTACATAAACTATTGCGAGGGAAAAGTTTATTTTATCGAGAGACTGTTTAATTAACTTCCGAACCTTGCTGTCCTTGTAAATTGTAAAGAACCCTGGTGTATATTGTCACTCTGAGTAGCTTTCTCATTTTAACAACTCAAAGGCTTCAATTCTTTTTATATCTTCTTTTTTTAGAGTCCACCTCTCACATCCAGATGTAATAACAGGGTGAACTAATGACTTAATTATTTTCTTTGTCTTGAATGAAATAGATTATTTTTCTTGATAAAAATAAATAATATCCCAATTGAGGTTTAAAAAAAAAGTAGGCACCGGCGAGATTCGAACTCACGATCTCCTGTTTACTAGACAGGCGCTTTAACCAACTAAGCCACGGCGCCACGTGAACAAAAACCTTTGCAAGTCTTTTTTTCACTCTACTAAATAAACAGTTTTTTTCTTTAATTTTTAAAAACAAAATTATGCAGCGCGCTTATCAGAAATTTTAATACAATCGTAATACAGGGTGATCTAAAAGTCTTGCACAACTTTAAAAATTAATAACTTCGCGAATATTTGCGCTAGAGCAATGCGGTAAACACCATTGTGTTCAGGATGCAATGGGAGTTTCTATGGCAAATAATGAAACATCGAAATTAATTTTAGTTACAATTTTAATCGCTAAATGGCGCTCTACCAGGATCAGAGATTCAGCGGCCAAATTGGTTGATAAATTGAAAAATATAGCTAATCGACACGTATTTTTACTTTTTGAATACCAGGAAAGAACCCTAATAATATCAAATGATAAATAATAAAACAACATTTCGCCAAAAGTAGAAGAATTGGATAACGATTTTTTAAATGCAATCCGAGATGCCAGGTTTGGCAAATTCAGAGTGCCCAACTGGAGACCATAAATTTGGGTAACGGCCCTCTTCAGTTCTTCATTCATATAGACCAATATCTTCCCGGCACAATTTTCAACTGTATTTCAGTCAGAAATTTGGCCTAGTAATCTCCCAGCAAAAGACTAGGAAATTCTGATGAATTCATGAATTCTGTGCTGATCATATGAAACCGAAGCCCACTTAGACTGGTGAGAGCCATTAGTCTGAAACCATTGTCTATACGCGCTATGAATTTGCCAAAGCTGGTGTAGTGGCTTTGTTACCGAACAAAGTCTGCTAGTTTGTGTAGATGGTCAATATATGGCGCTTAGTTCTAACTTTTATTTTAACGAGAGAAGTGGTTTTTCTTTTTATAGTAGTATCCTACATTAAGAATGAATATAAATGTTCTTACCATGACCTATTTTTTTTTTATTAAAATCACTAAAACATCCAGGGCTATGTTTCTTGTACAAATTTATTTCTCTAGTTTTCGGACTTATCAGCCCTTCGACCGGAGAAACACACTAGCTTTCTCCCGTCGAAGGGCAGTTTTGTCCGAAAGCTTGTGAGAAATTAAAATTTTACCAGAAACTTAGCCCTGTATGTTTTCTGATTGACTTTCATATTTAACATTGAAGGTATAAAACTATTTTAGACGCGTAATATTATTTTTAAAATAAAACAATTTCTACTGCCCTTACTGCAATGGAAAAATTAAAGGGAGGGCCTGGCTCATCAGTGGTGAACCCTTCCAGCGGTCCATAGTTCATTTAAAATACCCAGGCCCTCCCTTTAATTTTTCCATTGCAGTAAGGGCAGTAGAAATTGTTTTATTTTAAAAAGAATATTACGCGTCTAAAATAGTTTTGTAATTTGATAGCAGATGGCGCGCTAGTGCATCGTAATATAATTGGAGGTATATCCCGGCTAAAAATGGAAAAAATATGAAAAATAAAGAATTTCAATTTGATGGTCAAGGCATTCAATTAATCCTGACGAGCGTAAATGACATTCACCGAAATTCTGTAAAAATAAAGGACTCTCTCTCTTCCATCTGGACGAAGTATCATTTGTATTATGCATAAAGCAATACCGCGCCATCCATACATAATATATAACACCATTAAACCCAATATTTACTTTTATAAAAAAAGTAACTTCCTAATGTCCATACTTTGGTGAATATTAGGAGAGGGCTTGGCTCATCAGTGGTGAACTTTCCCAGAGGTTTCGCCAATTTAATTCACAAGACCTCTTTTTAGAAGTTCAATACAGTATTGGACGATTCTGCTTTTATATCCGACACTGCAAGATGGAATCTTGTTTATAGTGTTTAAAAAAACTATGGAAATAAGCTTTGAGGAAAGTAGAATTTCATATAAAGATATTAGGAAGTTTGCTTTATTTGTAAAAGAAAATTCATGCTTCATAGTTTTATTTCTTGCTATTATAATGCATTCTCTTTATAGGTGTTTGCTTTTAATTAGAGGTTCAGCGGAATTAAAGTCTATATGACTTTTATTTTATTGTCTTAGTAGATAACAATGATCGTCATTTTAAAAGTGTACACTACTTAAAAGTAGATGCAGATGTGGCCGTGATAATTCTAGATATAATAGCTTACAACTGCTTATACTGTAAGTATACCACATGTCAACACACACATACGTAGACGCATTTCGACGCTGTACTTATAAGATGACAGAGCTGTTTTTGTCACTTACACTCGACGAGAAGGTTTAACTTGTGCAAGAATCGAAGGTCATCAATTTATATTAGCAGATCTGCAATTTAGTGTGTGAAAATGGCTTCCATGTGAATTTGGCATATGGTCAAAGCATCATTTGAGTCCATTACCTCTATAAATGGAAGCAATGGTCGCCTCTCCCGTCAAAATAAACGTCAGAATCTGACGCCATCTATTGACCGTCGCCTCAACTAGCGGCATCGGGTCGGTGACAAAGCCGCCGATGCCGCTAGTTGCGGCGACGGTCAATAGATGGCGTCAGATTCTGACGGGAGAGGCGACCATTGCTTCCATGGATTAATTTCCTCCCGGCAAATTTTCCACCTCTATAAATATGTAAATACACTAAACGTACTCTACTCTGTTCCTTCTTTTATGGCTGGAAAGTTTATTGAGATCTCTGTTTGAGAGTGAGTTAAGAATCCTATTAAGTAACATCAGTCTCCAAGTAATCTCATGACTCCAACCAGACTGTAGGCTGACAATATCCTTGTTGAAGTATGGGGACTATAAATGATGCTGAAACATCTCTTGTGTTGTGTTGAACGCTATACAAATTTGAAATAAATCATAACTCAGTTATACTCACAATAATTTTTTTTAGTAGATAAACAATTTAATTTTCACTTTTATGGTCATCTTCGTTATAGTGAAGTTGTTTTGTAACTAATATAGTGTTATTTCTACATTGTTTTCAATATATTGACGCCCCAGAGATTTGATGGTGAATCGAATTGTCGCTTGTTGGAAAGAGGCTTTGGCATATCATGTTTGTCTTTCTTCAATTTCTACCTGACAATATCAACATCAAGTTATACATGTATATCAGTTATATCAAGTTATATACTTATAGTATCTATACTATCAAATTAATTGAAAACTTAAAGCAAATATAAATAATAAAATTGATTGAAAATCTATTTGATTGAGCTCTAATTGTTAGTCAGCTCAATAACCAAGTCTACCAGGATGATATAATCGTGTTTTTTTTTTCAGAATTACCAATGCTATCAGTCTTTACCCGTTCTCTATTTGAATATTCGGACCTTGGAATTCACTTTCATACTCACGAATAATTGAACAAATTCTCTTTTTGAAGTCACATAAAAAATAATTTGTTAAAATGCAACGACAAGATGCTCTGAACAACACTTATTAAGAAGGGAAACATTCGTCACCATTCCGGCATAGCTGCAGCTGATGAAGCCTCAAGATGATCTTGAAAGTCTCAAAGGTATTATTCTTTTTGACTTTGTGATATATATTAATTTAAATTTATTTATAAGATATCAGAATTATAAAGATTCTGAACAAGTTCAACTTTGATCATTTGTCAATAAGGAATTTTATTATTTTATTTGAATCTTCACAAAATATGCCGTTTTAGAAAAAATATGAAAATAAGATTTGAATGACAACTCGTATGTAGGGTCGCCCTACATGAACCAAATGTATCTTCATTATTCTCTGGATGCCTCGACGACACTCTGCAGCCACGTGAAAGTGAAATGATACTTGTTACTTAAAGTTTGAATAATTCTTATAAACGAAAAGTGTGTTACATAAACTATTAAGAGAGAAAATGCGAGGGTAAAGAGTTTCTTTTATTTTGAAAGGCTGTTTAACTAACTTTCGAACCTTTCTGTCCATCGACTGGTGTAAATTTCAAAGAACGCTGACACGAAGATGATCTTTTATACATACCGCGGCAAAATTTTGTACAAATTTTATATTAGATTTAAAAAATTTAAAAAGAGAGCAATTCATAAATATATTTATATTAAAAATAAAAAAGACATATCTTGACCGTGCTCACAAGAGTATCTCTAGATGGCAGAGCGCCATCTAGTGGAACAAAAATAAACTAAACGTTTTTTAAAACTTGTTCCATGATATTTGGTCAGCCCATTATATTTTTATTATTTTTTACATATATTTATATATCCATATATATGTATTTTTAATTAAATAATTAACAATATGTGAAAAACTGGTCCAGGGATTATATATGCAAAAAAAGGAATGAAGCATGTTTATCAAAGAGATTAAGAGAGCAAAAAAGCATAAATGAGATAATGCTAATAAAGAAAAACTATTGCCTATACTTGGTATTCACATGGGTTCAAACTGAGGTATTGAGGTATCAGAAAGGTATATTTAGAGGTTTTTAATATTGAGCTTTTGATGCAAATTCTTCCAATATTCTAATCTTTGGTGCTTGTTCTCTATGTTGCTATAGTGTACTATCGCTTGATTTAAGTTGAAATTGTGCCCTACAATGTGGTTGTGATGATATATTTTGAGGATTTTTGGTCAGGGATTTATTTGCATCTGCGATGCTCAGTATTTTCGCGAAATACATCATAAGGTAAGAGACTGAAAAGAAATAGAATTGATCAAACACCATGTTCTAATACTTTTAAGAAATTGAAGAGATATTCTTGGCCCGATAGAAAAGGATATGTCTCAGGATATCGCATTCCACACAGGTTACACAGATATATTCGTTACTCGGTTCATGGAATGAGACTTTTTTACAGATCCTATGATGAAATCTATGATAATATAAATATTAAACAAATGGTTTCCTAAGATGAGAGAGAGAGAGTTTCTTGCTTCCTCGGAAACTTTTATCCTCTGAAGTCGTTTTGTTTATTATTTATATATATTGCAGAGGAGATTTTATTTTTCAAATCCATTATAAATATTCTCCTTTGAATAGATGGCGATTATTTTTGTTTGTTTGCATCTTTACACTTTGATACAATAAGGGCTGGTCCATTGATTTATTCTTTTGTTTGTGAAATATCGTTATTTTTTCATTTGAAAATATAATGTAGATTCTTTTGGTTCTCCTAAGTTACTA
>CP092866.1:48728813-48749375 GCA_030710605.1 Cordylochernes scorpioides
TATTCTCTGGATGCCTCGACGACACTCTGCAGCCATTTGAAAGTGAAATTATACTTGTTACTTAAAGTTTGAATGATTCTTGTAAACGAAAAAAGTCTGTTACATAAACTATTACGAGGGAAAATGCGAGGGCAAAGAGTTTCTTTTATTTTGAAAGGCTGTTTAACTAACTTCCGAACCTTTCTGTCCTTCGACTGGTGTAAATTTCAAAGAATGCTGACACGAAGATGACTCTTTATACATACCGCGGCAAAATTTTGTACAAATTTTATAATAGCTTTAACAATTTTGAAAATACATAATTCATAAATATATTTATATTAAAAATAAAAAATACATAACTTGACCGTGCTCACAAGAGTATCTCTAGATGGCAGAGCGCCATCTAGTGGAACAAAAATAAACTAAACGTTTTTTTTAAACTTGTTCCATGATATTTGGTCAACCCATTATATTTTTATTATTTTTTTACATATATTTATATATCCATATATATGTATTTTTAATTAAATAGTTAACAATATGTGAAAAACTGGTCCAGGGATTATATGCAAAAAAAAAGGAATGAAGCATGTTTATCAAAGAGAGTAAGAGAGCAAAAAAGCATAAATGAGATAATGCTAATAAAGAAAAACTATTGCCTATACTTGGTATTTACATGGGTTCAAACTGAGGTATTGCAGTAATGGTCAGAAAGGTCTATTTAGAGGTTTTTGATATTGAGTTTTTGATGCAAATTCTTCCAATATTCTAATCTTTGTTGCTTGTTCTCTATGTTTCTATAGTGTACTATCGCTTGATTTGAGTTGAAATTGTGCCCTACAATGTGGTTGTGATGATATATTTTGAGGATTTTTTTTATCATAGTTTTATTTGCATCTGCGATGCTCAGTATTTTCGCGAAATACATCACAAGATAAGAGGCTGAAAAGAAATAGAATTGATCAAACACCATGTTCTAATATTTTTAAGAAATTGAAGAGATATTCCTGGACCTATAGAAAAGGACATGTCTCAGGATAGCGCATTCCACACAAGTTACACAGATATATTCGTTACTCGGTTCATGGAATGAGACTTTTTTACAGATCCAATGACGAAATCTATGATAATACTAGCGAACCCGGCCACGCGTTGCTGTGGCTAAATTGTAATATGTTAAATTAACATTATACTAAACTATTCAGTACAGTAAAGTTAATAGTCACTCATAAAGATAAAAATGTTTTAGCCGATCTAAAGCCCTACGGGATTGAGAATGGAACGTTACGTTAAATTTTGAAAGTGATTTTTATATATATAGATAATATAGCCCTTCATCGTAATCATTGATTATAAGCACTGCATTAATAAATGTCAGTGAACTCGTTTATATGTATTGTTTTTTGTTTTCGAGATATTCTAATAGAACGTTCTCACATTTTCCGTAAAATATTTATATATGCACAAACACAGAATATATTCACTATGTCTTAATTTCGCTACAATTATTGTTATAAATATTATTCTAAAATAATTCGCCAGAAATCGTCCGGGTAGTATACTAAACAACTTCCCAAAGTTTCATGGCAAACATCTAAAATAAAATAATACTTTTAATACTTTGCTACAATATTAAAAAGAGGGGGGCTTAGGTGTTTAAAATGTAGAATGTGCTCTAAATAGTATTACATAGAGCCTTCATAACAAACATATCTAAAATAAACCAATCAAAATATAATAATGCTGTAAAAACAGACCTTGCTACAATAATATAAAAGAAATGAAAATAAAAAAGACACCCACGCTGAGCCTCGAACCTAGGTTTGTTACAAATATTATTAAAAAATTGTTTATGTTAATTTTTATTTTAAAAAGCCTACATTTTAAATAAAATAATATTTTTAATAATTTGCTACAATAATATAAAAGAAATGAAAAAAAAAAAAAAAAAACACCCACGCTGAGCCTCGAACCTAGGTTGCGGGGGTACGAAGCCGTGTACCTAACCTATAGGCTAAGCGTGACGTTACAAGTAAGCTCATGCGAGGCTATTTCAGGCCATACGTCTACCGCGAGGGGGCGCTGATTGCGAGTGAAATCACGTTTTATTGTAAATAAAAATGCAACGAAAGGTTATTTCTAAAGAGTAATTAGCCAGAAACCATCCCGGTAGTATACTAAACATCTTCCCAAAGTTTCATCACGATTGGTTGAGCGATGTAGAAGATTATCACTGACGAACGGACGGACGGACGTACCAACGGACGGACGGAAGGACGGACGGACCAACAAACATCCATTTTTATATATATAGATAAATAATAAACAAATGGTTTCTAAGATGAGTTTCTTGCTTCCTCGGAAACTTTTATCCTCTGAAGTCGTTTTAATATATTGTTCATAGAAGCTTGCTTCATGACTAGCTCACTAATTTGCTGTTATTACCAACAATTACCAGATAACATATATGAGGTGGATAAAAAAATTAAGAGTATAGGTACTCGATGTAGTCAAGTTCGAAAGATCATCTAAGATGATCTTTCAAAAGTTTTTTTTTTAAGTTATTATTATTAATAATAATAATAATTAAATAAAAAAACAACTCATTATTGGGGTTAGCACCCCCATAAATGTTTTAACCCAAACTCGCTAACAAATGTCAAAGTAAAAAATGTCAAACTTGCCCTAAAATTATGAACCATGATAAATTCCAAACAACTAGTTGTAAGGTGGAGAACACTATATATAAGTTAACATGTAGTAAATGCAACCTAATATACATTGGTCAAACTTCTAATCCCATAAGTATTAGAATTAACCTTCATAGAAATCATGCGAAAAATCTAATAGGTAATAATTATATGATAGAACATCATAGGATTCACTCTTTTGATAACTATAACATAGAAATTTTAGATATATGTAAAAACAAAAAACAACGGCTAATATTAGAAAATCAATACATTCTGAAGCAAAATTCTCTCTACCCTTATGGTTTAAATGATGAATTAAATCATACGAATACAGTAACCGATCCAAATATCTCTATCTATGAAAGTAGCTGTAAATACAAAAAACAACTAAATACTATTCCAAATAGCAAGAGAGGAAAAAGCACAAACAAACTTGGTTATATAGACTTTGAACAGGTTTTAATTAATAATCAGGAATTCCAACCAAATTTTACACAAAAATTTATTAGCTTCCTCTTCAAACTTAACAACAAAAAAATGGAAAAATTTATTCAATATATTAGAACTAACAATCTATCTAATAGAATTACAGATATTGCTAAAGATATCTACAAATTTAAGAAAATTGATAACAGTACTTCTGTTAACATCGTCATAAAATTTACAAACAAAATCTTTGAACATATCAAATTTAATGATATATTCAACAACACTGATATCAAATACTTATTCCCAGTACAAAGTTTAAATTTTAAAACCACATTCAAATACAACAAAAACCTAGGAAGTATGGTATGCAACTATAATACCTTCATAAAAAATTTAAACAACTTTAATAGTATTAACTGTAAGTGCAATAATATAAGTGACCAACATAAATACAAAGGTCACATCCTTACCAGTGACTTCACATTCTTAAATGAAGAAACACAAGTCCTGCTCAACAACGGATATAAATTTATACCACCAATTAAACAAAATTACAGCAACACAGTTAATTCAATCATCCAAGATCTTGATCTTTTTATTAGTAAAACAAGCTTAAAGTTCAAGATCCCCGAATTTACTTTCCTTGATTGGAAATTTGAAATTATGAAACATGTCAAGGATTATTACCATAATACACTGAAAATTGCAAAATTGCCCCCCTCAAATATTGGAAAATTAAAAGAAAACATTAAAATTATTCAAGAAGAGTACATTATTACTCCAATTGATAAATGTTCCAACAACTTCTCAATCACTTGCAAAAATCTGTACCGTGACCTAATTATGCAAGAAATGGACAACACCGATAAATACAGCATAACAAATATAACCCCGATTCAAATCAAAAAGGAATTGGAGGTTAAAGAAAAAACTTTAAATATCTATAGCAAAAAAAAAAAACACTACCCCTATTATACCTCATATTTACATTATACCCAAAATACACAAAAATCCTCTCAAATTCAGAACCATAACATCTGGAATAAATTCTAATTTAAACAATTTGACCTTCAATTAGCTTCAACTTTAAAATTTTTAACAAAACAGATCCGCAATAAAGAAAAATACAACTTTATTGACTCCAATAAGAACATACTAAATTTTATTAACAAAAACCTTCCCAAACTCAAATCAGTTTATACTTTTGATTTTGAAGACCTCTTCTCTAAACTGGAGTTAGAGGATCTTAAACTCAAAATTATAAATCTATTTTCAGAATTTTTAATAGACAAGACTTTCAATATTCCCTTAATTCACAATGGTAACAAAACTATTGTAATTAACTACAGTAAAGCAAAATTAATTTTAGAAACATTTCTTAAATTCAATTATATTCAAATTAAAAATCAAATTTATAATCAAAAACAAGGAGTACCTATGGGTACGTCATCGAGTCCATTATTGGCCAACCTCCTGTTATTTTGGTATGAGAGGGAATTCTTCTCTCTTAACAAAGTTAACTGGTGGTTGTTCCGATATGTAGATGACATCCTTATATTCAATAATAATAATTTTTCAAAATTAATAGAAAAAATCTATCCTCCGTATCTAAATCTAAAAAATAATGAAAAAATCAAATTTAATCAAAAAGTCAACTTCCTCGATTTATACATAAATCTAAAAGAAAAAGTATAGAGGTACGAGATTTCGATTTCAACATTATTAAATATAATAGACAAGATTCAAATATATAAAAAATTGCACCAAAGGTATCTATTTTGGACAATTTTTAAGATACTACAGAATTAACAACAAACTAAACAACTTTATAAGTAAAATTGAAAACCTAAATGACGAATTTCAAAAAAATGGATTCAGCCAAAATACAATTAAAAAAAATTAACATTTTAGCAATCAGAAAATATCTTCACAAAAATAAATTCTCATACAATTTCAACTTCAACGACTTTAGAAATTTCACTATGAGAATTTAATTAACTTTTGACCGATTATTCAAACTTGTTTATCTCCGCTAACTTTTAAATCGAAAATTTATTTATAGACATTAACCGTTCCCCCCTGGGTGAGTAGAATTTGCTTGTGATGTTAATTGTTACATGCATATATTGAATTTTAAGTTGATAACATGAACTGTAATTCAATACATGTAACTGAATTATCTATAATAATGTTAACAGCAATACTGACTTCAACTGGAATGCTCAATCTAAATGCTACTTTCACTTGTAGACAATGAGGCAACTAACAAGAGTCACATCATCTATCTTTCTTGATTTACTAACACTAACTACATTCCGCTAATCTAGATAATAAATAATTTAATTATAGGTAAATACTCTTGAAATCATAACATTCATAACGAATGCTATCACATTAATTAAGTGTACTGATAAGCTATTATAAATACTTTCAAATAAATTTTCTTTCATTATTCCACCTCATCTTTCTCTCCTTTCCTATTTTATTTATTTATTTTTTCCTTTTTTTTTCCCTTCTATTTTTTCTTGTTTTCCTTGTTTCTTTTTTCTTCACCCCTTTTAATTGGACTTAGAACAAATAATAATTAAGATTTTAAATTAATAAAAAAAAATCCATCTACACTAATAGAAACTATTAAATTCAATATTCAGAAACACCAATACCATACTGATAAAACACAATTAGGATTATAGATTATAAACACAAGGTAACGGGACCGAGTGAATGAGTGATGTGTAGCATATCGGTAGCGACATTGTGGCCCTCTTCAGACTTGTCTGAAGATTGTAGCGACGCTGATGCCGAAACGTCGCACATTGCTTATTTGTTTGGATTTGTTCTTTTTACCTTTGCTTACCAATACCATACCTTTATTTCTGTGTTTTCTCTAATTCTTACTTTGTTTGATCCTTTAAATTTATACGATAACTTTAGAATATTTTATTTCTCTCCTTATAGCATACATAACAATTATCTATGCGTGTTCAATCTTTATAAAGGGGGGTATAGAGAATGAACATTCAATCTAATTGATATGAAGCATTAAAACTTAAATTCCTAAACTTCCTTATTTAGCAGAAATTACAGGTAATGGTCCTCATATATTATATTAAAAAAAAAAAAAAGTATAGATAATACTATATATAGAATATACGGTTCCGTTAGGACCAGTTCAAATAAATTGATGATGTGAGTTATTATGGGAAAGCATTTTCACCATCTTCAGACAAGGGACTTATGTCTTTGTCTGATGAGGCTGATTTTTCCATTTATGGT
The DNA here is from genome assembly GCA_030710605.1 of Cordylochernes scorpioides. Lineage (NCBI taxonomy): Eukaryota > Metazoa > Arthropoda > Arachnida > Pseudoscorpiones > Chernetidae > Cordylochernes > Cordylochernes scorpioides. Next base: position 48,735,194 of record CP092866.1, read on the forward strand.
ATGACGCACATTCTTAACTTGTTTGAATTTAATCGTACTTTCTTATAGTTCCAATTAATCCTTATCCTCTCGTACTACTAATATCTTATTATTTTCCTGCAGTCCTATTATTTAGAGTGTATGAACACAATTTGGACTATAATCTGAACCTACTAACATCAGGCAAAGTTTATTTTTCTATGTTCTTTAATGTTAGATTTCCTGTTCCCCTGTCAACGCACATTGTTAAAGGCTTGGGATACGATCAATTTTTCCTATAATTATAATAATCATTTAACTGTATTACTAATTTCTTATCAGTCTCTTACAGTCCTTATACCCAAAAAGAATAAACACAATTTGATTTAATTTTAACACTAAGGGATAAGTATGTATCAATCTGATTAAGTCCAGTGAACCGAATCAATTTAACTTCTGAACTGAAAAAACATGTTTTGAGTTAGGTTTGAAAGTGCAGAAGATGACAATGTATTAGTTCATTAGTTGATTTTTGTAGTATATCTAACGTTCAGCTATTACCCTATCTCCGTTCCAACCTAAAATTGCTTTCTATTTGGTCGAAGAGGTATGGTTTGGCAGTAATGGAGTAAGGGCCGAAACTGCTGCTCAGGTCTTCATCTGAAGAGGCCCACCTGAGTACCATCCTCTTTCCATCTGGTCTAACCTTTATGGTTTTCAATTGGTCTAACCCTTAAGGTTTTCATCCTTCCTAATTTAATATATTATCTTATATCGTGTCCTCCACTTTTACACTAGATTGTCTTTAAAATAAGCATATATATAAAAAAAAAAAAAAATTACAAAAATCTAACTTCTCTCATCAAGAGAGAAAATAGAGCAAAAAAAAAAAATATTTTTCTCTCTCTCTAATTAGCTTTATTTTATATTTGGAAAATTATTATCATGGTTCTGTCTTTGCTCTTCTCTTTAAAACTTTCTCTTCGCTTATTCCTTTTTTCACCCAGCCTATGACGCGTAACTGCCGATGCTTTGCTGGTGTTACCTTTTTTTTTTCTCTTTTTAAAAATATAATCTAACTAATTATTTATTACAAAAAAAAATTAAAAAACAAACCTCACACATTCAAATTAAATATAAAAAAAAAATTATTAATCTTAAAATTTTTCATAACTATACTATATATATATTGCAGAGGAGATTTTATTTTTCAAATCCATTATAAATATTCTCCTTTGAATAGATGGCGATTATTTTTGTTTGTTTGCATCTATACACTTTGATACAATAAGGGCTGGTCCAATGTTTTATTCTTTTGTTTGTGACATATCGTTATTTTTTCATTGGAAAATATAATGTAGTCTTTTGGTTCTCCTAAGTTTTTATATGCTATATTTTAGTATGTTACATTATATATATTCAAAACACAAATCTCCAAATTTAAAAGTACAACACTCTGTAGAAAAATAAATGGGATTCCCAATTATTTACTATGTACTTTAAATTTGTCGAGTTGTAACTTTGCTACATTTTATTACGAAGCTCATTCTGTGTGGGTAAGAGAGAATAGAAGTACTTTATTTTAAATTTGGGCCTAAAAAAGTTATAGTTTATCAGAAAAAGGCACAGTACACGCGTCGTCTAATTTCGCGGCATTGCCATATTAAAATAATGCATTAAATATTTTAATTAGTTAAAAAAAAAAGATAATTATGCGACAATATATATGCACACATCTCAGTCAACGATAATGATCTTTTAACGAATTATAAAATTGTATTGTACTTTAGCTGACTTTTTTTTAAAGCTTAGATGATATCTCTACTTTAATAACGTCTTCTTCTTTCTTATCTCCACTCAATCATATTAGGGTGTCAAGCTTGTAAAGCTTGAGACTTTTGGTGGTGTCTGTTGACAACCATCATGATTGGGTGAAGCAGAATGCGTCTGCCTTTGCCATTAAGACTGGGAGCACAACTCAGTGGCAGGCCGACTTAGCTCTAAAATAAATGCCCGCCTCTGAGATGAGGAACAGAGGCCATGTGCAGCCGCTCATAACATGGAGTACAAACGCTGCTCATCCTGTATCCCTGGATTAGGAGCTCTTACCGGGTACTATCAGCCGGGCTAGCTGAGCCCTTCAATAACGTGATAAAGAACTATTTAATGATGAACACCCGTCAAACTTGTGTTGTAAGCTTTACGTGAGGTTGACGCGTGTTTTCATCACCAATCAACCTGCAAAATATGATTTCCTCTAGAACTATATAATCTCTATATATGATGGTAGAGAATTATAACTATTACACTAAGATATATAGAAATAAAAAAGGCATATCTTGACTAGGAGAACATGTAGTTTTTAGATGGCAGAGCGCCATCTAGTGGAACAGAAATCAACTAAATATTGATTTAGCCTGTTCCCTGATATTTGACCAACCCAACTAAGATATATCTAGAGAGATTAAAAATAATATGATAACGTTCTGATATATAAATCTATTAGATAAGGTATTAGGATAAAACCTAGGAGAGCATTCCAATCTGAAGATTGCTTAAATTCGGTTACGAAGTTTTCTTTCAGTGAAAAGTTCGACACACCCTCAAAATATTGAAATTAAAATAAATTATTCTAGGAAATACATTTATTCAAATTAATAATATTGTGGCGAAAAAATAATTTATTATTTAATTTAATATTATTCAATAAAAATATTCAACAAATTATAAAAATATATATTACTCTGTATTTGTAAAATCATCTTTAAAATATTTCTTAGCTTGCTTGTTCAAGATTCCCTAGCTGTAGATAGTTTGGTTAATTGGTTAATATTTGTCGACTGGTCGTGGTGACATCATCAATAAATACTTTCATATCTCCAGATATACAAAGACTTGATTTCTACGCTACAATATCCTTAAGGGTAAATAACAAATATAAATTTCTTTATAAAGCGCCGCTGTGTGTCATAAATAACCTTGGGAAAGTCTAAAAAGGCCGCGTCTATTAACTCTTTGTTATATCTTCTTATTTGGATATAGTCCATTACTGTGGTGAGTTGATGGGTTGCACAGAGTGTCCTTTTCGAAATCCAAATTACTGAGGAATAAAGAAGTTAATGGAATCCATTCACGTCTGCAATCTTTGAAGAATTATTCTCTTTCGTATAATTTGTAAACACGCCACTGTAAAAAGAAAGTTGAAGGTTATAATATCATCTTGTGATTTCATTACGGTACTTATTAGGAAGGTTATGATGGTAGAATGCGCTTCTACTTTTTTTTTAAAGGGGAAAAAGCATAGGTGCTGTGCGACATTGACTATTCCACGAGGAAGATCATTTATTTTATGGAAAGGATTTTGAACATCTGTTTTTTGATTCTGTTTCCACTCGATGCTCTGAGTTTAGTTAGTTTCAACTACCTCTTTTATTTCTTTTAGTAGACGTATCTTTCTTGATTAGAAGAGAATGATAATGCCGATATATGTTTGTAGATTTCTTTTATCTCAGAAAAATGTTTAATAATCTGTAAGTTTGTTTCCAATTTTTTTTGTCGGTGAGCAGTTTTCTTATTTGTGTTTAGGATTCTAATCTTGTCTGATATTTTTCTGATATATTTTGTATATAATTTAGAAATCTTTAAAATTCGATTTTAAATTTTGCGTTTGAATATTTTAACTTTCGGAAGAAATTTATCTTTCTGACACACAGTATTCAAAGTTTAGTGTTGGCCATTCTTTAAAATTCAAATAATTAGCTCTTTGAAATGAAATTTTGAGGTTGTTATAACATTTTTAGCGTTTTACTTTATTAACGTGTTCTTCATTTAATGTTAAATTATTGATATTTCTATTAAACATTGTGTGTGCTAACAATTATTGAATATATCTAGTACTGAATCAATATCAGCGTCAGTTTCAAAAGAGCATTCTAGGTGATGTGTTGGAGATCATGTTTTGTTGAAGGTGAATCTAATTTAATCTTATCTGAACGTAATTCTTTGAGCAAGACAGCTTCAGGAATACAGAGAGAAGATGACCAGAAGATACTTTAATTTTATATACTCCAAATATTGAAGTCAAATGGCGTTGAATAATTTAATACTCAACATATAGAGTGCGCTATATATAGTTTATCTCACTTGCATATACAGGATTATGTGTTTGTTGTCTTGTTCGCAACCATTGGAAAATAGGTGCCGGGTCCACGTTAGCTACCTTGGAAACGAACCAGAATTTGGTCGAATATTCCAATGGTTCAAGAAGAACCGCAGGGAGATGTGGTGGAACTTCTCACCCTTCCTCTTTGAATGAATTATTATGTAGTTTGATTTGGCAGAGAGAGGGCGATTCAAATCTTTCTCTAACTGGAAGATGGGATAGTTTTATACATTTAAAAACTTATTTTACAAAGCATTTTAGCATGTCGGTTAATTATTATTGCATATTATTATAGTTATATGTGTTTAAATGAGTATATTTCTATGATATTTAGTACAGTCACCCCCGAGTTTGTATGATGACTAAGCTCAACAAGAGATCTATTTTCATTTGATGAGAAGAGTTTTTTAGGATATTGGTATTTCCTCTATCGTGTTTCCTGTGATTGGAATGGTTCAAATTGTAAGGTAGTTCCTTAGATTTAGGTCAAGTGAGGGTTTTAGATGGGTTTCACTGAGCAACGCAATGTCTATTGACTTGTCTTTCAAAAAAATTGAAAAAAAAAGTCTTTTTTTTTTCACCTCATCCTGTGTTTAACTACCTGATTACTATTTTTAAATGAAAGAAGGTTTTGACCACTTCTAGCAATTTTTCATGCTGGAACCTAGTTTTGGGACTCATAGTTCTAATTATTGTGACTTCAAAGTATCTTGGTTTTTTGCGATGGATGTTGATTATGCTTTAATTACACTCATGGATAAAGCTTAAGGTAGTTTCATATTTTAAGCATAAAAACTCCTTATTTATTTACATAACTGCGGATTTCCTATACATATAAATCCGAAGGTTCTCTTTTAGATAATAAAAATATATAATTAATATTTATGCTAAAAGGTACAAATTTCTTTTAGTTTTGTCCATGAGTGTAGTTTGAGAGCCACCTATGTTATGTGAGAAAGTTAGTATTGTTGAGGGCAGTTACTCCCAAAGTGAGTGATGTCCCGAAAAGGTTTGAGAGCCTATGGCCTAGGCTATTTTGGTATCTGTGACTTTGAACAACCGCGACATATTCATATATTCTCCTCTCTTCAGTTTACAGACTTTGAGAATGTTCTCCTGGCTTCTTTGACAGTCTTTTGAATGGTGTTCTTCAACATACCTAAAGCATTTAGGTTTTAGAAATCAGTTTAGGTGACCATTCCTTAAATCTCTGGCAGTTAAAACAATGAGTTACTCGGTTGGTCAACCTAAAAAATGTCCACAACCATATACTTGAATGTAAGTTTAAAAAACTCCTGTTCTCGAAATGAAAAAAAAATGCATACCGATTCAAGGGCCAAATAAAGGTAAAGAAACGCTGATGTAAATAGGCGTGCAAAACTAGGTAGAGCGCTTTGAGTTGATGCATTTTGGCTTGAATTCTTTAAATTAGTTGAAAATATTTTCCGTTATTTTGCTTTTTATATGACACTAGCGGACGTACCCGGCTTCGCCCGGGTTTTACCCGAGTAAAGGTTTGTCTAACGAATCTCTCGATAAAGTGAACATTTTTCCCGGTCCCTTGAAAAATACTCGATAAGTTGAATAAAATCAATATTAATTGGTTCCCTCGGTGATTGGAAGTTAAAGGAATAGTATCTTGCCTTGGAATTGTATCATTATTCTTGTCTCAAATAAATTGCCGTGTCATCCTGAATTTTGTCTTTCCCAATTTTCTACATTACAAAATCATCGTATCATCATGATAATATTTAGAGAAGATTGTTGAATTATAACAGATAAATTAGAATATTTATCTTGATTATTTTAAAGCGAAAAGTTATTTCAAAAATTTTATTTGCTAGAAACCTTCCCAGTACTATACTAAATAACTTCCCAAAGTTTCATGGCGTTCCAATGAGTGGTTTGGTCAGGCATAAAGGACAGACAGACACACACACACACATACATTCATTTTTATATATATAGACTAGCGGATGTACCCGGCTTCGCGCGGGTTTTACCCGAGTAAAGGTTTGTCTAACGAATCTCTAGATAAAGAGAACATTTTTTCCCGGTCCTTTGAAAAATACTCGAAAAGTTGAATAAAATCAATATCAATTGGTTCCCTCGGTAATTGGAAGTTAAAGGAATAGTATCTTGCCTTGGAATTGTATCATTATTCTTGTATGGATGTACCCGGTTTCGCCCGGGTTTTACCCGAGTAAAGGTTTGTCTAACGAATCTCTCGATAAAGTGAACATTTTTTCCCGGTCCCTTGAAAAATACTCGATAAGTTGAATAAAATCAATATTAATTGGTTCCCTCGGTAATTGGAAGTTAAAGGAATAGTATATTGCCTTGGAATTGTATCATTATTCTTGTCTCAAATAAATTGCCAGGTCATCCTGAATTTTGTCTTTCCTAATTTTCTACATTACAAAATCATCGTATCATCATGATAATATTTAGAGCAGATTGTTAAATTATAACAGATAAATTAGAATATTTATCTTGATTATTTTTAGGCGAAAAGTTATTTCAAAAATTTTATTTGCTAGAAACCTTCCCAGTACTATACTAAATAACGTCCCAAAGTTTCATGGCGTTCCAATGAGTGGTTTGGTCAGGCATAAAGGACACACACACACATACATTCATTTTTATATATATATAGATATCGCTTGCGCATTTGCCAAAATTATATATATATATATGATAAGGTCCTGTCGACTTATCTGTGATGAGGTATCCTGTCGACTCTCGCTATAGCTGTGGTAACCGAGGGTCAAACCTGTAGTAACCGAGAGGGACAGTCAGGGCGTGGAGAGTTTTCCAGTACCTCTCTGCACTTTGGAAGACCTTTAACAGTTTTCACAGAGTACAGGCAGTCGTGGTAGATGTAGAGTGGAAAGCTTGGGAATGTCCACACACAAAAAACGAAGAGACACAGTTGTAGTTGGAAAGTTCCGTGAACAGATAAAAGTCTAGCTAAGAGCAAGATGGCGATATAATAGAGTTCTTACTGTTTTATTTGGTCGATGAGGTGGTCCTGGGTACAACCGACAAGGGCTCACGCCGATGGTGAAGTGACTGTGTAACATTTCGGCTAGGGCAGATGTTTTATATCTTTGCCGAGGAGGGAGACATGCGAGAATTTGGACTTTGAACGGGTCCAAAGGGCGTGGGGCGTCTGCGCTATTCTGCACCCTTTGACCTTGATGGCAACGACTTGCCATATTCCTCTTTAGGGTTGTTGGATTTCTATCTCGATCTCTTTCTTAGCTCAGCTCTTAATCTATTACATAGTTTTATTTATTCATTCTCAGTTTGTACAAAGTACATTGCATAGGGTGATGCAATGACACATGCCAATCATGAGTGTAATTATTTATAGATGTGTTTCTATATACAACATGACAATCTTGTTATAAGTAGTATACAATATAGGGTTGTTGGTTTAAATTACCATATATATATATATTAAATATTATATCATAATCGGAAAAAAACATACTTTAAAATATTAATTAATATACTATGATAAACTACTTCGATGTTGTCCTAACCCTCGATATTGTCCTTACCCTTGATTTTGTCCTAACCCTCGATATTGTTCTAACCCTCGATGTTGTCCTAACCCTCGATAATGTCCTACCCTCGATATTGTCCTAACCCTCTATATTGTTCTAACCCTCGATATTATCCTAACCCTCGATATTATCCTAACCCTCGATGTTATCCTAACCCTCGATGTTGTCCTAACCCTCGATGTTGTCCTAACCCTCGATGTTGTCCTAACCCTCGATGTTGTCCTAACCCTCGATGTTGTCCTAACCCTCGATGTTGTCCTAACCCTATAGTTGTCCTAACCCTCGATGTTGTCCTAACCCTCGATGTTGTCCTAACCCTCGATAATGTCCTACCCTCGATATTGTCCTAACCCTCGATATTGTTCTAACCCTCGATGTTATCCTAACCCTCGATGTTGTCCTAACCCTCGATGTTGTCCTAACCCTAAAGTTGTCCTAACCCTCGATGTTGTCTTAACCCTCGATGTTGACCTAACCCTCGATATTGACTTAACCCTCGATATTGTCCTAACCCTTGATTTTGTCCTAGCCCTCGATTTTGTCCTAACCCTCGATGTTGTCCTAACCATCGATAATGTCCTACCCTCGATATTGTCCTAACTCTCGATATTGTCCTAACCCACGATATTGTTCTAACCCTCGATGTTGTCCTAACCTTCGATAATGTCCTACCCTTGATGTTGTTCTAACCCTCGTTATTGTCTTAACCCTCGATGTTGTCTTAACCCTCGATGTTGTCTTAACCCTCGATGTTGTCCTAACCCTCGATATTGTCTTAACCCTCGATGTTGTCCTAACCCTCGATGTTGTCCTAACCCACGATGTTGTTCTAACCCTCGATGTTATCCTAACCCTATAGTTGTCCTAACCCTCGATGTTGACCTAACCCTCGATTTTGTTCTAACCCTCGATGTTGTCCTAACCCTCGATAATGTCCTACCCTCGATATTGTCCTAACTCTCGATATTGTCCTAACCCACGATATTGTTCTAACCCTCGATGTTGTCCTAACCTTCGATAATGTCCTACCCTTGATGTTGTTCTAACCCTCGTTATTGTCTTAACCCTCGATGCTGTCCTAACCCTCGATGTTGTCCTAACCCTCAATGTTGTCTTAACCCTCGATGTTGTCTTAACCCTCGATGTTGTCCTAACCCTCGATATTGTCTTAACCCTCGATGTTGTCCTAACCCTCGATGTTGTCCTAACCCACGATGTTGTTCTAACCCTCGATGTTGTCCTAACCCTCGATATTCTTCTAACCCTCGATGTTATCCTAACCCTCGATATTGTCTTGACCCTCGATGTTGTCTTAACCCTCGATGTTGTTCTAACCCTCGATATTGTTCTAACCCTCGATGTTGTTCTAACCCTCGATGTTGTCCTAACCCTCGATGTTGTTCTAACCCTCGATGTTGTCCTAACCCTCGATGTTGTTCTAACCCTCGATATTGTCTTAACCCTCGTAGTTGTCTTAACCCTCGATGTTGTTCTAACCCTCGATGTTGTTCTAACCCTCGATATTGTCTTAACCCTCGATGTTGTCTTAACCCTCAATGTTGTCCTAACCCTCTATGTTGTCCTAACCCTCGATGTTGACCTAACCCTCGATATTGTCTTAACCCTCGATGTTGTCTTAACCCTCGATGTTGTCCTAACCCTCGATGTTGTCTTAACCCTCGATGTTGTTCTAACCCTCGATCTTGTCCTAACCCTCGATCTTGTCCTAACCCTCGATATTGTTCTATACCTCGATGTTGTCCTAACATTCGATATTGTCCTAACCCTCGATATTGTCCTAACCCTCGATTGTGTTCTAACCTTCGATGTTGTTCTAATCCTCGATATTGTCTTAACCCTCGATGTTGTCTTAACCCTCGATATTGTCTCAACCCTCGATATTGTCTTAATCTTCGATGTTGTCTTAACCCTTGATATTGTTCTAAATCTCGATGTTGTCTTAACCCTCGATATTGTCTTAACCCTCGATGTTGTCTTAACCCTCGATGTTGTCTTAACCCTCGATGTTGTCTTAACCCTCGATGTTGTCTTAACCCTCGATGTTGTCTTAATCTTCGATGTTGTCTTAACCCTTGATATTGTTCTAAATCTCGATGTTGTCTTAACCCTCGATATTGTCTTAACCCTCGATGTTGTCTTAACCCTCGATGTTGTCTTAATCTTCGATGTTGTCTTAACCCTTGATATTGTTCTAAATCTCGATGTTGTCTTAACCCTCGATATTGTCTTAACCCTCGATGTTGTCTTAACCCTTGATATTGTTCTAACCCTCGATGTTGTCCTAACCCTCGATATTGTCTTAACCCTCGATGTTGTCTTAACCCTCGATGTTGTCTTAACCCTTGATATTGTTCTAACCCTCGATGTTGTCCCAATCCTCGATGTTGTCCTAACCCTCGATATTGAACTCCCTGAGGACATCACGTGTTCACCTTCATCGCGGGCCACCAATTTTCAAATCCAAGAATAGACGCTAGCTTGGCAGTATTTGATTTAGAACGCAATGGTATATTTATATAAAAATATTGTATATTAAATTAATCATTTTTATTTATTCAAAATATATTTTCTAAAGTTTCCATTGAAAGGCATTAAAATGAGAAAATAAATATTTCACTACCGCCATTGAACGATTAGATTTATATGAGTCAAAATCAAGCGGCGGGAGAGAAGAGGTGACATATTTATTGAAACATAAAAACTTGACAATCTGTTGCATCATATTAAACCACGTTAAGTTATAAATCCATGATTATCGTTCTCCACCGCTTTCACTTTAACTCATATAAATCTAATTGTTCAATGGCGGTGTAGCTGAAATATTTGTTCTCCTTTTTAGTGTAATTGATTAATGGCTTTAAAAGAAAATTATTTTTTATCTCTCAATTAATAACAATTATTATTATTTCATATTTTTGTTTTCCTCGCGCGCGCGCGGAGCTATCGTACAAATCCGTGTATGATACTAATTGTTATTATTAGATATTTTCCTGTATATATAATCTGCCTTTTTCTTAATATAATCTTAGTGTATTATTATCGTTAAAGTGAATTGTCTTTAGTTTATTATTTATTCCCTTTGCAGACTTCTTGACGAATTTATGCATTAGACTATATGTTTTTAAGAAGGCCTTAGTGTGTTGTGTATTGGCCTTCAACTACTGCATGTGATATTTTTATAAAATAGAAGTTATATTATTAAAAGAATAAAATTTATCTTAAAGCGACGAGAATAAAAGGGGTCTATTAGGTATTTAAATTTATAAAGCTTATTACTGTCCATTAACTTCTGATCTAAGGGAAGACAACCAACTTTACCTGACAAATACAAAACAAGTTGTTCACACACACAATAAAGACCAATACATCAAGTTTAATAGATGCTGCAGGCTGTATATTTTAAGGCGAAAGTGTTGACTGTACATATTTCAAGCTACTATTTATAATTACTATATGCAAAATTTGATATCGAATGTGTAATTTGCGTGCTTCCCAATGTTCAATTATGTTAATTTCACAATGATTTGATACGTATATATATAATTTCATATTTACACGCAATTATCCTAATTGTGGATATGGCGTGTCTTTGCAACAATTAAATAAAATACATAAATAAAGCTTGAAAAAGCATGTTAAAAAATATGATTCCTTAAGATAGGTATAATATGTACCTGTAATCTCAATGACAACACCACCGTGGCCTGCTAAAACGTGAGCTATGGATCATAGTAAAACAGAAATCCCATAGAGGAGTCTTTCGAATAGAGCTCTTGCGACAAAGATCTCACTGTCATCTTGGTGACAGGGCGCAGCCACGCCTACCATTGTCACCAGAAGAGGCTGAATCATCATCAGGGGAAAATACCAACGTCTTTTCCTGCCGTTCATCACCAAGTTGCTTCTATTCTTCCTCCGTCAAGCTGAAATTGAGCATTTTAAATTGTTTTTCTTCACTTATCCTAAGTGGGGGTCGTCAGTGGACCAGTGGTTTAAACCGTCGATTTCCGACAGACACGACCCAGGATCGGATCCTGCATTGGGCACTTTTTTTTTTCTGAATAAAAATGTGCACCACACAATGGTCGCCAATTCTTTCAAAAGTCCTACCCCATCAATGAGTGCAATTAACTCTAAATGGCGAACTGGTACATTTTTAAGTTCAAAAAGTCGAACTGCTTTCCACATGTGTAGACCTGTGGTGCACTTACAGTAAAAGCAGTCACCAACTAATGCCCACAAAGATTATCGTGGCCTGTACCACGTGTACTAGGGATAACAATAATAAAAAAACAACGTATCCCAAGTATCCTTAGACTGGAGAACAGATAGATGCTTGTGCACAGCAGTTTCAGCATATAGGATGACATGTGAGGCACAATTTGATAGCATCCATTCTCTTATCAAGCATCCACAGCTGTAAGAGTTACTTTTTCATTATTGAAGCAAAGTTTATTCTAGATATTTCCTAATAAAAAAAAAAATCTCTAGGCACAGTTAAAAGAATCAATTGCTTCAAAGCTTTTAAAAAAGTTTTAAAATTTGGAAAATTATTTTTTTTTAGCTCTTTCATTAATTTTAGTATGTAGATGTGTGTATATTCTCGTTTATAATGTATACAAGCAGTTACAACCTTCAACCACATTTCTACATGACTTGCACTCAATGCCATTAGGCTTGATAAGAATCGAATAAAATTATTAAAATATAAACTCTCTCTCTTCGATTCTTTCGATTAAAAATCGTTAAAATATCGATTTGAAACTGATTTGGGTTTAAATTCCTCGATATGTTTTCATATGCTGTAAAAAATTGTTAAATAAATAAAAATTTATATATATGTACCAAAAGAGGCACATCTCTCTTTAATTGTGCATCAGAACTGGGATCACTCTGTGCAGAACACTGTGCATCAACCTAGTAAAAACCTTTACTAGTAACGATAAAGAATGAGCCGTAACACCAGTTTTAGAAATATCAGACAAAAACCAATCTTTATACCATAATTTCGGCCATGATGAGGGCCAAAACCCGAAACCATGGTATACAGGTTGTATTTTTGTCTGAATTTGCCAAAATAGATGTTGTGACTCATTCTTCATCTCATCACTAGTAAAGTTTTTACTAGGATGATGCATAGTGCCATCGTTCCGATGTATAATTAAAGGAATAGGTTTCTCTTTCAGTACATGAATATCACACACACACAAAAGCCTTTATTAAGACACACAGGTCTTACAGAGGATTCTCCTAACGACGGAGAAACCTATGAAAGTGGGAAATATACAAAGGGATAAAAATGGAGAAAGATTATATACATATGGTAAATATATAGATTATTATTTGAATAATCCTATGGAAAATAAGAAATTTTTTTTTTGTAAATATGGATGGGAGAAGTGGAGAGCGAAGAGAGGAAAGAAAACAGGTATTTACATATGGAGTACATGAATATCATTCTTCTGCCACTTTTTATGTTGTAAATAAAGCTTTATTGTTACAAAGCGTTATCCATCTATATATAACAAATGAAAATATTAAGACGCGATTGCTTCTTTTCACAAATAAATCAAGCTTCTACTGTCCTTACTGCGATGAAAAATATATATTGGGAAGGCTTGGTTCATCAGTGGTGAACCCTCCCAAGCGGTTTCGTCAATTTTTAATCTACCAGACCGCTTCTTTAGAGCTCCGATACTATATCACCACTGATGAGCCAAGCCCTCCCAATATATTTTTTCATCGCAGTAAGGACAGTGAAATCTTGATTTATTTGTGAAAAGAAAAATTTGCGTTTTAATATTTTCATTTGTTAAATACAAGTAAATTTTATCGTGTATATGTGTGTGGTGAATAAGATTCCGACGCTTTTCAACTGGATAAAACGCTATCAAGGCCGATTTTATGGATTATTATAACGTCATAAAAACCTCACTCTTGTTAGTGTTATTTCACTTTAGGCAGTAGAGAAATGCTTTGTAGTCGAATTTTGTATCTTATCCACAAATAAAAGACACTATTCCACTAATGACACCAACTGTTAAGAGAGAAAAAATACTGAGTGATTTTTATTCCCACTAGAATTGTATTTGGGGCTTTGAAAATCTTAGCGTTGAATGAGTTAGATCTAAAATCAAGAATCTACCGTTATTGTAAAAAATTGTTGAACCTTGGAAAAAAAACCTTTTTTTTTTCTATTTCTTTCATCCGTTGTATTTTAGATAAGCACAAATGATTCATATCCGGTCTCCAAAATGGTTTTTATTTGTTCGATCGAGACATAAAACAGCATCCTTTCTTCACAAATTATCTTTTTTTTTTCTTTGGTTATTTTTTTTATACAAATACTTTGTGTTTGGAACGCAAACACCAGCTGCCACGTTACAATAATTGAAATACATCGTCCTTGACTCTTCCTGTAATTCTCGTTTTTTTTTAATCTTTATTATTTTTTCAGATATTTATCTAC
>CP092866.1:48749475-48770616 GCA_030710605.1 Cordylochernes scorpioides
GTTAAGACAACATCGAGGGTTAGGACAACATCGAGGGTTAGGACAACATCGAGGGTTAGGACAACATCGAGGGTTAAGACAACATCGAGGGTTAGAACAACATCGAGGGTTAGGACAACATCGAGGGTTAGTACAACATCGAGGGTCAGGACACTATATAAAGGTTAGAACAACATCGAGGGTTAAGACAACATCGAGGGTTAAGACAACATCGAGGGTTATGAAAACATCGAGGGTCAGGACAATATATAAAGGTTAGAACAACATCGAGGGTTAGGACAACATCGAAGGTTAAAACAACATCGAAGGTTAAAACAACATCGAAGGTTAGAACGATATCGAGGGTTAGAACAACATCGAGGGTTAAGACAACATCGAGGGTTAAAACAACATCTAGGGTTATGAAAACATCGAGGGTCAGGACAATATATAAAGGTTAGAGCAACTTCGAGGGTTAGGACAACATCGAGGGTTAAGACAACATCGAGGGTTAGAACAACATCGAGGGTTAGAACAACATCGAGGGTTAAGACAACATCGAGGGTTAGGACAACATCGAGGGTTAGGACAACATCGAGGGTTAGGACAACATCGAGGGTTAAGACAACATCGAGGGTTAGAACAACATCGAGGGTTAGGACAACATCGAGGGTCAGGACACTATATAAAGGTTAGAACAACATCGAGGGTTAAGACAACATCGAGGGTTAAGACAACATCGAGGGTTATGAAAACATCGAGGGTCAGGACAATATATAAAGGTTAGAACAACATCGAGGGTTAGGACAACATCGAAGGTTAAAACAACATCGAAGGTTAAAACAACATCGAAGGTTAGAACGATATCGAGGGTTAGAACAACATCGAGGGTTAAGACAACATCGAGGGTTAAAACAACATCTAGGGTTATGAAAACATCGAGGGTCAGGACAATATATAAAGGTTAGAGCAACTTCGAGGGTTAGGACAACATCGAGGGTTAAGACAACATCGAGGGTTAGAACAACATCGAGGGTTAGGACAACATCGAGGGTTATGAAAACATCGAGGGTCAGGACAATATATAAAGGTTAGAACAACTTCGAGGGTTAAGACAACATCGAGGGTTAGAACAACATCGAGGGTTAGGACAACATCGAGGATTGGGACAACATCGAGGGTTAGAACAACATCGAGGGTTAAGACAACATCGAGGGTTAGGACAACATCGAGGGTTAGAACAATATCGAGGGTTAGAACAACATCGAGGGTTAGGACAACATCGAGGGTTAGGACAACATCGAGGGTTAGGACAACATCGAGGGTTAGGACATTATCGAAGGTTAGTACAATATCAAGGGTTAGGACAACATCGAGGCATTGGAACAGAGGGTTTGCCAATTTAATCCGCCAGACCGCTTTTGTTAGAGCTCCAATACTCTATTGGTCAGCTTATACATATATGCGACAATGAAGGACTGATTCTTAGATATGATATTTTAGCAAACACTATGGGGACATATGCTTTTAGAATAGTGGAATCACATATAGATAGATGTTTATTTTGTTTGAAAAGAAACATTTGTGCTTTGTGGTTCTATTTCCTTTTTATAAATGGCCTGTTATTACTTTATAATAAAATATATTGTCACATAAAATATCGATAAACAATATCTCTCTATGTAGTTTATCATAATTTCTAAATTAATATTTCAGGGTTTGTTTTCCGATTATAAAATAATATTAAATATTGTTGCATCATGATTAATGCGCGTATTTTAAAAATTATTTATAATATTATTTTTAATATATTTAAAATTTGAATTATATATTTAATTATTTTTATTTAAAACATATTGTTTAGATTATCATCATTCCTTTTTATAGTTTCATTTTTTTGTAATATTTTATTGTACATATATCTTGAGTGCTTATATACATCTCAGACTTTCCAACCCACCTTAAAAGACTTGAAGCTGTCTTAAAATGTTTTAGTGAATCTAATTTGAAACTGAACGACAATAAATGCAGATTTGCTTTTGAAGAACTTGAGATCCTTGGTCAAATAACCAACCAACAGGGTATAAAACCGGCCGAATATAATATCAAAGCCGTTAGGGATTTTCCTCTGCCTAAGAAGGTCAAAGAAGTGCAATCATTTCTAGGAATGTGTTCCTATTATAGAAAATTCATTAAAGATTTCTCATTAATTGCTGACCCATTGACAAGACTCATCAGGAAAAATGTGCAATTCACCTGGACAGAAAATCAAGAAGAAACATTTCAAAACCTTAAAAAAGCTCTGATAAATCCGCCAATTTTGGGTCACTTTGATCCAAATGAAGCCACCCACATTCACACAGATGCCTCTAACATCGGCTTAGGTGCAACACTAGTCCAAATTATCGGTGGGGAAGAGAAGGTGATATCATATTTGAGTCGAACTCTAAGTAAATCTGAGCAAAATTATTCAACCACCGAAAAGGAATGTTTGGCTGTGGTGTGGGCGATATCAAAATTACGAGCCTACCTATATGGAAGACACTTCGAGATAATTACAAACCATCACGCATTGTGCTGGCTGAAAAAGTGGGCAAGATGGGCACTGAAAATTCAGGAATACGATTTTGACATAATACACAAATCGGGTAAAAAACATATGGATGCTGATGGCTTATATAGAGGACCCCTACCTGAAAGGGATTGGGTCGAAGATTATGAACGACTATTTTTGAATCAGATAATAAATGAAGAGGATGAATTCATAGAAAATGTTAAGAAAAGCCTTAAAGGAAGCAAACGAGCAATCACACCGAATTTTAAAGAGGAAAATGGATGTCTATATAAGAAGAACCCAAACCCTGAAGGCAGAGAGCATGGTTGCTGGTAGTGCCGAGGAAGAGAAGGAAATAAATCATGAGTGAATACCACAACCATATGCTGAATGGCCATCTGGGCGTCGCCAGAACCACATACCGTTTGAAAAATAAATATTATTGGCCTTCCATGCTGAAAGATGTTTCAGAATTTGTAAAGACATGCCATCTTTTCCAAAGTCGGAAAGGTTCAAATCAGTCGCCCTCTGGACTTTTGCAACCCCTTTCCCCCAGCTAACTACCCTTTTGAAAGAATCGGGATTGACTTTGTTGACCCCTTGTCATCAACGTAAAGAAGAAGGAAGTGGATAATTGTGTTGACGGATTATTATACCAAGTACGCTGAAACAAAGGCAGTATCAGAAGCTACATTGAAAGAAGTCTCTACATTTTTAATCGAACAATTTTTTTTACGTCACGGGGCCCCAAGGTTTCTTATTGGCGACAGAGGTTCACAGTTCACTAGCAATTTGATGATGGAGGTCATGAAAATGTGCAAAGTTAAACACTGCTTCACGACGAGCTACCATCCCCAGACTAACGGACTAACGGAACAGCTAAATAGAACTCTAATCAACATGATTAGCATGTATGTAAATAAAGACCAGAAGAACTGGGAAGAAATCCTCCCTTTCATCACTCACGCGTACAATACCACGATTCAAGAAACCACAGGTTATTCTCCATTTTTCCTGTTGTTTGGGAGGGAACCCATGTTGTGTGTCCCTCTTAGACGACGAGAATATCCCAATTGACAGTAACATGAACGATTACGACGAATATATAGAAAATTACTTAGATAAAATAGCAAGAACGAAACAGATAGTCATTAACAACACAGAGAAGACTCAGGAAAGAATGAAAATAAACTATGACAAAAACACAATGAGAGAACCTATGAACCAGGACATTAAGTGGCAGTTTGGGCACCAGTCAGGAAAATCGGAAAATGTGAAAAACTATTGAGAAAATATTTTGGCCCATATCGAATATTAAAGAAGCTGTCCAACGTAAATTACTTAATTGAACCGAAAGATAATCCTGACCAAGACCCATTGATTGTCCATGTCTCAAGACTCAAACCCTATTTTGAAAGAATTGATGAGGTTACTCACGAGGACGTGACGACCTCTGGAGAGGGGGAAGTGTTGCATCATGATTAATGCGCGTATTTTAAAAATTATGTATAATATTATTTTTAATATATCTAAAATTTAAATTATATATTTATTTATTTTTATTTAAAACAGATTATTTAGATTATCATCATTCATTTTTATAGTTTCATTCCTTTTGTAATATTTTATTGTACATATATCTTGATTGCTTATTGGAGCGAGAGAGGACCTGGACCAAGACTGCAGATCGCGACCTACGAGGAAGACAACGAATAAATAAACGTAATAACTTTAAAACGTTATTTATTTTCATTTAATTTTATTTACTTACTTTTATTTATTTGCTTTGACTATGGAAACCCGCTAGGGAAACGTAATAACCAAGAAGGAAGAAACCAAGGTCGACGACCCTACAAAGCTGCAACTTGGTGAAACAATATATATAATATTGGAAAATGCGTAAGCGATATGTCACCAAAAAAGCAAAATAACGGAAGATATTTTCAACAGGTTCAAAAAATTCAAGCCAAAATGCATCAACTCAAAGCGCTCTTCTCAATTTTACACGCCTACTTTACATCAGCCCTTTTACCTTTATTTGGCTCTTGAATCGGTATGCATTTTTTTTTAAATTTCGAAAACAGGAGTTTTTTAAACTTCCATTCATGTATATGGTTGTGGAAATTTTTTAGGTTGACCAACCGAGTAACTCATTGTTTTAATTGCCAGAGATTTTTAAGGAATGGTCACCTAAACAGAGTTCTAAAACCTAAGTCCTTTCGGTATGTTGAAGAACACCATCCAAAAGACTGCCCAAGAAGCCAGGAGAACATTCTCAAAGTCTGTAAACTGAAGAGATGAGAATATATGAATATGTCGCAGTTGTTCAAAGTCACAGATACCAAAATAGCCTAGGCCATAGGCTCTCAAACCTTTTCGGGACATCATTCACTTTGGGAGTAACTTCCCTAGACAATCCTAACTTTCACACACAACTTAGGTGGCTCACAAACTACACTCACGGACAAAACTTAAAGATAGTTGTACCTTTTAGCATAAATTTAAATGATATATATTTTTTATTTTTAAAGGAGAACCTTCGGATTTATATGTATACGAAATCCGAAATTATGTAAATAAATAAGGAGTTGTTTATGCTTAAAATATGAAAATTCCTTGAGATTTATCCATGAGTGTAAATAAAGCACAATCAACAGCCATCGCAAAACAACCAAGATACTTTGAAGTCACAATAATTAGAACTATGAGTCCCAAAACTAGGTTCCAGCATGAAAAATTGTTAGAAGTGGTCAAAACCTTTTTACATTAGACCACAAAACATCTTTAAAAATAGTAATCAGGTAGTTAAACACAGGATGAGGTAAAAAGACGTTTTTATTTTTATTTTTTGGAAGACAAGTCAATAGACATTGCGCTTCTCAGTGAAACCCATCTAAAACCCTCACTTGACCTAAATCTAAGGAACTACCTTACAATTTGAACCAATCCAATCACAGGGAACACGATAGAGGAAATACCAATATCCTAAAAAAATCTTCAAATGAAAATAGATATCTTGTTGAGCTTAGTCATCATACAAACTCGGGGGTGATTGTACTAAATATCATTGAAATATACTCATTTAAACACATATAACTTGGAAAATATGCTCTAATAAATAACCCACATGCTAAAACACTTATAAAAACAAGTTTTGAAATATTTAAAACTATCCATCTTCCAGTTAAATAAATATTTGAATCGCCTTGATGAATCAAACTATATAATAATTTATTCAAAGAGGAAGGGTGAGAAGTCCCATTACATCTCCCTGCGGTCTCTCTTGTATCATTGGAGTATTCAACCAAATTCTGGTTCTTTTCCAAAGTAACTCACTTGTAGCTGATATGTATATGTAAATAAAATTGTATATTTATATATAATCATTCTCTCAGCTTACAGCTATGCCTGTGGAAGGATTGTAAAGATCCGAAAGCTTGCAATTTATCGCAATTTTCTCTTTTAATGGACTCTTTTTACTAACGTGGACACGGCACCTATTTTTCAATGGTTGCGAACAAGATAACAAACACATAATCCTGTATATGCAAGTGAGATAAACTATACATAGCGCACTCTATATGTTGAATATTAAATTATTCAACGCCATTTGACTTCAAAATTTTGAATATTTAAAATTGAAGTAAAAAAAGATAAGTGGGTCAGGTTTTGATATTAAAAATAAAGAAGGCATATCCTGACCACGAGCACATTTGCTTTTTAGATGGCAGAGCGTCATCTAGTGGAGCAAAAATAAACTAAACGCTTATTTAACTTACTCCGTGATATTTGGCCAACCCAATTTCTTGATAAATCAAGAAAAGCCAGGATATGCCTTCTTTATTTTTAATATCAACACCTGACCCATTAATCCTTTTTTTCTGTTGTTTTTTTCATGTGTTAAGCGTATTTAAGCAAATTTGGCCTTTAATACCCCTTTCTTGGTATCTCAAGAAGCCTCTGGGACCAAAAATCTTTTTGGTCGCAGTGGTACAGCCTATTCCACGCTGACAAGCACCAACAGCGCGAAACGCGTTCGTGGATAGCTTTTCTTGATTTATCAAGAAATTGAGTTGGCCAAATATCACGGAGAAAGTTAAATAAACGTTTAGTTTATTTTTACTCCACTAGATGGCGCTCTGCCATCTAAAAATCACATGTGCTCGTGGTCAGGATATGCCTTCTTTATTTAAAAATTGAAGTATCTTTTGGTCATCTTCTCTGTTTTCCTGAAGCTGATTTGCTCAAAGAATTACGTTCAGATAAGATTAAATTGGATTCACCTTCAACAAAACATGATCTCCAACACATCACCTAGAATGCTCTTTTGAAACCGACGCTGATATTGATTCAGCACTAGATATATTCAATAATTGTTAGCACACACAATGTTTAATAGAAATTCCAGTAATTTAACATTCAAAGAAGAACACGTTAATAAAGTAAAATGTTATAACAATCTCAAAAATTTATTTCAAAGATCTAAATCTTTGAATCTTTAAAGGATGGTCAACACTAAACTTTGAATACTGTGTGTCAGAAAGATAAATTTCTTCCGAAAGTTAAAATATTCAAACGCAAAATTCAAAATCGAATTTTAAAGATTTCTAAATTATATACAAAATATATCAGAAAAATATCAGACAAGATTAGAATCCTAAACACAAATAAGAAAACTACTCACCGACAAAAAAATTGGAAACAAACTTACAGATTATTAAACATTTTTCTGAGATAAAAGAAATCTACAGACATTTATCGGCATTATCATTCTCTTCTAATCAAGAAAGATACGTCTACTAAAATAAACAAAAGAGGTAGTTGAAACTAACTAAACTCAGAGCTTCGAGTGGAAATAGAATCAAAAAACAGATGTTCAAAATCCTTTCCATAAAATAAATGATCTTCCTCGTGGAATAGTCAATGTCGCGCAGCACCTATGCTTTTTCCCCTTTAAAAAAAGTAGAAGCACATCCGACCATCATAACCTTCCCAATAAGTACCGTAATGAAATCACAAGATGATATTATAACCTTCAACTTTCTTTTTACAGTGGCGTGTTTACAAATTATACGAAAGAGAATAATTCTTCAAAGATTGCAGACGTGAATGGATTCCATTAACTTCTTTATTCCTCAGTAATTTGGATTTCGAAAAGGACACTCTGTGCAACCCATCAACTCACCACAGTAATGGACTATATCCAAATAAGAAGATCTAACAAAGAGTTAATAGACGCGGCCTTTTTAGACTTTCCCAAGGTTATTTATGACACACAGCGGCGCTTTATAAAGAAATTTATATTTGTTATTTACCCTTATTATAGCGTAGAAATCAAGTCTTTGTATATCTGGAGATGTGAAAGTTTTTATTGATAACGTCACCACGACCAGTCGACAAATATTAACAAATTAACCCGGACTATCTACAGCTAGGGAATCTTGAACAAGCAAGCTAAGAAATATTTTTAAGATGATTTTACAAATACAGGGTAATATATATTTTTATAATCTGTTGAATATTTTTATTGAATAATATTAAATTAAATAATAAATTATTTTTTCGCCACAATATTATAAATTTGAATAAATGTATTTCCTAGAATAATTTATTTTAATTTCAATATTTTGAGGGTGTGTCGAACTTTTCACTGAAAGAAAAACTTCGTAACCGAATTTAAGCAATCTTCAGATTAGAATGCTCTTCTAGATTTAATCCTAAGATCTTATCTAAAATATGTATATATCAGAACGTTATCCTATTATTTAATCTCTCTAGATATATCTTAGTTGGGTTGGCCAAATATCAGGGAGCAGGCTAAATCAATATTTAGTTGATTTCTGTTCCACTAGATGGCGCTCTGCCATCTAAAAAGCACATGTGCTTCTGGTCAAGATATGTCTTTTTTATTTTTTATATATCTTAGTGTAATAGTTATAATTCGCTACATTTATATATAGAGATTATATAGTTCTAGAGAAAATCATATTTTGCAGGTTGGTTGTTGATGAAGACAGGCGTCAACCTCACGTAGAGCTTACAACACAAGTTTGACGGGTGTTCATCATTAAATACAGGGTGATCCAAAAGTCCCGCACAACTTTAAAAATTAATAACTCCGCGAATATTCGCGCTAGAGCAATGCGGTAAACACCATTGTGTTCAGGATGCAATGGGATTTTTTATGGCAAATAATGTAAAATTCGAAATTGATTTTAGTTACAATTTTATTCGCCAGATGGCGCTCTACCAGAATCAGAGATTCAGCGGCCAAATTGTTTGATAAATTGAAAAATATAACTGATCGACACGTATTTTTCCTTTTTGAATATCAGGAAAGAACCCTAATAATATCAAATAACAAATTAATAAAACACCACTTCGCCAAAAGTATGAAGAATTGGTTAACGATTTTCAAATACAATCAGAGATATGTAAAATAGGTAAATGCAAATTAAAACATGTAGCAAAAAGAAAATTGATATTTTAGATACGGTTTGTTTCCGAAGATAATAAATTTCTAATATTTTTAATTCAACTCTCACTCAGTATCGATTATATTTATTTTAATTCATTTGAAAAATATGTATCTATCTCTGATAATTTATTTTACTCTGGAATGCCGTTGTTGTTGTCGTGTCCAATAAAGAGCCTCAGATGTACCATGCATCTCCATCACATCAGCAGCAATGTCCACTATCTTGGGTGTGTAAAGCTGCTGCTCTGGGTCTATGTCAAATTTCTGCAAGGCTGCGGCCATTGCTGGCTATGAGAATATGTGGGTAGTTGTAAGTTCCACACCAGGACAATTGTTGCATGCCCTTATAGGTTCTTGTGCCATCTGGATGTATTGTCATTCCTTTATAGTGTTTTGTTCTAAGTCTTGTTATAGTTTTTGTCATTTTTCTCTCAGAGTTTATTTCGCATTTTGATCTTTTCTTATTTTTTTGTTTAATATTATCTTGTATTCTGACAAAGAATCAGCGTCAAATAATGACATTTGTTCTTTCCTTTGGCTCAACTTTCTGGCTTCCTTTGCCAATTCAAATGCCATTTCATTACCCCCGATCCCAGCATGGGCAGGGATCCAATTTAGAATGCAGTTATTCTCCAATGGTTCCAGTTAGGTAAGTAACGAGTGTATTTTCTGTGTGATTTTAGTATTGCCCTTCTGAATTGCTTCTAGAGCGGATATGGAGTCGCTGTATATTAAAATACCTTCTGCTTGATGCAGGGATGGTTGGTTAAGGCATACATCAAGGGCTTTCCAGATAGCTGTTAGTTCACAAGTGAAGTTTGACGAAATCTGTCCTGCTCCTTCTTTGATTTTGATGTTTGTTCCATCTTGCAGTATTATGTTAATTCCGGCCCCTCCATTACTCAGGGTAAGGTCTGAAGATCCATCTGTATATGCTGTTAAAGGGCGTGGCCTAGCATTTTTAATCAAAAAGTTGTACTTTGAGGACATAGCCGTTAATATTCCAAACACATTAGACCTCGAAACCCAAGGTATCAAAGTCTACCTCAATCAAAACAAAGCCATCAACATATACAATATGTATCACCCTCCAAACAATACATTTATTGACGATGGAACAATGGCTCATTTCTTACAGACAACACTATTATTTTAGGTGACCTTAATGCCAAACATCAACTATGGGGATGTTCTACGCCAAACCCAAGAGGCAAAATACTATCAAACATATTTGACGACAATGCCTTCATGTGCTTAAATGATGGGAATCCTACCGATCATTCCTACAGCTATAATACTGCACAAGCCCTTGATATAAGTTTTTACTATCCTGACATTTTCCACAAATGCAAATAGCAAATATTAAAAGGTTTTGAAAGTGATAATTTGCCTAATTTGATAGAAATTAGCACCAAGACCAAAACTAGCTCAATTAAGAAAAATTATGGAACTTCAAAAAGGCTAATATGATATCTTTCGAAAACACCATTATTAAAGCAGCCAAAGTTTCAATACCAAGAGGTTATATTAAGAAATGGATTCCAAATTATACACACCAGGCAAAAAATATTCAAACACCTATAACTAAAAGAAATGAACTACAAAAAAAGTGCACCCAAAACCAAACAAATTGTAGAACTGAACTGAACATTGTGATTGCAAAAATAAAAAGATTATACGTAAATGTGAAAAGGGAAAAATGGAAACAAACTTGTGAAAACCTGAACCCAAGAAACCCAAATACAAAACTTTGGAATTTGGCAAAACAAATTGACAGAGTTCAGCCACAAACTGAAAACACAAATATGATTGAGAATACAGATGGTACACCAGCAACTAATGACAAAATTGCTGCCAATCTTTTAGGTAATTCATATCAAAAAGGTAGTAAAATCAAGGTTGAAAAAAGGCCCGAAAGATTATTCATGACTGTAAAAATGTCACCCGAACTCATAATATTTTCCATGAAAAAAATCAATATGAAAGAGCTAGGTTATGCATTAGAAAACACTGACCTAAACAAGACTCCTGGGCCAGATGGAATCCATGGCCGAATGATATCAAACTTGGGCAAAATTGGCAAAGACAGACTTCTTAATATTTTCAATAACTCCTGGAAAACTGAAAAATTGCCTCAAGACTGTAAAAATGCAACAATAATTCTCATTAAAAAACTTGACAAATCTGCTGATGACCCAAAAAAACTACCGACCTATCTCCCTCACAAATATTTGCTGCAAATTAATGAAAAAAATTATATTCAGACGACTCACCTACCACCCCGACACAAGAAATCTCTTACCAGAACAACAATATGGATTAAAGAAAGGACATGGGACAATAGTCCAATTCTTATTTTTCGCACAAAAGGTAAAAGATGCACAAAACAAAAAGCCAACTAACAACACCATAGCTGCTTTTTAGACCTTACACAAGCTTTTGATAAGGTATGAAAAACAAGTTAATTACAAAATTATACAAGCATTTCAAAATTGATGGAAAAGCTATCACTTGGATAAATGATTCCCTTAAAAATATATACATCAGGGTAAAATATAATGGCACTCTATCTAAAACCTTCAAATTGTACCAAGGATTACCACAAGGATCAGTCCTTAGCCCAACTCTCTTCACCCTATTTGTTGCAGGCATAGAAGAAAATTTTTCACATAAAACCAATATTGGACTTTTCGCTGATGACATTATTCTATGGAGCAGCAACACTAACTGGAAAAAAGCTGAAAGAGATTTGAACAAGACTATTCTCCACCTAGAAAAATTTGCTAATAAACATAAATTAGAATTTAACCCCCAAAAATCTGAAACCTGTCTTTTTACTACCGATAAGAAACTATACAAAATAAGATCAAATATTATTCTGAAAGAACAACAATTGCAATATAATAAACATCCTAAATATCTCGGCTACACCCTGGATCCAGAAATTAACTCCAGTAAATATATTAAAGGAGTTGTTAGAAAAGGAAGAGACCGACTAAAAATCTTGAAATATATTTCAGGAAGAGTGGAGAGCTGAAGCAACAACACTAAAATTAACTTACACATCTCTAATGAAACCTATCTTGGAATATGGATATCAAATCTATGGTACAGCATCTGAAATAAATCTAAAAACACTGGAAAGGATACAACTAAATGCACCTAGAATTATTACAGGTCTTCGAAATACCTACCCAAATAATATTATACTTTGCGAGGCAGACATTATGCCCTTAAAGGATAGAATAAGCTACAATCTGCCAAAATATATAAACAAAATCAAGAGTTATGAAAATAAACACAGAACTTTCAATTACATACTTATTTGGGAACCCAATATAAGACTCAAAAAAGAAGGCCCTCTCCACCTGGCCAAAAGAAATGGATTTTTAAAATATAAAGTGGAAAAATATTATTTAGCTGAAAAAATATCTACATGCGAACCACTAACAAAATGTTATTTTTAATGCCACTTTAAACGCACCCACCAACAAACAATACCAAAATCCAGAATACTTAAAACTATTATCATTAGAAATAATTAATAAAATTCCTAAAAATGCAATAACTATCTATACCGATGGTAGCAGAGACGAGTTGGGACACACTGGCAGTGGCTCTCTCATTAAAACCACAAATGGCAATGAGAAAATGAACAGAAGAAACCCAGATTTTTGCTCAATCTTCAGATCAGAACTTATAGCCATCTATGAAGTCTTAAAATCCATCAGAAATACTAAACATCACGATATATGGATTCTTACTCATAGTAGAAGTGCCATACAACACTTGAGTCACACAGGGGAACTTAGAGACAAAGTAAGCAGGAACATAATTGGTTATCTCCAAAAACTCTCAATACCTCAATAATTCACCTTCAATGGATACCCTTACATGTTAGCATTGAAGGTAACGAAGCTGCTGATGCGCTAGCGAAAATAAGGCACAAAAGAACCCTTGCTACAGAAAAATAAACTTACTTTTAAAGAAATAGAAACAGTAGCCAAAATAAACAAGAACTGGAGGATCCCACCTAAGCACAGTTGGTACACCCTAGAAGCAGATGGCCACCCAGACCTTTCAGTCCACAAGCCGGCATGCGAAGCATGCCCTTCGCTGCTATTCTGTTCAACTCATAAGCCAAGTAACGGTATCCAAGCTAATGCTTGGACATTGTACCTGGAAACACCACCTCCCAGACAACGTGTCTGGAAGTATTTCTATACCGGTGGCCTTTAATCACAGCAAAATAGGAAACTATCTACTGTGTCCAGCAGGGACCGCGGGGAGGCAGCCCCCGGTCGACTCTGTTCACTCACAGCTGAGGAAAAGCTCAGCTGCCACGTCGTGGGCTTTCTCAAGAAGCTTGCTGTGATTTCTCAGCAGCTTACTCTCGATCACGCCCCTCGCCCTCCTTCTCTCTTCCTGCACACCCACTACCCTTGGACAATCCAAGACGTAGTGGCGTGCCATCCCTTTCTCCATAGACGCAATCAGGGTTTCTCTTAATTTCAAATCTGTGGAGACTTGGGGAAGAGCCCATGTCCCGAACTACCCTTATGAGTTTGTGGGACATTACCTTACAGAGGTACTTGGGTGTTGTTACCTCATTGAATACCTCTCTCCCCTTCATTCCATCTGTCCAACCATAAGTCCTGGACGTGACCCCTAATCCTCCTATAAACTTCTTTCTTGGTCACTGGGGTCCTCAGTGATCTACCTCTAAAGCATCCTGCCTTAGCGATCCTGTCTGCGAACTCATTACCTTCGATGAGGCTGTGTCTCCTAAACCAAGGGAGTTCCGGAGCCCGCGTCATCATCTCCAGCTCCTGGCTTATTTGATGCGCGAGTTGCCCTTTCTCCAGATTGATAACGACGAGGGCCGACATACAATCTGAATAGAGGCGGTCCGGGCTGAAGTTCTTCTCGGCACACACTCTGAGGGCTACCCTGATCGCAACCAGCTCGGCTGAAAAGACCAATTCGTCCACTCTGAGTGTTAAACCTTCTTGGAAGATCAGCTCTCCATTAGTGTATATCACTGCCCCAGCTCCAGTATTGGTTCCAGACTTACTACCATCAGTGAAAACCTCCGTGCCAATCCCTGTCGGCCCTCTAGGACTCTAATTCCACTTTAGCAACCACTGCGGAGGCTTCCTTGTGTCCCTCTTCGATTCCAGGGCCCCCGCTTAAAGTCCCAGGGCATCTTCCTTTTTCTCCCAGATCTTCTGTCTGATGGTCTCCTCCTCTAGTTTCAATCCCAGGGGAATAAGCCCAGCGAGGACCAAAAAGGCCTCACTGCTGGTAGTGCGATATCCCCCTGTGATTCTGAGTGCCGCTGTCCTCTGCACTCTCTCTAGAGTTGTTGCCACCTTCTGATCCCTGTTTCGGCGCCACCAAGCCCCGGAAGCATATAGCAAGATTGGCTCGACACAGGAGAGGCAGAGGTTCCTAAAAACAGTACCCTCCTTCTCTCCCCCCCCCCCCCCCTGTTGAGAGCCAACCAGGACAGGCCTGCACAACGCCTCCCTGCCTCTCGCCACCATCTCCTCCGCCTGGTATTGCCAACCCATCTTGTCATCAATGACCACCCCCAGGATGATCATCCTATTGACCAACGCTACCCTCCGTCCTTCCATCCGGATAGCCGGCTTGTGTTCCCATTTGATCCCTTTCCTTTTAGTTCTTATGTTCCTAGGCTTAAAGCTGAGGGCTTTAGTTTTGGAGACATTGAACTTAAGGCCAGAGTCATGGGCCCAGATCGAGAAAATTTGGAGAGAAGTTTCAACACACTTCTCAGCCTTCGCTCTCGAAGCAGCCTCAATGATGAGGAACTGGTCGTCAGCATAGAGAACCTGCCTGTCTCCCTCATGGAGCTCCTACTGGAAAACGGTGTTTACCAGGATATTCCACAGAATAGGTCCGCAGCAAGAGCCCTGGGGGCAACCCCTAGCACAGTTTCTTTCCAACTTCCGCCCACCAAAACTGAGGCTAATCCGTCTATCCCTCAGGAAGTCACGAATCAAGCTGTACAAATTATCAGGACAACCCATGTCCATCAAATTTCTCATCAGCTTGTTCCAGCTCATGGAGTGAACGCGCCATCAATGTCCAGGGCCACGAAAAGAACCCAAGCACCCTTATTTAAGCCCATCTCAACCTCCTCTAATACCTCGTTCGGAGCTGTGGTTGTGGACTGCCCTTCCCTAAAACCATGTTGGAAAGAGGAAAGGAGCTCATTGCTCTCTAGCCAGTGCTTCAGGCGCTGAGCTAGTAGGCTATCCAGGACCTTACCTAGACACACTAGTAAAGAAAGCGGACGATAATTATTAGGAGAATTACCCTTTCTACCAGACCTTTCGAGAAGCACTACTCGGGCAACCTTCCATGCCTCAGGAAATGTACCAGTGTCTAGGCACTTATTGATTAACCTGGAAAGAAGCGATGGGTGCATCCTTACCAGGGCTTTCACGACCGTGTTATCGATCCCTTCGGGACCAGGAGATTTCCTTTTCCCGAACTTGAAAGCCGTCAGTTTCACCTCATTCTCAGAAAAGGGCGGATCCACCAAACCACAAGTGGTCAGAGAGATCTCGTCCTCTGGTTCCTCGTTTCCGAAGTGCCGATCCAAGTTGTTTTTATTTTGTCTTCTGCTTTCGAGCGAGTAGGTCTAGAACACATTCTCTCTGAATTTTCTCATTGTTGGTAGATTGTTTCATCCAGTGTTTCGCACCAGTGATTATTTTGGCCGCTTTTGCTTGAACACTGTCTAGTCTTACGTTTAGTGATGAGCTTGAGGGAGCTCAGACTGGTGTTGCATATTCCATTATCGGTCTTATTAAGGTGGTATATGTTGTTCTGAGAATTCTGGGTTTTGCTCCCCAATTTGTTCCACATAGCCTTCTCAGAATGTTTAGTTTTCTGATAGCTCTATTTGAGGTGCTAATTATGTGCTCTGAAAATTAAAATTCCTCATAAATAATAATTAAAATAATTTTGTTGGCATCTTGTCAATACATACACAGTCTGCACTATTAAAAAAAGATAATATGCATTATATACACTATGTACAATGAATATGGCGCCTCTGCCAGCGCTGCAGAGTTTGGTGGAGAATCGCCAGTAGGTCTCCAGCGACACCACGCATTTTGCGATCTACGATGAATACGTAGATCGCGTACTTCGCCGCTTAGGAGATGGTGATGGCGTGGTCCTCGAGACCAACTGGAAAGATCCAGAACTGCAGTATCACACCTAGGTATTATGGATTTCTAATTTTATCAATTATTTGTTTGTTTATGCTTATTTTGTGGTTATATTTTGCCTTTTTCCCTGGGAGTGGAGAAGACGCATAGGTTTGGTGGTACATTGGTTTATGGTCATTTGGAGTTCCATTGCCCACTTCTCCAGTCCTCTCATTGATGTCTTCAGTATCTTTTACGATTTTTCTATGCTGCTACTTCTGTGCCATATGGCTATATCATCTGCATAACAGGCAACCTTTGTGTCTTCAGTGAGGCAAGGATGGATGTCGTTAATATATAGCAGATAGAGTAGAGGACTGAGCACCGATCCCTGAGTTACACCAGCCCATGTTCTTCCTTCCTTGGAAAATTCTCCATTGACCCGAACCTTTAACCTTCTTCCCCTTAAGAAGTCTGCAATTCAGATTAAGGTTTTTCCTCTTACTCCGATGTTGTGCAGATTTTCACGTAATTTCTCCCTCCACACTCGATCAAAAGCTGAGGTCATATCAAGGAATATAGCCGTGGTCTTCTTTGGCGGTTTTTCCCGGAAAGAATCTATTATTGATTGACAGAAGTAGAACAGTTGATCAGTTGTACAGTGCTGGGATCTATAGGCCGTTTGGTAGAGGTTTATTTTATTATTTTTTTGTGAGCCAGACTATGAGCCTAGAGTGGATAATTCGTTCTGGTATTTTACAAAGTATGCTGGCGAGAGCAATTGGCCGATAGTTCTTGTATTCCTTGGCATCTTTGTTTGGCTTCAGTATTGGCACTATAATTGATATCTTCCAATTCTTTGGTAGTTTACCAGTTTGCCATGAAATGTTCAGTATTCGTAGGAGTTGATTATTAGCTTTGACTTCAAAGTGTTTAATCATTTGACCAAAGATTAGATTATCTCTTGGTGACCTCTTGGATTTTTTTTATTGATGAGTTTAGCCCATTCAGTGTGAAATCTCTCGAGAAAATATCTTGTTGATGGAAGTTTCTTGCTTGTTTAACTAACTGGTTTATATTATTTTTAGAGTCCTGTCTTCATTCGTATAGTTGAGTATGGAAGTGCTTGAAAGATATTCAGCAATTATGTCAGCCATCTGTTTGTTCTCGTTCTCGCTGTTCTATTCATATCGGTTAGAGTATTGGAGGATTGGTGTTGGTTTTGATTGTTCTCTAACACTCTAATTATATTCCAGTGCTGGCTGTCCTTTCTTGGATCCATTTTTTTCACAGAATTCTGCCATTTTTCTTGTTTGAATATCCAAATTTCTTGTTATATTTTGTGAATAATTTCAATGAGTTCCTTTCTGTTTTATTTGTTTTAAGAAGTCCATTGATACTGTCTCTCTCTCTGAAATCACTGCCTCGATGTTGTGGTCCTTCCAGTAAGGTATCCACAGGTCTTTACGTCTACCTCTAGTTATCGATGCTCTTTTGCAGCTTTTTAAATGTTCGAAGAGAATTTTTCCAAGTTTTTGTCAAGCGTTCTGTAATTCAATTTTTCGTTGCACAGTTCTTCAAGCTTTTCTGTGAATTTTTTTCAAGTCGGCTTTCCTAAAGTTCCATGTTCTTTTATTCTAATGGACATTATCAATTTTGAAGTTTAGGGTTGTTAAAATTGGTCTGTGGTCACTGATTGCACCTCTCAGGATTTTCCATTGTGTTGTGGGTGCGATGTTGTAATTTATCGCTGTGATGTCTATTGCGGATTCTGTGCCTGTGGACTTAGATAGATAGGTGTTCTCCCCGTTATTTAACGGTGTAAGGTCGAGGTCGGTTAGCATGTCCTCAACCTACTGACTTTTGTTATCCTGGACAGGTGATCCCCGAATTGAACTTTTGGCGTTAAATTCGCCGAAGTATGATGGTGATATCCGAAGACGCTTCACTTAATGTCTCTATTGTGTGTACCCATACAAAATTCAAAGATTTCACGAGCTGAAAGTTGGCGATTTTGAGATGCGTCAAGAATTCGCTGCATGGGTTTTCCGGCAAATTGATATTGATGAAAACTGGCTGTCGAATGTTCTGTGGACAGATGATGTTCACTTTTCTCTAAACGGAGAATTTAACATTCAAAACAGCCGCATTTGGGCATCAGAAAACCCTAGGATTTTCACAGAAATGCCACTTTACCAGCCTAGAGTTACAGTTTTGTGTGGGTTCACTTCTTTTATTATTGAGTCATTTTTCTTTGAAAAATCAATGGAAGAACTTTTAAAACCGTTTTTGTAACTGGTGAACGTTATGAGAAAAGGGTATTCCCATATTGCAGGGCAAAAGCACTAAGCGAAATAACATTCAGTTGGCGATTTTGAGATGCGTCAAGAATTCGCTGCATGGGTTTTCCGGCAAATTAATATTGATGAAAACTGGCTGTCGAATGTTCTGTGGACAGATGATGTTCACTTTTCTCTAAACGGAGAATTTAACATTCAAAACAGCCGCATTTGGGCAACAGAAAACCCTAGGATTTTCACAGAAATGCGACTTTACCAGCCTAGAGTTACAGTTTTGTGTGGGTTCACTTCTTTTATTATTGGGTCATTTTTCTTTGAAAAATCAATGGAAGAACTTTTAAAACCGTTTTTGTAACTGGTCAACGTTATGAGAAAAGGGTATTCCCATATTGCAGGGCAAAAGCACTAAGCGAAATAACATTCATGAAGATGGAGGACCTCCTCATATCTCCCGAGGCACCAAACAATTGCTGAAGGATACGTTCCGTGAAAATCGTGTGATAGGTCGCCACTTTATATACCAGTGGCCTCCAAGATCAACAACCTTGACGCCTTGCGAATTTTGTTTATGGGGATACATTAAATCGTGTGTTTATCGATGCTGGCCTACCACATTGGCCATGTTGAAGGCTTCTATCAGATGGCACGCTTTATCAATTTAACAGATGTTATTTAATGCTGTCCATTCTGTCATTTATCGTCTGCAGGCGGTGATTGAGAATGAAGGGTGCCACATTGAGCAAGGATTGTGACCTAATACAAGAGAGAAGGCAGTTACCTCATGTGTTGTATAAGCCGCCATGTATTATATTATCTATCAATATTTTGCAGCTCTTTGTGTTGGGATATGGGGATAATAAATGCTGTCCTCACATCTTGACTCTTTTTTTGTGAACAGTAATATTTTGTTTGTCATTTGCTCACATATTATGTCTTGCAAACCAGAGTGTTATAACTTCTCGAATAACACTGGTACACACAATTTTATCCCTTATGTTTAATTTTTCGCTTTTCGCTCATTAGAAGAAATACATAGATAATAGATAACATAGAAATACATACATAAGAAATACATGTAGCATAAGGAATATTTTCTGTACACCAATAACTTTAGAAATTTTGTGAAAAAAAAATAATACAAAATGATTTTACTACCACGTTTTTCAACGCAAAAGGTCGATTTAAAATTTATTTTTATTTGAGGGGACACATTTTTAAAATTGTGTACAGTGTAATAAACAATGATAACATTTGACAAGCCCATAGGATATTTAGAATAAAGTACGACAAATATATTTTGTCACTCCCCTCTATATTTCATTTGTTGGATCATGACAAATATCCAGTTATAGCAAGAAATCCTATTAATAGTGCCATCATAATTTTTGGTACTATATTAACATTTCAAAAATTCGTGTATTGATATCAGCAGTGTTTTTCAAACATTCAATCTATTTCAGAAAACCTCATATAAAAAATAAATATTTTGCTACATGTTTTAATTTGCATTTACCTATTTTACATATCTCTGAATGTATTTAAAAATCGTTAAACAATTCTTCATACTTTTGGCGAAGTGGTGTTTTATTAATTTGTTATTTGATATTATTAGGGTTCTTTCCTGGTATTCAAAAAGGAAAAATACGTGTCGATCAATTATATTTTTCAATTTATCAAACAATTTGGCCGCTGAATCTCTGATTCTGGTAGAGCGCCATCTGGCGAATAAAATTGTAACTAAAATCAATTTCGAATTTTTCATTATTTGCCATAAAAAATCCCATTGCATCCTGAATACAATGGTGTTTACCGCATTGCTCTAGCGCAAATATTCGCGGAGTTATTAATTTTTAAAATAGTGCGGGACTTTTGGATCACCCTGTAGTTCTTTATCACGTTATTGAAGGGCTCAACTGGCCCGGCTGATAGTACCCTGTAAAGGCTCCTAATCCAGGGATACAGGATGAGCAGCGTTTGTACTCCATGTTAGGAGCGGCTGCACATGGCCTCTGTTCCTCATGTCAGAGGCGGCCATTTATTTTAGAGCTAAGTCGGCCTGCCACTGAGTAGTGCTCCCAGTATTAATGACAAGGCAGACGCATTCTGCTTCATCCAATCATGATGGTTGTCAACACACACCACCAAAAGTCTCAAGCTTTACAAGCTTAATTCCCTAATATGATTGAGTGGAGATAAGAAAGAAGACGTTATTGAAGTAGAGATATCATCTAAGCTTAAAAAAATCAGCCAAAGTACAATACAATTTTATAATTCGTTAAAAAGATCATTATCGTTGTTTGAGATGTGTGCATATTTAGCTTTTTTTAAAAACTAATTAAAATATTTATTGCATTATTTTAATCTGGCAATGCCGCGATATTAGACGACGCGTGTACTGTGTACCTTTTTCTGATAAACAATAACTATTTTAGAGCCCAAATTTAAAATAAATTACTTCTATTCTCTCTCTCACACACAGAATGAGCTTCGTAATAAAATGTAGCAAAGTTACAACTCGACAAATTTAAAGTACATTGTAAATAATTGAGAATCCCATTTAGTTTTTCACCAGAGTATCGTGCATTTGAATTTGGATATTTGCGTTTTCAACTATATGTATAACGTAGCACACTGAAATATAGCATA
>CP092866.1:48770716-48791417 GCA_030710605.1 Cordylochernes scorpioides
TATTCAATTAAAAAGGCATATATTGTATCAAAATATCATTTATTTTACTAATATTTTCGTTTGCTGAACGCCATTATAATATCTTGATAAAGGTTAGCGTTAAGCCAACTGAAATATTGGTAAAA
This sequence comes from Cordylochernes scorpioides, assembly GCA_030710605.1. Lineage (NCBI taxonomy): Eukaryota > Metazoa > Arthropoda > Arachnida > Pseudoscorpiones > Chernetidae > Cordylochernes > Cordylochernes scorpioides. The sequence goes on from CP092866.1 coordinate 48,770,842, forward strand.
TAAATGATATTTTGATCCAATATATCTCTTTTTAATTAAAGATTTATTTATGGATTGCTTAATTTGCAATACAAATATATAAAATAGAAGATTTTACTTCCACTTAATTTTGATGAGATTTGAAAAAGAACAAACTTCAAAAAGAGAATAAGAAAAAAATATGTTTATCATTAAACACAAACAAAATTTATAAAAAAGGATAAATGCCTTCACCATCACAATTATCCATCATATCAAAATATCCTTTTAAAAAAACGACACGAAAAATTTGAAATAGAAGAAAAGAACATTCCATCTTATATATAAAAAAAGAGCTACTTAAATTTCTTTTTAACTTTTTATACAATGTTTTTTTTTCATAAAAGGAGAGTTTTTATAGGTTTGTTTGAGAAACAAAAAGCGAAGTTAAATGACTGAAGGTATAAAAATGGTCAAATATTTCCTGACAGATCAGATAGCGTGCAGGACGAAGAAGAAAAAGTTAGAGAAGCCTCTGCAATCACCTTATTACCATTTAATGGCACAATTATTGAGAGATTGGGGCCTGCAAAAACCTCCCCATGTCCCCAGAAAGCTGTCCAAATTATGCCACTACAATGTACAAGATGAGTTTGGTATTTTTCCCGAGGGCAATGAGGCCAAGTAGATGGGGGCGGTAGTCCATGGTCAAAACCTTTTTTCTCTTTAGTGTCAGAAAAGTTTTCAATGAAATTTTGTCTTCCACAAATGTTGATTGATGATAAAGGAATGGATGGGGAGGTATTGAAATGTCTATGGGGCCTTGAATTGTGGTGGTGGTGGATCAAGGCCGTACTTGCTTCATTAATGAGTCAGTTTCTTGGAATTTTATAAAAAAATATTTCTTATATATATAAATTTAGCTTGTCATTGTAATCATATATATATATATAGATATGGCATTCATTCAACAGAAATATTGGCAAATAAATATTTTTATTCAATCTAATATACGCCTTTTATTATCTAAATATATAGATATATATAGATGGAAAATTTGCCGGGAGGAAATTGATCCATAGAAGCATAGGGCGCCTCTCACGTCAAAATATACGGCAAAACCTGACGCCATCTATTGACCGTCGCCGCAACTAGCGGGTCCACCCTAGACTGACGAGGGCCATTAGCCCGAAACCATGGTCTCTAGGTGGACGCTTCTCAGTTTGCCAAAGCTGGTTTTGTGGCTCTGTCACCGACCCGAGGCCGCTAGTTTGCGGCGACGGTCAATAGATGGCGTCAGGTTTTGACATTTATTTTGACGGGAGAGGCGCCCTATGCTTCTATATAGATATATACAATAGAATATTCAAAAATATATATCCTTTTCAAGTCGTACAGACTGTATCGAAATTCGAAACTATTTTAGACCCCTATGATTCTTTTTTTTTTAATAAACAATTTCAACTGTCCTTACTGCAATGAAAAAATTAATAGGAGGGCCTGGCTCATCAGTGGTGAACCCTCCCAGAGGTTTCGCCAGTTTAATCTACCATACGCGTCTATAATAGTTTCGAATTTTGATGACAGATGGCGCGCTAATGCATTACAGACTCTGTATATATATAATACAAGAATGGCATATGTGAAAAAGATTATCAATCTTTCGTTGTTTTTTTTTTTTCGTTGTTTTTTTTTTTGTTGTTGTTTTTTTTAGAAATACACTCATGGACAACACTTAAGGAAGTTGTACCTTTAACCATGTATATCGGTATTCAGACAATAACCCTGAAGGATATTTGAAATACAGTGAATTTTATTGAATACATACGTGATAACCAAGTGTTACCAAAATTTCCTCTGTCTCCTTAAAAAAAATAGACGACCGACATCAAAGACTTTCAACTTCCTTAATTTTTGTCCATGAGTGTAAGAACAATCAAGTGAAACTGGTTTGATATGTGTTTAGGTAAGCCAAATTTTAATTAGAAAAAAGAAGTGGTTTATCATAGAGATGTTGATGTTAAAGATATATAAAAACGTTAATTTTAGATGGGTTTCCACTGGAATTTATACAGGCGTTCTGTGAAGCTTGAGAAATCCGAGAAAATTGTCTTTAGTTGGTCTTTAAGTCATTGCGAGAATTCAGCCTTCCCTGTACCACCCAACTAGAGTCCGTGTCTCTTCATTGCTTTTTAAGAGTAAAACAAATGAAACCTACATTGTGGCAATTCGGGACTGTAAAGATATTTTGAAAAATCAATAAATTATTAATATTAATTGTTCTGTTTCGCCGTTCTTAACTTGAAGTCTCAACACTAGATACATGTATGTAGTTGGGGGTCCATGCCATCTATCGGAGTACAAGGCTCCGTCATCTTTTTTCTGTTTGTTGAGGTCGCTCACAAAGGATCGATGGCAAAACTTACTTACATATTTACCTTGTTCCTGAAGGCTGCATTAGATGTCTATACGGTCATTTACATAGAAACAACAACAATAGTAATAACAACGTGAAACGCCCGAAGCGCCCGAAACGCGTATGTGGTTAGCTTTTCTTGATTAATCAAGAATGGGTATTTGGCCAATTTTGGAATAATTAAAAATCAATTAATAGTTGATATTTATTTCGATAGATGGCGCAAGTCATCAGCAACTTTTAGTTGCACGATAAGGAGAACCTTTTTCTTAAATAATAATAACAATTGATAAATAATGTTAGATCCAATATGTCTCCCGAAGGTATTAAAGACTTCTTTATACTCTAGCTTCTAACTAAATTCTAACAATCTTAATGGGAATTTTGGACCAAATTATAAAACTAGACTGATCATCCAGTAGAAATATATCATTGGAAGACAAGAGAGAAAGCTAAAAATAGCCCTAAACATAGTGAGAATACATATATGTTAAGATGAACAAGAAACATTCATCATCTCTAAGGGAAAAAAGGAAGTTTGTGAAGTGTTTTACACAAAATTCTGAGATTCCATAGTGTCCAGTAATGCTCAGTATTTATCCAAACATCGTGAGGGAGGTAGGTTCCGGATGATGGAAGGGTTCTTAAGTGGACACCAGGACCAGCACGGGTCTTAAACAAGCCCTTGACCCTTTTCCCGGAGAAAGAAGAGCCAGCCGGCACAAAGCCCTGTAGGTGGATCACACCTATCCTCAAAAGACCACATAACGACGGGGTTGCGGCCCACAAATTAGAGAGGCCGTGATGAAAGGGGAGTTGCCGCGCCTAACAAGGAAGACATTCAAATAGAGTTAATATGCAACAGGTGGCCTTATAATAAAATTGGAGTGAGGAGGTTTTGCCACAAATTTCCCTCGCGTCTTAATTTTCTTTCAAATTATTTTCCAATTGGTTCCCCTGGGTTTAATTGCTTGCAGATTAGGTTTAATGGCCCGATTAGGGAACCTCCCTCTTCTTGCATGGGAAGTGCGTCAAAAGGAATTTCGTGCGAGATTGCGGTGTGCCGCCCTGAAAGAAGACGTCAGGTTTTTAGATGAAATTTGCATATGATTGTGTGCTTTAGCGACTTTATTAGAAGACTCTTGAAGCAACTTGATTAAACCAACCTCGAAATTGCCTTCTTCTTTTTCATCTCCTTACATGAGGATCTTTCCTATTATAGGAAATGTATAGGAAGTACCGTAAGCTTGGGATTCTCTCAGCGAAACTGTTATCTTCACAAGAAATACTGGCTTTAGATTGTCTTTCTATCCAGTCAATAGCTTCACGCAGACAACAAAACCTCCATTGGAAGACCTATCTGATTAACAACCATCCATCTAAGCAACCGCTGTGTTATAAAATAAAATATGACCTTTTCTGATCTAATCCAAATTGCGATGAACCACCTTCTCTAAAAGACCAGGAAATCCTGTTTTTGAGTGGTCTCTTATAATAGGTCCTACTATTTTTATTTCGACCATGGACTTTGTTCATGAGTTGAACCTTTAGTCATAGTCCCCAGCAACAGTACCTATTCCGAAGTAATCAGTACAATACTGTTGAAATTGGCCCAATTTTCTTACATATATAATTTCTCTCTTACATATTTTCATATATATATATATCCATAGAAGCATAGGGTGCCTCTCCCGTCAAAATAAACGTCAAAAACTGACGCCATCTATTGACCGTCGTCGCAACTAGCGGCCTCGGGTCGGTGACAAAGCCACAACACCAGCTTTGGCAAACTGAGAAGCATCCACCTAGAAACCATGATTTCGGGCTAATGGCTCTCGTCTGTCTAGGGCGGACTTTATTCCATGAGATCCAAACGGGATCTAATGGAATCTTCACAATCTACCAAAGAGGTGTTTTGCTGGCAAGGTGGCTTTTGACGCCCTTATTGACGGGAGAGGCGCCCTAGGCTTCTATGGATCAATTTCCTCCCGGCAAAAAAAAAAAAAAAAATTCCATCTATATATATGTTATATTAAAATATTATTCTATTTAAAATTATATTTCATAGATCCAAATACTCTGTTAAATCGACCGACAGAGGTCATGCTTCCCCTATAAAATCTCGTTGTTGTTGTTTCACGTTGGCCGGCTCAAAACTTTTGTACATTATGTAAATAATCTTTTGTTTTCCTTATTCTACTCGCCTTAAGCCAGGCAGTACTTTTATCAAACCATTATTATTTTTATTTCAAGATTTAACCACGACTGCATCACCATTACCATAATCCTCAACAATCAAGATACAACAGAAAATCTCATTTTTTTAATAATATATATATTTATCTAAATATACAAACTATTCACACAATTATTTCTATAATTATATATAACAAAATTGCGGGGGAGTATATGGTATTCATGTATCAAAAAAAAAGGCACATCTCCCACTTAATATGTGTTGACACAATGCGCATTTTGATTATCACCTCAGTACAAAAAGTAATGGTGATGATAAAGAATAGACTACAATAGCAGTTTTGGAAAATCCAGACAAAAGTTGGTGTTGTGGCTTATTCCTTATAACCAACTTTAAGTACGTTTTGTACGGAGTGATAAACAAAACATATTGTTTTAATGTATATTTAAAGGGAGAGGTGCCTTTATTGGAACATAATTATATATTGGGTTGGCCAAATATCAGGGAACAGGCTAAATCAATGTTTAGTTGATTTCTGTCCCACCAGATGGCGCTCTGCCTTCTGTAAAGCATATGTGATCCTGGTCAGGATATGCCATTTTTAATATTGATTTCAACACCTGATTTTTTATCTTTTATTTTTCTTTCGTTTTTTTAATAATTATATATATTTTTGAAAATAGAGTAATCCATAAATAGATCTATAATTAAAAAGGCAAAAATTGTATGAAAATAGAAAATTGTGGTCAGTGACAAAGTCACTTGGTCAGCTAAGTAATTCTTCAGTCAATGCAGGAGTTTCCAAAAATTCCTGGTAGATTTCATCTATCAAAATTCACCCTAGACTAACAAGGACTATAGCTATAAATCCTGGTCTTTAGGTGGGATTTTTGAATTTGACAAATCAAATTGTGTGGCTTTGTCACTTACCTTCGAGTCTGCTTGTTTGCAGAAACGATAAACAGAGTCTATTTTGATATTTTAACAAAGTATAGATAGAAATTTTCCCGGGTAGATTTTGGTCTAAAGAGACAAAGGTCGCCTCTCACGTCAAAATAAACGTCAAAGCCAGACGCCATCTATTGTAACAGAGTATTTATTATTTTATTAGCAGAGTATAATTTTTTATGTTTATATTTTGCTACTCTGTAAACTTCCCTCTTTGCTTATCTTTTGTTTATTACTCATAGTTTGTTCTTGCCTGAAATAAATTGCTGTCTCATCCCGAAGTTGGTCTTCCCTAATTTTTCACGTGGCAATATTTATTAAATCTATTTTGAGGTTTGTTTGTTTTTTTGTTTATGTTGTTCAATTTATTTTTTATACCACAACTGGATGCAAAAATTAAGGCAAAAGAAAAAGATAAATAGTGATAACTAAAATGGTTTAAATATCATTAAAATTCGGTTGACACATTCCAATAATTATAATAATGAAAGGTCTAACAAATAAATGGTGAAAATTATAGATTGTCTTCAAGGCAAGATTCGGCATCTGGTCTGGATGATATTCTCTACTTGAACATACTCTATCGCGGTGGGGACCTGGATGATCTTTTTCGTGTAAATATTTTTAACGTAACCTCTCTCCCTACTGTTGACTAGATGTCAATAAACTGTTTTTAATTGTCAATAGTACTTGAACATAGGTAGCAACTTCTTGAGTACAATCATCAAGAAGTGAATTAAGAACGGAGACTGCATAACTGATGGTCAACTTCTGCTAACGCTTAATGCAATATTATCACCGCAAAATGTAAAGTTGAAATTCAAGAATAAATTTTAGCAATTAAATATTGATATAGCTTTTATAAAATTTAGGATATTGAATAGTGGTTATTTATTGCTAAAAAATATTAAAATGATATATATTTAATTTTGTGAGATTTCTTCTCCTCATGTTCTTACTTGGTTGGAAATTCCTGTAAAGTGAGAAATCATCTCGTACGATCAAAAATCTCTAGTATACCCTCCATGACACTGATTATGATTTAATTTCATATTGAATGTATGATTATATATATAAAACGCCATGATTTTATCGAACTAGTGTATTTTAAAGAATTGGTAAGTTATTTGAAATATAGGATGCTTTTGGGCAATTTATTTGAATGTAAATTGATGAAATAATCTGCGAAGAACAGGTCCAGTATAATGACCGACTGGCTATTGATATATGTGGCATCGTTAGTTTCGTAAGTCATCCATATCTTCCAAGTGCGACCCACGTTGGGACTATTTTGGTTCCCTCGACCGCATTCCATCAATGTCGGTAATTTGTTTCTGGTCGGAGTGTTTCCGAGTAGGGTCTCCACTCCTTGTGTAATGTCCCTGTTAGTCTCGGTGTGGCTCCACGGAAATTTCAACTCCGTAATGTCACTGTCCTCTTCTATCTCGGTGTGGCTCCACGGAAATTCCCCATTCTCTAATGTCACTGTCCTTTCCTGTCTCGGTGTGACTCCACGGAAATTCCTACTCCGTAATGTCACTGTCCTCTTCTATCTCGGAATGGCTCCACGAAAATTCTCCAATCAACAAGAGTTTCTGAAAGAGATGATGAGACCGGATCGCTAGAAGCACGGCTGGCAGAAAGCAGAGTCGGGGTATCTAGCAAGTTATGAAAATCTCCAAGGTCACCGGTGCGAACATTTAGATCACCGTATAGAACTATCTCAAAACCCTCCTGGATTTTATTCTCAATGTAACTAAATAGTTTTTAAGATTCTAAAAAAAAAAAAATTCTCCGCTTTCTAATGTCACTGTTCTCTTCTCTATCGGTATGGCTCCACGGAAATTATCCACTCCGTAATGTCACTGTCCTCTTTTATCTCGGAATGGCTCCACGGAAATTCTCCGCTCTCTAATGTCACTGTCCTCTTCTCTCTCTGAATGGTTCCACGGAAATTCTCTTCTCTCTAATGTCACTGCCCTCTTCTGTGTCGGTGTGGCTCCACGGAAATTCTCCACTTCACAATGTCACTGCCCTCTTCTGTCTCGGTGTGGCTCCACGGAAATTCTCCACTCTACAATGTCACTGCCCTCTTCTGTCTCGGTGTGGCTCCACGGAAATTCTCCACTCTACAATGTCACTGCCCCCTTCTGTCTCGGTGTAGCTCCCCTGAAATTCTCCTCTCCACAATGTCACTGCCCTCTTCTGTCTCGGTGTGGCTCCATGGAAATTCTCCGCTCCACAATTACACTTCCTTCTTCTATCTCGAAAAGGCTCTACGGAAATCCCATTCTCCCTAATATCACTGTCCACCTCTATTTCGGTGTGGCTCCACGATTATTCTCCTCACTCTAATGTTACTGTCCTCTTTTGTCTCGGTGTGGCTCCACGGAAATTCTTCACTCCACAATGTCACTGCCCTCTTCTGTCTCGGTGTGGCTCCACAGAAATTCTCCACTCTAAAATGCCACTGCCCTCTTCTGTCTCGGTGTGGCTCCACGGAAATTCTCCACTTCACAATGTCACTGCCCTCTTCTGTCTCGGTGTGGCTCCACGGAAATTCTCCACTCTACAATGTCACTGCCCTCTTCTGTCTCGGTGTGGCTCCACGGAAATTCTCCACTCTACAATGTCACTGCCCCCTTCTGTCTCGGTGTAGCTCCCCTGAAATTCTCCTCTCCACAATGTCACTGCCCTCTTCTGTCTCGGTGTGGCTCCATGGAAATTCTCCGCTCCACAATTACACTTCCTTCTTCTATCTCGAAAAGGCTCTACGGAAATCCCATTCTCCCTAATATCACTGTCCACCTCTATTTCGGTGTGGCTCCACGATTATTCTCCTCACTCTAATGTTACTGTCCTCTTTTGTCTCGGTGTGGCTCCACGGAAATTCTTCACTCCACAATGTCACTGCCCTCTTCTGTGTCGGTGTGGCGCCACGGAAATTCTCCGCTCTCTAATGTCACTGTCCTCTTCTCTCTCGGAATGGCTTCACGGAAATTCTCCACTCTCTAATGTCACTGTCCTCTTCTCTCTCGGTATGGCTCCACGGAAATTTTCCGCTCTCTAATGTTACTGTCCTTTCTATCTCGGTGTAGCTCCACGGAAATTTTCCACTCTCTAATGTTACTGCCTTCTTCTGTCTCGGTGTGGCTCCACGGAAATTCTCCACTTCACAATGTCACTGCTCTCTTCTGTCTCGGTGTGGCTCCACGGAAATTCTCCACTCTACAATGTAACTGCCCTCTTCTGTCTCGGTGTGGCTCCACGGAAATTCTCCACTTCACAATGTCACTGCCCTCTTCTGTCTCGGTGTGGCTCCACGGAAATTTTCCACTCTCTAATGTTACTGCCTTCTTCTGTCTCGGTGTGGCTCCACGGAAATTCCCCATTCTCTAATGTCACTGTCCTTTCCTGTCTCGGTGTGACTCCACGGAAATTCCTACTCCGTAATGTCACTGTCCTCTTCTATCTCGGAATGGCTCCACGAAAATTCTCCAATCAACAAGAGTTTCTGAAAGAGATGATGAGACCGGATCGCTAGAAGCACGGCTGGCAGAAAGCAGAGTCGGGGTATCTAGCAAGTTATGAAAATCTCCAAGGTCACCGGTGCGAACATTTAGATCACCGTATAGAACTATCTCAAAACCCTCCTGGATTTTATTCTCAATGTAACTAAATAGTTTTTAAGATTCTAAAAAAAAAAAAATTCTCCGCTTTCTAATGTCACTGTTCTCTTCTCTATCGGTATGGCTCCACGGAAATTATCCACTCCGTAATGTCACTGTCCTCTTTTATCTCGGAATGGCTCCACGGAAATTCTCCGCTCTCTAATGTCACTGTCCTCTTCTCTCTCTGAATGGTTCCACGGAAATTCTCTTCTCTCTAATGTCACTGCCCTCTTCTGTGTCGGTGTGGCTCCACGGAAATTCTCCACTTCACAATGTCACTGCCCTCTTCTGTCTCGGTGTGGCTCCACAGAAATTCTCCACTCTAAAATGCCACTGCCCTCTTCTGTCTCGGTGTGGCTCCACGGAAATTCTCCACTTCACAATGTCACTGCCCTCTTCTGTCTCGGTGTGGCTCCACGGAAATTCTCCACTCTACAATGTCACTGCCCTCTTCTGTCTCGGTGTGGCTCCACGGAAATTCTCCACTCTACAATGTCACTGCCCCCTTCTGTCTCGGTGTAGCTCCCCTGAAATTCTCCTCTCCACAATGTCACTGCCCTCTTCTGTCTCGGTGTGGCTCCATGGAAATTCTCCGCTCCACAATTACACTTCCTTCTTCTATCTCGAAAAGGCTCTACGGAAATCCCATTCTCCCTAATATCACTGTCCACCTCTATTTCGGTGTGGCTCCACGATTATTCTCCTCACTCTAATGTTACTGTCCTCTTTTGTCTCGGTGTGGCTCCACGGAAATTCTTCACTCCACAATGTCACTGCCCTCTTCTGTGTCGGTGTGGCGCCACGGAAATTCTCCGCTCTCTAATGTCACTGTCCTCTTCTCTCTCGGAATGGCTTCACGGAAATTCTCCACTCTCTAATGTCACTGTCCTCTTCTCTCTCGGTATGGCTCCACGGAAATTTTCCGCTCTCTAATGTTACTGTCCTTTCTATCTCGGTGTAGCTCCACGGAAATTTTCCACTCTCTAATGTTACTGCCTTCTTCTGTCTCGGTGTGGCTCCACGGAAATTCTCCACTTCACAATGTCACTGCTCTCTTCTGTCTCGGTGTGGCTCCACGGAAATTCTCCACTCTACAATGTAACTGCCCTCTTCTGTCTCGGTGTGGCTCCACGGAAATTCTCCACTTCACAATGTCACTGCCCTCTTCTGTCTCGGTGTGGCTCCACGGAAATTTTCCACTCTCTAATGTTACTGCCTTCTTCTGTCTCGGTGTGGCTCCACGGAAATTCTCCACTTCACAATGTCACTGCCCTCTTCTGTCTCGGTGTGGCTCCACGAAAATTCTCCACTTCACAATGTCACTGCCCTCTTCTGTCTCGGTGTAGCTCCACGAAAATTCTCCACTTCACAATGTCACTGCTCTCTTCTATCTCGGTGTGGCTCCACGGAAATTCTCCACTTCACAATGTCACTGCCCTCTTCTGTCTCGGTGTGGCTCCACGGAAATTCTCCACTCTACAATGTAACTGCCCTCTTCTGTCTCGGTGTGGCTCCACGGAAATTCTCCACTTCACAATGTCACTGCCCTCTTCTGTCTCGGTGTGGCTCCACGGAAATTCTCCACTCTACAATGTCACTGCCCTCTTCTGTCTCGGTGTGGCTCCACGGAAATTCTCCACTTCACAATGTCACTGCCCTCTTCTGTCTCGGTGTGGCTCCACGGAAATTCTCCACTCTACAATGTCACTGCCCTCTTCTGTCTCGGTGTGGCTCCACGGAAATTCTCCACTCTACAATGTCACTGTCCTCTTCTGTCTCGGTGTGGCTCCACGGAAATTCTCCACTTCACAATGTCACTGCCCTCTTCTGTCTCGGTGTGGCTCCACGGAAATTCTCCACTCTACAATGTCACTGCCCTCTTCTATCTCGGTGTGGCTCCACGGAAATTCTCCACTTCACAATGTCACTGCCCTCTTCTGTCTCGGTGTGGCTCCACGGAAATTCTCCACTCTACAATGTCACTGCCCTCTTCTGTCTCGGTGTGGCTCCACGGAAATTCTCCACTCTACAATGTCACTGCCCTCTTCTGTCTTGGTGTGGCTCCACGGAAATTCTCCACTTCACAATGTCACTGCCCTCTTCTGTCTTGGTGTGGCTCCACGGAAATTCTCCACTTCACAATGTCACTGCCCTCTTCTGTCTCGGTGTGGCTCCACGGAAATTCTCCACTCTACAATGTCACTGCCCGCTTCTGTCTCGGTGTAGCTCCACGGAAATTCTCCACTTCACAATGTCACTGCCCTCTTCTGTCTCATAAACATAAATTCTCTACTTCGTAATGTCACTGTTCTTAATACAGTAATCCCTCGTTATCACGAACTCGGATAAACGAACTCTCGGTTTGCGCGAACCGTTTATTTTCCGTTTATACATTTATTTGGTTTATAAATTCGGTTTATACGAATTCGGTATATATTCTTTTAAGACGAAAAGGGTATTTCGTTCCCCCGTTGAGTTCGTCTTAACGAGGGATTACTGTACCACAAATATTTGAACATCTCTGTCCTTCAACAGAAGTAAATATTAGGTTATGACAATTAATTTTTACAGATTTTCAATTTAAAAGGCATTAATCATAGTAATAAAAACAATATTGAATCTAATTTAATATAAAATTGAATTGTGGGATTACAATGATGTTGCAACGTTTGCCAGTTTCACAAAAATGCGGTAGTGGCAAACTGAACATGTGGTTTTATTTGCTTACAACACAGATTCCCAAATAATACATGATTTATTGTTTACCAAAAATGTTACATAAAACGCTATATACTCTCTGTGTATAGGTAAAGGAAGGATATTGGATGTAAGATGGTGAATGGAAACCCGGGAATCCGGTAAATTATCAGGTACACATGTTGACACTCGCTGGAAACTTTTATTCCACAGAAATGTCACATTGGACGCAGCTGGTATTCCTGGTAGATAGGTGACGTAACTTGGAGATGTCGTCTCCTAGACATTTAAACGTCGTCATTTATTTAAAATTAGAGTGATGACTCGTTCAACGAACTAATGTTGATGCTTAGCTGGCTGTAATTTTTTAATTATATTTTATGTACCAAGAGTAGCACCCCTTCTTTAATAAATGCATTGTCCCATTATATTTTTGCTTATCACCCCACTACAAAACGTAAATTTGGTAACAAAGAATGCCAATTTTGGCAAATTCAGACAAAAAGCCAACCTCTTTACCGTGGTTTCGAGCTTTGACCCTCATCAGTAATTTTCCAAAACATCTGTTGTGGCTCATTCTTTATCATCCCTTTTACGTTAGTACTAGCGCGATAAACCAAACGAAATTGTTATAATGCATTTATAAATGGGGGGCTGTTACTTTAGGTATATAAATACCCTCCTCTTGCAACTTTAAGTTTTGTTTTTGTTGTTGTCGTGTCCAATGAAGAGCTTCAGAAATCTTCATGCATCTCTACCACAGCAGTCGTAATGTCCTCTATCTTGGGTGTGTAAAGTTGCTGTTCTGGGTCCATGTCAATTTTCTGCAAGGCCGCGGTCATTGCTGATCATGAGAGATTATGTGGGTAGATGTTAGTTTTACACCGGACAATTTTTGTATGTCCTGTAGGTTCTTGTGGCATCTGGATGTATTGTATCACATTTATATCTACCAAACAACAACAAAGGTTTATTATTAAAGCATTTCATCATATTACCATTAAGGTACTATTACTCTTTTTTCCTGCATGTATCCTACATTTCTACTTGGAAAATCTGTATAAGACTAAAAGGTCTTAATAAAGCTTTTGTTGATGTTGTTGTAAAACATTTCCTCTTACACTCACTTATAAACAAACTTAAGTTAGTTGTAGCTTTTAGCATGTATATTTAAATTGAGACAATAACTCTGAAATATATTTAGTACACGGTGACCTTTATTGAAGACACGAGATAACCACGTGAACAAAATTGCCTCCGTCTCCTTCAAAATATAAATAAAGATTACTGACGACTTCAAAAACTTTCCACTTACTAAAGTGTTGTCCATGGGTGTAAGTCAATCGATAATCAACAATACACATTTTTGGTGGTGAGATATAACAACTACTTCGCGGCGTATTTCTAGTCATCTTCTTTTTCACATTTTTAACGATATTTTTAACTTACCTTCTGATGGTATAACTGGAAGTATAGAAGTAGAGACAAAGCTCTCATCGGTCATTGAATTAAAGAAAATCTTGTAAATCTTATCCATTATTAGGTTGTCAGGCATATGATATACCGTGGAACCTCCATGAGAGGACACTCACGCTAGAGGACACCTCTCTACAAAGGACAGTTTTCATTTACAAAATTACCCTTTTTACTATTTAGCAACTCTCCGGTAAAGAGGACACCTCTCCCTAAAGAACACTTTGGCTCTGCAATTAGGTGTCTTTTACATAGAGCTTCTACTGTATTACTTTCATGTATAAAACTAATTGTAGTCGTTAAAATCCCCATACCGTATTTCATAAGGAAAAGAAAAATAAATGAACCCTATTTTTTAGATAAAATTTAAAACTAAATAATATGTGTGTGAAAAAAAAAACTAATTTTAATCTATAAAAACAATGGTCACCTCTTCTGTCAAAATAGACGCTGAGACTAAGCGCCATCTATCGACCGTTTCCACAATCTAGGTGACTCAGGTCGGTTTTATGGATCAATATCCTCCCGGTAAAATTTGCCTCTATATATTTTAGCCATAAAATTGATTTAGACACTTTATCAGCTTAACACCTTTTTGACAAATTCTAAAGATTTTATTTGATCCTTTGTTGATCTCATGAAATCAAAGCCCGCCCTGGACTGACGAAGACAATTAGCCCGAAACCAGGGTGTCCAGGTGGGCGTTCTGAAATTTATAAAATTTGCGTATTGGGTTTGTCAGCGATCCGAGTACGCTAATTTGTGGAAACAATCTATAGACGATGCTTAGATTTAGCATCTATTCTGACGGTAGAGGTGACCATTATTTATATATAGATCAATATCCCCTCTCTAGGCAAAATTTCGCAATCTAAATTTCAATTTATCTTTAGGGAATACATTTTTCCATTATTATTCAACTCCAGGGTGATTAGAAATATACACCTGGAAGTGTATATATTCTGCCTAAGTCAACAACAAAAAGCTTTATTAAGACCTTTTATTCTTATGCAGATTCTCCAAGCAGAAATGTAGGATACATGCAGGAAAAACAGTAATATTACCTTAATGGTAATATAATATTTATATACAAGAAAAAATTTATAAAGATAATCAAGCTAATAGATTAGTCTGGGTAAATTGGAGGAAATATTCTGCCTAAGTCATATACCATCATTATAAAAATCAAATTTCATCTTCTAAAGACAGGTTTAGGTAATAGTAATTGAACCCAACACATCCACGCCTTCTATCAATATATGTGATAAAGGGAAATTTTCATCATTATCAGAGCAAGTCATTTTCTTTTATTGTGTAGAAATTTTCAGATATCTGGGTGATCGGGATGGCTGTGAATGAACAAATTTCTATATTTCCACTTAAATCTTATGTTTTGCAAGATATCAACTAAAAAACTGTTGGAAGTAGCGACTTGAAATTCTTCAGTGATTATTCAAGACTTCAAAAAAGGAAGAAATCCAAATATTCAGGTTCTTATCTGAAATCTATTTGGAATTAAAAGTAAAAATCTGTTAAAAATCAAGAAATATATATATTTATCTGTTATAATTCAGTAATCTGTTTCCAATACAATCAGGCATATACGAGGTGTGTTCAAAAAGTATCGCGACTTTTGTGTTTTTTCAAAAATTATTTATTTATTCATGAATACCTATTTTGTCCCCTTCAAAGTAATCCCCATGAGATATCATACACTTGTGCCAATGGTTTTTCCAATCTTCGAAGCACTTCAAAAAATCATTTTAAAAAAAATCTTTTTCAGCTCCTCCTTCGATGCCGTCTTTATCTCGTCAAGCGTAGCGTAACGTCGTCCTTTCATGGGCCTCTTCAGTTTAGGGAACAAGAAAAAGTCACAGGGGGCCAGATCTGGGGAATACGGTGGCTGCGCGCGCGGCATCATTAGTGTGTTGTTTTTGGCCAAAAAGTCGCGCACAAGCAACGATGTGTGAGCAGGGGCGTTATCGTGGTGCAAAAGCCAATTTTTGTTCTTCCACAAATCCGGGCGTTTCTGGCGGATTGCTTCGCACAAATTGCGCATAACTTGCAGGTAATATTCCTTATTGACCGTTCTACCCTGTGGCAAGAACTCATGATGCACCACGCCCCTGCAATCGAAGAAAACTGTCAGCAAAACTTTCACATTCGACCGAACTTGGCGCGCTTTTTTCGGTCTTGGTTCGTGCGGCAGCTTCCATTGAGATGGTTGAGCTTTGGTTTCCACGTCATAACCATAAACCTACGCTTCGTCACCAGTTATGACCCTCTGGAGCAAATTTGGGTCGTCGCGGACAGAGTCCAACATCTCATTAGCAATGTTCATACGATGCTGTTTTTGGTCGCAATTGAGCAATTTTGGTACGAATTTCGCGGCGACCCGTCTCATGCCCAAATCATTGATAAAAATCGAATGGCACGAGCCAATCGATATGTTTAGGTCCTCAGCAACTTCTCTAACGGTGATTCGACGATTGGCCAATATCATTTTCTCCACTTCATTAATTTTTTCGTCTGTTGTTAAAGTGCTCGGGCGTCCGGCACGCTCTTCGTGGTTCACATCTTCTCGGCCTTCTGAGAACATTTTGTACCACCGATAAACGTTGCTTCGGTCCAAGATAGCTTCTCCGTACGCCACAGTCAACATTCGGAATGCATCCGCGCACTTAATTTCGTTTTTCACACAAAATTTGATACAGGTTCTTTGATCCATTTTTTTTAATAGGTAAAAATTGAAGACGATCCAAAAAACCTGCATCCAAAACACCTGTTTTTGAACACACCTCGTATCCCTAGAAATAAATCTACTTGACATTACTTGATATCTTGTACTTCCACAGCCATTGTGAATAAAACCAAAAATACCCAAATCTATAGATTTGAAGTCCTATGTAACCTGGATTAATTAACACATATCATTATTTATAAAATAAATCTTCTAAAATACCATAGTGTGTAAGTGGGTTAATATATAGATAATGGATTTATGTTAATATTTAAATAGTTTGGTGAGATTTCGTATATATTTGATTCTATGTTTGTAAATTCATATGCTACTAAAAACTCTAACTCTAAATAATTAATTAATAAAAATACATTTAAAAGAAGCTTTTTTATTTAAATGCACTAAAAAGAAAAAAGAAAATATTGTATCTTCTGTCTGACTGGTTCAATTCACATTAATAGGTACCGCTCAGCAAGAGCAACCTAGTTCATGATAATTGAAACAATGAATAATATGTGAAAGTTATTCACATATTAAACAAATTTTAACGCGGGATTCAATCCCGGTTCATGACTGTCGGGAATCGAGGGGGTTACCTACTCGTCCACCGACTTCTGTTATTGTATCTTCTGTCATTGAGCAATTAGATGTATCTGAGTGAAAATAAAAGCAGCGGGGTACCATCATATTTAGAGAAGAGGTAAAAATATAGCAAACACTTATAAAAATCACTAATCAGCTGCTACATATTAAATCACATAAAGTTAGAAATTCATGATGATCGTCTCCCGCCCATTTTATTTTCACTCAGATACATCTAATTGCTCAATGACAGAAGATAAAATATTTATTTTTTCCTTTTTAATGCATTTAAATAAAAGCGTTTTTCCAAAAATTGTTTATAACACACAAAGAATATAATATATATTTTCTCCCCCTTTCAATAACATTAATATTTAAAATATGTAAAAATTAATTTATATATAAAAATAGTATATACCATCAATTTATTATCGTGATACTCCTGTTGAAGGACTGACAAGTCCGAAAGCTTGAAAATAAAAAGTTGAACAAGAAACTTAACCCTGGAAGCTTTATTTACTTTATAATAAATGTATTTTTATTTATTAATTATTATTACCGTCTTTTGTGTTTTTTCCCTCTATATATTGTAAAACCCCCGTGTTGTAATTTTGGATAGGGATTGTTAGTTATTCCTACTATGCTACATTTCGGAAGCAACTCTAATAACACCTTAAAGCTTCCAGGAAAAACGAAGACTTTATAGAAACAAGTAATTTCTTAATATTTTCTTTTAATACGTTTTGAAGAATAACTGAAATTTCCTTCGATCTCTTCCGTACTTGGAATCCCCAATTAAATCACGAGATCTCGAGGGTCAACAATTTTCAGAATTCAATTTTCCTCAAGTTAATCCGGCAATTCAATTGTCCGGATATTTCTCAACCTAATTGATGGCACTGTCACTCTTATTGCAGCTCGGCAAAAAAAATCGACAAATATCCAATAGGAATATAGGTGTTATTGCCTGGCCGTAAAAAATCATAACTTGAGGAGGGGGATCTCTCTCTACCTGTCATAAAAACTTGCACCTCAAATATCTACCAGACGATTACATTGACTATTTCTTTTGGTATTTAATAAATAATTCTAAGAATAGTTATTTGTTGAATTAAATCAGCTAGAGTTAAATCCTCATTGTTAACCAAACATGTAGAATATTTTAAAATTGTTTACATTTATTAATATTTGTACATTTTTAATACAACTACCATCGAAAATGCTATAGACTTTTCGAGAAATATTCGTTTAAAACATTTTTTTAAGTAATGAGAAAATATAATTTCTTGATAGCTCTAATGAACATTTCAAAGATGAGTACCTATTAGAGTAAATATCAAATACACAGATATCAGAGTATTGGCCAAATATGAAACCTGTGCACTACACTGACAAAGACCAGCAGTCCGTAAAGCGTATTTAATTGGTTTTAATGCTGAAAAAAATAATATTTACCAATATATATTTGAGAAATTTTACACAAATAAATTTACTGGCAATGTGTTTCTTTTAAATATCATTAAATATTATAAAATATTTAAAAGAAACACATTGCCAGTAAATTTGTTTGTGTAAAATTTTAACGATAGATGGCAATTAAATTTAATTTACTAATATATTTGAGAATAAATCTAAAGTAGCATTTTTTATAGTTATATCTATATCGTATGTCGCTTTGACATCTTTAAAATGCTTATTTGAGAGGTAAATAAATGTTTTTTTTTTATTTAACATTTCAAAATGATTGATCTTTTACATTATTTTAAATTATCAAACAGTTTCATTTTTTAAAATAGTTTATTGTTATTTTTAATAGATATCGATTTGAATATTATATTTAAAAAACACTAATTTATAATAATTTTATATATATTAACAAGGAACAAAATTTCTTGAGGCGAAGATTTTGTTGAAATTTACAAGAAACTTCAAGATTTTGTTCCTTGATAATATTCTGCTCCAGTTGACTATCCAATTTATTATTTTTTGTGTTTTCACGATCTCTGATTTCCTCTGTGTAAAATTAAAAATACGTTTTGTAAACTTCTGTCTCCAATAATTTTTGTTGAGTTTTTTCGATTTTGTCTATTGAATCTTTGGGTGATATTTGCGAGTTTCCAGTCAAGGCCAGCTTTGATTTCATGGGATTCCTAAGGAATTCAAGAAATCTTTCAAATCTATCAAAGAGTTACTTATCTGTTTTTATCAATTTTAAAGCATAAATATATTGATGCGTGTGCAAAGACGGACAATAGACGGCGCATTGATTTTGCATCTATACTCATGGACTTATGAAAGTTGTACCTTTCAGCATGTATATCGAGATTCAGACAATAACTCTGAAAGATATTTTTTAAACAGATCAAATAATCCAACTCCACAGCATAGACAAATGAGGTAGATGATTGCAAAATATAGCTCATCTATTTCATGTATATACTACCCACATCAGAGGGCTATTGGGTTGTTAGTTGCATTCTTGGGTTGAATATGTAGCATTGCAAAAATGGGATGGACGGTGAAAGCGTTCACTTTCTTAACGTATATTTTATTCTTTTTTAAAGGAAAAATTTACAAGGCCTCTTGTGCAATTTGAACACAGATATATTGCATACAAACGAGATAACCAAGTGTGAAAAAAAAACTGCTTGTCTCCTTTAAAAAACAGACCATCGACGAGTGGTCCTTAAGTTTTGTCAAAGAATGTAAATTATACAAAGTTATATTTGTGATTCTTGTATATTCTTATGTGTCAAATTTCAATATTCTCACATTCTACTTTAGAGAGGTAACCAAGATGCTATCACTTAAGATATTTGGTTTTGGTTCGCTGGTTTCTGTAAATACCCAGAGAAACTTACGTGCAGTAAAGTTAAGGAAAGGATCTTATACACTCAATTACATTAGAGAATCACTAAATAATTTAACTTATTGTTTTTCAATATCTTTATTATGAATTTTACTCTAATTCTCTCTATTTACATATACTCTTCAACATTGTAATACTGCTGCTCTCAAATAGAAGAGCATTGAGATGGAGGTGGGTGATGCACCAAAAGTCTTGGAGAAAGTCCAGATGGACAGCGGCGGTTTATCAGAAATATCTGATAGCTTCATAAAGTTTCCGAGTGAGAGCGACCTGTGTGATCAGAAGGCTGAGCTGGAAAAGAAGAAGCAGAAAAAATATCGGGAGGAGCTGAAGAGTTTGAAGTTTTTTGTCGAATCGCACAAAGATTAATCTGCTAGAATGAAAAGAAAAATCAAGGCAAAGAGATTAGTCTGACTAGAGCAGAATATGATTCAATCATCAAGGAGTCCTTGAAGCGAAACAATGAAAATCTTAGCGATTCAAAACCCTCTGATGATCTGAAAATGATCGCTACAGCCACCCGGGTCTCTCTCTCTCTCTTGAGGTAACCCAGATCCCTGGAGCCACCACGTACTAAAGTCACCAACTTTCCGGGCTGGTCTTCAGACTTCATGGTGGACATCCAGCTTATCAGATATCGCCAGGCTGGTTTGTTCTTGGGAATGTTCTGTAGATCTTCAGGGGTTGAATGGGCAATTACTCAAATCTCGATTTCTAAAATAAAGCGCTATCATGATAGATGACCAAAGCAATAGAGTTGGTCAATGGTCAAAATTATTTTTTTCTCATTGAATATATGATATAGGAAAAATGTGAAATAATGCAGCTAGATGGGCAATTTGATTTTTTTTTTTTTTTGCATTGCCTGTATTTTCTTTATGTGACCCAAGTACCTCGTAATTTTTCATTAAAATAAATAATATATGTGAAATATATATATATATATTTTATTAAAACTATATGGACTCGAGCTGATTATTGAAAAAAAACTCTACAAAACAACTGGAATAAAAAATATGTGGAGG
>CP092866.1:48801536-48812855 GCA_030710605.1 Cordylochernes scorpioides
TTTATTCATAGATTGCTCAATTTTCAATATATATATATTATATAATCTAAAATGCAAATATTTAATTTTTTTAAAAACATATATTTCATTTTCATTCATTGACTGTTCTTTATTTTTTTACCATAGATTCAGAATATACCACTTTAATTATTGTTGTAAATATGTATATTTAACCCTACCTATTTTTTAAAATCACGATTATAGAATTCATTCTATAAATTCTATATTGCAGTGATAAATATTTTTTATGTGTAAATTTACTTCAAGTAATTCAAAATAAAAACTACTTGAAAGGTAAATAACTATCTTTCTTTTTCCACGACTGCACCTCTTTTTCAATAACAAAACAAAAATAATCATAACATATATATTAAACAGAAAATTTTACTTCCACTTAATTTTGATGATATTTGAAAAAGAACAAACTTCAATAAAGAATAAGAAAAAACGATGTTTATCATTAAACACAAACAAAATTTATAAAAAAGGATAAATGCCTTCACCATCACAATTAGCCATCATATCAAAATATCCTTTAAAAAAAAACGACACGAAAAATTTGTATGTTCTCATATTTGTCGCAAATTTTAGAATGAACGTCTTTTTCTTTATTATTATTTTTTTTTTAAATACGAATATCAAATATATTAAGAAAAAGGCATCTCCTTATCGTGCAACTGAAAGTTGCTTGCGTCATCTGTGCTAATAAATATTGTGACAGAATAATCTGTGATGGCCTACTCGGCTTATCATCATCAGTCATCTGACGTTAAATCAGTGTTTGTTTGTAAATATTTTGTTTATATATATCTCTCTGTTGTTTTTTAGATTGGGCTCGTTTTTTTGGGCTCGAAAATCATACGCTTTTGTTTAGTAGCTTGTAAAACCATATTCTCTCTCTATTTTTAGATTGGCAAACATTGTAAATACACTCCTTGTTAAAATAAATTTGTTTTATTAATACAAGAAAATAAGACCTAATCCAAATAATTTATTAGTGTGTGATGTTTCAGCAAAAGCATTGTCACCATCATCTTGTCGAAACGTCACACACTAATAAATTATTTGGATTAGGTATTATTTTCTTGTATTATTATCTATAATCCAAATTGTGATTTATCAAATTTGTTTTAATGAATACACGTTTTGATCTCACTTATTATCTTGATATGGAACCATCTAACATTGACATGAATCCCTACCTCCCAGGATGGTGCAACAATATTTATGGGCTTATCAAAGTAAAAATAACAATCTACAGGAGATATGTTTCTTTCAAAGCTAAATCTGCATTCAAATAACTATGTTTATAGTTTTGATATGACTTTTGTATTTGATTTTATTTTAACTCTAGTTCTATTAGCGAGATTTAATGTAAAAAGTTTTCTCTTGTAGAAGGGCTTTCATGCCCTAAAGTTAGAGATTTGTGAATTAAAATGTTTTAAAAGAAACCTATCCCTGGAATCCTGTTATTTTCACTTTAATTTTGAAACAAGAGATTATTTCATTGTAATATGCATAATATTTATTGGAAAATAAGCTATCTATAAGAAATTCAAACTACTTTTGACGTGTACGCTTCTTTTTTTAAATTAAATAATTTATACTGCAGAGATAAAATAATGGGAAGCCCTGTCTCTTCTTCTTCTCTCTTCTTTCTTATCTCCACTCAATCATATTAGGGTATCAAGTTGTGACCCTTGATGGTGTCTGTTTGACAACCATCATGACTGGGTGAAGTAGAATGCGTCTGCCTTTGTCATTAAGACTGGGAGCACTACTCAGTGGCAGGCCGACCAGTTTAATCTACCATACCGTTGTAAAACTGTATTAGGCTGTTTTGCTTTTATACCGATATACTGAAGCTAAACTCTTGGAAAAGATATTTTGAATGAACTATATGGGGGGACATAAGCTTTGAGGACAGTAGAAATATATCTAATTATAAATATATAAGCATGCTTCGAGTATTGCTCTTCCGCAAACAGAATGTAAACTATAGCACGTATAAGAATGAAGATTTTAAGACGCGAACGTTTCTTTTCACAAATAAATCAAACTTCTACTGTCCTTACTGCAATGAAAAAATATTAGAAGGGCTGGGAGGATTCACCACTGTTGAGCCAAGTCCTTTCAATATTTTTTCATCGCAGTAAGAACAGTAGAAGTTTGATTTATTTGTTAAAAGAAACATTCGCGTCTTAATTTTTTAATTAGTTATATATAGATGGCGCGTTATTGCTTTGTATTAATTTATAGCATATATGTTTTTTTTTAATAAATTAATTTTCTACCTACCCTTACTGAAAAGGTAAGAACAATGGGGTAGAGAGAGACGAGCCGTTGGGAGGGTTCAGCACTGATGAGCCAGGATCTTCCATTATTTCCCTATTGTAATGTAAGAGCAGTGTAAAAAGTGTTTAATTAAAAATTAACCATATTCGTTATAAATAGTTTAAATTTAAAAAAATAGATATCGCGCTAATGCATTCATATTTAGATTTGAGAATACTTTATATATGAATCCCTATATATATAAAAGTCAGTGTATGTATGTATGTATGTGTGTTTGTTCCTATGTCGGCTATACACGTCCACAATACGTAACTAATCTGACTGAAATTTTAACAGTATATAGAGTAGAATCTGGAAAAACTTATAGTGAAATTTTCAGGTCTCTATCCCGAATATTCTTCGAGTTATTAGCAAATTGCTTTGCAAATTTGCCTTTTCGCTCGCAAACAGCGTCTCTAGCGGTGAAGATGGGAAGTAATATCAGCTGACCTAATGTACATGTAAAACGTTTTGACAGGACATAGAGAAAAATCTGGAAAAGATATTTATCGGAATTTTAGCCAATAAAAAATGAAACTGACAGGTTCTGGGCAAAAATAGTTGTTTTTTTAGTCAGAAAATGATGATGACAATATTGCTGTATCATGTTTATATCGGGACTTATATCGGGAAAAATTCCAAAAAGCAGGGACCACGGGTGAAGCCAGTTCATTTTTAGTATGCATGAACAAAATTCTAACAGAAAAAAATTCATTCGAGCAGAAGACACAAAGCCAGATCATCTCTCTATAAAAATATCGCTTCTCAGACACAAAGTTTGGAGCGGGACGTTTCATAAGAGTGACATCCACGGCGCCAATTTATAATTGTAACGAATAGTATTTGAATAAAAACATTTAATCGGGTAAAACCCGGGCGTTGCCCGGGTCATTCGGCTAGTGTATATATATGTATATATATAAAGGTCGTACCTGATTGTGTAAAGAAATAAAAAACAATTTTTTTCGAAATATTTTGAAAGATTTCTCCCTCTTTATCAATTTATTGCACAGTAAACTTAATTTACAAATTATTGTAGATCACATGAAAACAACTTTGTCATTGATCAAAAATAATTAAGGATAATAATGTATTTAAAAATAACAGCAGAACTATATCTACTCACAAATACTCCTCTGGTAATTAAAATACCTTTTGCGCAACTGAGACTCCTATAGGTGTTATTCCTAGAAAATCGATCAAAGCGCTGGAAGACCGACTGTCCTTTAACTTGTGATCTATGTAATATCAGAATACAAGATGAAATCATCCATACAATTTTTGGTTGCTTTTTCTTGGAGAAACAGAGAAAAGAACTCATGGGCGAATTATCCTCGTCTCAATCCGATAGTCAAAATATATAAAATCGGATAAATACAATGATGTTTGATCAAGGTCTTCTCTTTGGTTTATATAAATTCTACAAGGCCGCAGTCACCGTTCGGAGGAGATTAATATTGCCACGTAGAAAATTAAGAAAGACAAAAAAAAAAAATCGGGATAACCCAGCAATTTATTTAAGGCAAGAACGAACTATGAGTGGTAAACAAAGATGAGCAATGAGGGAAGTTTACAGAGTAGCAAAATATAAACATAAAAATGATACTTTGTTAATAAATAAAAAAATACTTTGCTACAATATAATCGCGGAATGTCGTGGTCCATTTGGATGAGGAAAGCGAAGACGATAACGCGGCTGATTCCATACTCGTCTTTTCAGTGATACGTTAAACCTTGACGTATGCACGGTGTAATCTGTGACCACTGGACATGTGTCGGACCTGAAAGCTGTTGTTGGGTTCTGTGCTGCCTGGAGTATAGGCGCTCCATCTATGTTTCTTTCCTGTGGTGAATCTGTATAAAACAGCTGGCTTTGTAAAGCTGTATGTGTGTGCGTGTGTGTGTGTGTGTGTGTATGAAATAATCAGAAAATTAAAAGCGTTGTATAAAGTTAGTCTTGGTGTTTTCAAATTCGATATGGGTTAATATTTTTTAGACCAGTGTGTGTATTAGACCAGGACTGATATGAATGAAGGATTTCTGTGAGTTGTATTTTTGATGTTTAAAATAGAGCGAGAGAGGTCTGTGAAACGTAAATTGGTGAAACATGGGACATGTCAAGTTGGGATCAGGTTTCACAAATTAGAGTGAAGTGATGGGAACCCGCCGAGGTGACATTTATAGCCCTCCCAGCTACCGAAACCACCCAATCAGTCTGTTTTCCATCACAAGAGGTAAATATAGCGGCTGTGGGCTTCACGCCTCCTGCGCGTCGGGCATCTTCATTAGGCCCAAAATACCCCGCGTCGATTAATCACCAGGAGTTTTACAGAATTTCCAGCGTGTTTCGAAATTTTCACCTTTTCCATCAGCCCCGCTTGGAGAGCAGGAATTTGAGCTGCTGATGAGGCGGGGAAATGTTGAAATTCCGACAATTGGTTCTGTAATTTGTGAGGTTCGATTGTATGTGGCAACAGTTGTATCCTGGATTTTACATGTTTACACCAGTATTGTACACATGCATAGTTCCTCTATGTACATATGTGGTTGTTGTTGATTTTCTGGACAGTCGGTTCTGTAATTGGTGTGGTTCGATTGTATGTGGCAACAGTTGTATCCTGGATTTTACATGTTTACACCAGTATTGTACACATGCACAGTTCCTCTATGTACACATGTGGTTGTTATTGATTTTCTGGACAGTCGGTTCTGTAATTGGTGTGGTTCGATTGTATGTGGCAACAGTTGTATCCTGGATTTTACATGTTTACACCAGTATTGTACACATGCACAGTTCCCCTATGTACACATGTGGTTGTTATTGATTTTCTGGACAGTCGGTTCTGTAATTGGTGTGGTTCGATTGTGTGTAGCAACAGTTGTATCCTGGATTTTACATGTTTACACCAGTATTGTACACATGTACAGTTCCCCTATGTACACATGTGATTGTTATTGATTTTCTGGACAGTCGGTGCTGTAATTGGTGTGGTTCGATTGTGTGTGGCAACAGTTGTATCCTGGATTTTACATGTTTACACCAGTATTGTACACATGTACAGTTCCCCTATGTACACATGTGATTGTTATTGATTTTCTGGACAGTCGGTTCTGTAATTGGTGTGATTTGACTGTGTATGGAAATATGAGAGTTGGAGAGTTGTTTTCTGAGTTTCACATATCGTAAACTCGTTTGGTAGATTCATAGTCCCCCTATGTAGGCATGCAGTTGTTATTAAATTTATGGATAATTGGTTCTTTAATTGATGTGATTCGAATGCTGGGCAACGTGGAGCATTGGTTGGTTGTATTGAAGCTTTGTCATGTGTGAACCAGTATTGTTCACATGGGTATCCCGCAATTCACACGTGGGATAGCTTCCTTCCTGGGCAATTGGCTCTAAATTTGCTGATTTTCTGGACAATTGGTTCTGTAATTAGTGTGGTTCAATTGTGTGTGGCAACAGTTGTATTTGGTAACTGTGAGACAATTTGGAGAGTTAGTCGATTGTATTGATGTATTTTGATGTTTAAACCGGCTATGTAAATGTGTGGTAATTGTATTTTGATCGTAATGCGAACATCGTACATGTTGAAATACGGGTATATATCTAGATGGTGGAAGACCCACTGTTGCCAGTAGTTATGGGCGGCAAACAATTCCATACGTGTGGCCTTTTGCAAACATTAACTTCCAAATCCAAGGCTGATGTAATTTGATATTAGACTAAAATTGTATTCATCAGGGTGAACTAAATTCACTTAGTATTGGGTAAATTACAAATAAAGACATTTTGCACGTCCATGTTGTCTTAAAGGTCAACTGAAATCGGAAAATATTTGAAAGAACTGGTTCGTCAAGGTGAATAAAAATTCTGCAAGGAGAATACTAATCTTAGGAAGAAAGGCTCTCTCATCCACAAATAACGACGCAGAGAAATGCATAATCTATTGCCTGTTTCGGCAATAAAGTAGACTCAACAGCTTTAGCAAATTCAGAACGCCCATCTTTGGACCATGATTTCGGGTTATGACCTTTGCCAGTCCAGCACAGACTTCGATTTAATGAGAATTTGCTTATCTTATTTACCAGGTTTAAAGTCTTTGGAAAACTCTGAATAGTTCACTGATACATTGTGGATCTCGTGAAATAAAAGTAAACCTTGGTTTGACGAGGCCCATAGCCTGAAACAATGGTCTTCAGTAGAGGTTCTGAATTTTCCAGAGCTGGTTTTGTGGCCTTGCCACCGACCCTATATAGTCTTCTAGATTACATAGAATAGCAATAGATAAATCATTTTTCATCTATTTTGATAAAAGAGGAACTTATATTTTTGGTTCATCACTGGTATCTGTCAAAATCACCCGGCCAATTAGAGATCGACATCTAGAGTTGAAGAGCCGTGAAGATCCTCTCAAGGGTAAGGAAGACAATGATATATACTGGAGAAATTTGAAATATTTATAAACCGTATGATTCTTTTAAATAAAACAATTTTATAATGCCCTTACTGCGATGATAAAAATAATGGGAGGGCTTGGCTCATCAGTGGTGAACTTTCTCAACGGTTTCGCCAGTTTAATCTACCATACCGCTCTATTATTGTATTTTGCTGTTTTTTTGTTTTATTTTATACTGCTATGAAGTTCTCAACTCTTGGAAGAGTTACGGAAGAGCAGTGCTATAAGGATATTTATAATATTTTGTATTTTTACTGTTCTAAAAGCTTATGTCTCTCTCTCCGTAGTTGCTCAAAATATATTTTCCAAAGAGTAGATCTTCAATATCAGTATAAAATAAAAACATCAAAATACAATACTACAGTAGATCTGTATGGTGATTGAACTGGAGAAATCGCATGGAGGGTTCACCACTGATGAGCTAAACACTCCCATTATTTTTATCATTACAGTAAGGGCAGTAGAATAATTGTTTTATTTAAAAAAATCATCATAAATAGTTCAGATATATATTTAACTCTTCCCTAAACAAAGAACAACTAGTGAACATCGAAACAAATACGCATTATTCCTTATTCTAATAGTAATACGAAGTTTTCAAATACTTTCTTACAACAAGTATTCTAAATATCCAATCTCCAAAATGATGCAATATACTCAATCAAATGCTGAGAATGAAATGCAACGTATAGGGTTTTTTTTTTCTAGTCCATCAGTTGATTGTTTAAACCAACTCGCGCAGAACATGCTTTCCTAGTATATAAAAAACCTGGGCTCAGCTGGCCCCAGCTGACTGTACAGGGTCCCTACCTAGGATTACAGGTCACATGCAACGTGTGCCCTAAAATATACGGCTGCAAAGGCATCTGTCTCCAATCCAGCGTTGTGTGGTAAGGAGCGGACCGAGGTTACACAGGTATGCGAGGAGATCACCAGACACTGACCAAGCACACAGAGAACTCTTTGAGCGTCTCCACACGATTACTTCTCGTATTACCTTTGAACCTTCTTTATATACAAACATGGCCACATTGGTGCAATGAGAAAGCGTGGAAGATCTGTACTTAACAAATAAACAACATTCTTTCCACATAACAGAGAAGCTTAGAGCTGCTTATGTTTGTCAAATAATTTGACAGAGAAAGTAATATCCTCTCTGTACTAAGTGTGCCCGCACGTCAAAAGTACTGGAGGAGAAATAGGAAATGCCTAACTCCCATCTTCCAGGAAGGTAGAATACCTAGCTGGCGCCTCCACGTGACGGAGGATGGACAACGCCCTAGAGCGGAGGGGACCGAGCCGATAGGTCTCTGACTTTATTCATAGTAGTCGAATTCACTAGAACTTGAAGTTGGAAAGAGTTTCTGAAAGGCGGATCAAGATACCATTACAAAAAGGTATAAAACTCCGCAACTCTTTTTTTTTAATCGTATAAAGTAGCTTTCGGACAAGCCCTTCCTCAACAAACAAAAACATAAAAAGGTAATGTGTGGAGAGAGATTATATAGAATTTTAAAGATATATCTATGCAAATATAGGACATAATAATTTAGGAATTTACATAATTGAAACACTACTATTATATCAACGTCATGTGGATATGTAAAACAAGATAAACCACCGCGTATTGTTTTTCCCACAAAAATCCTCAAAGAATGAACCAAGTGGACAAAGGCGACATTTTACTTTCAGATTAGAGCTATAGATCGATCGCCTTGGAAGAACCTGATTGAGAAGACTCAACCAGTCTTGGGAATGATCCAATGTACCCAATAATATGGGTACATTGGATGGAGTGGGCATGAAAGGATATTTATTGGAAACCAATAAGATTCTTTAGAAAATCAAATTGTCTCAATTGAAATAAATTGGTTTAGAAACGAAAGATAATCGCCAACAACACCTCTCTATCAAACATCATAATTTGTTAGGTTTTTGATAGAGAATCGTGCAGGTATGTTTGTAGGACAATGTGCTGTCGTGCATACAACCAAAGAATAAACAGTCAAGATAATAATGATGTTGAGGTAATGTATATAGAGACAAAGATAGTTCAGGATGGCTTCATATGGCGTGATCTCTCATTACACGCAGTGTTTTAACTTATACACTACGCGCAAGATAAGTAATTTACCTTTTTTCCATAAGATTTTAAAAGTCATCTATGCAGTTTTCGTGAATTATAAATTGTCTTGAACTAGTCAATTGCCTAGCTAGAATCCGTAGTTTTTCCTCAGACATGTTCAAAAATGCTTAGCGCTCGTATTCTGGCGCATTTTTCTTCAACAAGCAATTCAAACGCTTATAGATGCAGCTGTTGCATCGATGATGTCTGATTTGATAATTTAAGGATGAATAAGTATAGTAATAATAAATATATAAATAATATTATATAAGTATCAACAAGTTTTAATATCTATAAAGATAAATGTCGCCTCTCCCGTCAAAATAGACGTTAAAACTAGACGTCCATCAATTGACCGTCGCCGAAAACTAACGGCCTCGTTTACCAAAGCTGGTGTTGTGGCTTTGTTACCGATCCGAGGCCGCTAGTTTGCAGCGATAGTCAATAGATGACGTCTATTTTTGACGTCTATTTTGACGGGAGAGGCGACCTTTATAGATGAATATCCTCCCGGCAAAATTTCCATTTAAGTTTGAATATGTATATTTAAAATAAAGGGGTAGAAGGAGTATAAAATATGATGGGAAACATAAGAACGAAGGATACATTCTGCCCACCGTTATACAGCAACGAGATGATTATTGAACAGTTGAAAGTAATCACAAACCAAAATAATGACTCGGTGTTTTGCGCGCGGCACTTTTTCACACAGTCTGCTGAAACAATTAATGACAAAAAGAAAGGAAAGCAATTCATCTAAATTTAAAAATACACCAACAGTTCTCATCACAATAAGGCCAGTAGGAATTTTTATTTAGAAAAAATGTCCTAATGACTTATATTTGATATAGCGCTCGTATTCTGGCGCATTTTTCTTCAACAAGCAATTTAAAATCTTGCAGATACAGCTGTTGCATCGATGATGTTTGATTTGATAAAGTAACGATAACTTTAAGTATAGCAATAATAAAGATAAAAATAATATTATATAAATGTTTAGTTCTCAATTTAGAGTTATATAAACAAATATTAGATAATAAAAAAGCATATATTGGATTGAATAACAGATTTATTTGCCAATATTTCGGTTGGTTGAACGCCAACCTTTATCAAGGCATATATGCAAATATAATATGCATTTTAGAAGTGCCGGATGATACCTTTTTAAAATATATATTTATATGTGAAAAAATAATTACAAAATAATAAAAATAAAAAGATCAGGTGTTGATATTAAAAACAAAGTAGGCATATCCTGACCGACATGAGCGTTATTTAGATAGCAGAGCGCCATCTAGAGGAACAGAAATCAACTAAACGTTGATTTAACCTGTTCTTTGATATTTAGCCAACCTATTTTCTTTATAAATCAAAAAAAGCCATCCCCCAACGCGTTCCGGGATGTGGGCTTTTTCATATTTATAAATATATTAAAAATGAAAAGCGCATATTCTGACTGCTCACATGGGCTTTTTAGATAGCAGAGCGCCATCTAGTGGAACAAAAATCTACTAAACGTTGATTTATATTTTGTTCCATAATTTCGACAAACCCATTTTCTTGATAAAGCCAACTACGTACACGTTTCGGGCAGTTAGCCATCTACAGAGTGGTGCAGGTCAAAAATTAAGTTCAAGAAGCTTCCTGTGAAATCATGAAATGGGTAGTTAAGGCCAAATTTGCGTAACTACGCTAAACATGTGAAACGTGTAAGAAAGAATTTTAGGAAAAGGTCAGGTGTTGATATTAAAAATAAAAATGGCATATCCTGACTGATCATATGAGAATCACATTCATATATTATATATTTGGCGTTAAATACCCATTTCTTGATTTCTCAGGAAGCGTCTTTGACCAAATTGTTTGTCGTTGAGGTACAGCCTGCATCACGCTGACCAAAGCCAACAGTCTGAAACGCGTACTTGGTTGGCTTTTTTTTTATTTATCAAGAAAATGGGCTGGCAAAATATTGTCTAAAACATACCTAAAACAGCGTTTAGTTGATTTTTGTGTCACTAGATGGCGCTCTGACATCTAAAATGCTCGTGTGATCAGTCAGGATATGTTTTTATTTTTAAATATCAACACATGAAATTTTTTCTGTTTTTTTTTTTTTCACATGATGGTGGTGAAGACAGAACACCAATTTGGCAAACAGAGAAGCGCCCACCTGGAGTTCTTAGTTTCGGGATAATGGCCCGCATCAGTCCAGGGCGGGCTTTGATTTCATGAGATCAACGAGGGATCAAATGAAATCTTCGCAATATGCTAAAGAGGTGTTTATCTGGTAAAGTGACTAGGCCAAATCTATGGCCAACATATAGATGGAAATTTTGCCGGAAGGATAATGGTTTATAAATAAATGAACACGCCAAGTGTTCCATGTGCTCAACCAATTAG
>CP092866.1:48812955-48931426 GCA_030710605.1 Cordylochernes scorpioides
CCTCGATGTTGTTCTAACCCTCGATGTCGTTCTAACCTTCGATGTTGTTTTAACCTTCGATGTTGTCCTAACCCTCGATGTTGTCCCAATCCTCGATGTTGTCCTAACCCTCGATATTGAACTCACTGAGGACATCACGTGTTCACCTTCATCGCGGACCACCAATTTTCAAATCCAAGAATAGACGCTAGCTTGGCAGTATTTGATTTAGAACTCTTGGGTGTATTTTATACAAATATTGTATATTAAATTAATCATTTATTTATTCAAAATATATATTTAAAGTTTCCATTGAAAGGCATTAAAATGAGAAAATAAATATTTCACTACCGCCATTGAACCATTAGATTTATATGAGTCAAAATCAAGCGGCGGGAGAGAAGAGGTGACATTTTTATTGAAACATAAAAACTTGACAATCTGTTGCTTCATATTAAACCACGTTAAGTTATAACTCCATGATGATCGTCCCCAACCGCTTTCATTTTGACATTTTTTAAATTTAATTGTTCAATAGGGCGGTAGCTGAAATATTTGTTCTCCTTTTTAGTGTAATTGATTAATGGCTTTAAAATAAAATTATTTTTTATTAATTTACAATAATTTTTATTATTTCATATTTTTGTTTCCTCGCGCGCGCGGACTTATCATACAAATTCGTGTATAATATTAATTGTTATTATTAGATATTTTCCTGTATATATAATCTTAGTGTATTATTATCGTTAAAGTGAATTGTTTTTAGTTTTTTATTCATTCCTTTTG
Source organism: Cordylochernes scorpioides (assembly GCA_030710605.1). Classification (NCBI taxonomy): domain Eukaryota; kingdom Metazoa; phylum Arthropoda; class Arachnida; order Pseudoscorpiones; family Chernetidae; genus Cordylochernes; species Cordylochernes scorpioides. The sequence goes on from CP092866.1 coordinate 48,813,721, forward strand.
CAGACTTCTTGACGAATTTATGTATTAGGCTATATGTCTTTAAGAAGGCCTTAGTGTGCTGTGTATTGGCGTTTAACTACTGCATGCGATATTTTTATAAAATAGAAGTTATATTTTTAAAATAATCAAATTTATTTTAAAGCGACGAGAAGAAGGGGTCTATTAGTTATTTAAATTTTATAAAGATCGAAAAAGCATGTTAAATAAAAATATTATTCCCTCAGATAAATATAATAGTGCCACGTGGAAAATTAGGGAAGACCAACTTCGGAATGAGACAGCAATTTATTTCAGGCTTGAACAAACTATGAGTGATAAACAAAAGATAAGCAGAAGAGGGAAGTGTACAGAGTAGCAAAATATAAACATAAAAATAATACTCTGCTAATAAAATAATAAATACTTTGTTACAATATGTACCTGGAATCAATGACAACACCACCGTAGCCTGCTAAAACGTGAACTATGGATCATAGTAAAACAGAAATCCCATAGAGGCGACTTTCGAAGAGAGCTCTTGCGACAAAGATCTCACTGTCATCTTGGTGACAGCGCGCAGCCACGCCTACCATTGTCACCAGAAGAGGCTGAATCATCATCAGGGGAAAATACCAACGTCTTTTCCTGCCGTTCATCACCAAGTTGCTTCTATTCTTCCTCCGTCAACCTGAAATTGAGTATTTTAAATTGTTTTTCTTCACTTATCCTAAGTGGGGGTCGTCGGTGGACCAGTGGTTTGAACCATCGATTTCCGACAGACACGACCCAGGATCGGATCCCGCATTGGGCACTTTTTTTTTTTCTCAATAAAAAAATTGCACCACACAATGGTCACCAATTCTTTCAAAAGTCCTACCCCATCAATGAGTGCAATTAACTAAATGGGAAACTGATACATTTGTAAAGGAAAAAGTCGAACTGCTTTCCACATGTGTAGACCTATGGTGCACTTACAGTAAAAGCAGTCGCCAACTAATGCCCACAACGATTATCGTAGCCTGTACCACGTGTACTAGGGATAATAATAATTTCTAAAAACTTATCTAAAGTATTCTTAGACTGGAATACAGATAAATGTGCACAGCAGTTTCAACATTCACATGTGAGGCACAATTTGATAGCATTCGTTCTCACCATGCACACACACAACATACACTACGAGAGTTACTTTTTCCTTATTAGAAGCAACGTTTTTTTTTTTCTAGATCTTTCCTAAAAAAGCTATAGATGTATTTAAAATAATAAGTGGCTCCAAAACTTGTTAATAAGTTTTAAATTCAATAAAATTATTCATTTTTATCTCTTTTATTAATTTTAGTTTTTTTTTTTTAGCAACAACAAAAAGCTTTATTAAGACCTTTTAGTCTTATAGAGATTCTCCGAGAAAAAATGTAGGAGTCAAGAAGGAAAAAGAGTAATAATACTAGTAATAAGCATTGTTATTATTATAATTTTATTAATTTCAGTATGTAAATGTGTATTTTCGTTTATAAAATGTATACAAGCTGTTATAACCTTCGACAACTTTTCTACACGACTTGCACACACTTAATGCCATGATTATTAGGTTTAATAATAATCGTACAAAATTCTCGATTTGAAATCTTTGCACTGAAACTGATTTGGTTTTATTAGATACTAGCGGACGTGCCCGGCTTCGCCCGGCTTTTACCCGAGTAAAGGTTTGTCTAACGAATCTCTCAATAAAGTGAACATTTTTCCCAGTCCCTTGAAAAATACTCGATAAGTTGAATAAAATCAATATTAATTGGTTCAGTCGGTAATTGGAAGTTAAAAGAATAGTATCTTGCCTTGGAATTGTATCATTATTCTTGTATGGATGTACCCGGCTTCGCCCGGGTTTTACCCGAGTAAAGGTTTGTCTAACGAATCTCTCGATAAAGTGAACATTTTTTCCCGGTACCTTGAAAAATACTCGATAAGTTGAATAAAATCAATATTAATTGGTTCACTCGGTAATTGTAAGTTAAAGGAATAGTATCTTGCCTTGCAATTGTATCATTATTCTTGTCTCAAATAAATTGCCGTGTCATCCTGAATTTTGTCTTTCCTAATTTTCTACATTACGAATTCATCGTATCATCATGATAATATTTAGAGCAGATTGTTGAATTATAACAGATAAATTAGAATATTTATCTTGATTATTTTTAGGCGAAAAGTTATTTCAAAATTTTTATTTGCTTGAAACCTTCCCAGTACTATACTAAATAACTTACCAAAGTTTCATTGCGTTCCAATGAGTGGTTTGGTCAGGCATAAAGGACACACACACATACATTCATTTTTATATATATATAGATTATAACGTCATAAAAACCTCACTCTTGTTAGTGTTATTTCACCTTAGCCAGTAGAAATACATTGTGGTAGAATTTTGTATCTTATCCACAAATAAAAGACACTATTCCACTAATGACACCAACTGTTAAGAGAGAAGAGATACCGGGTGATTTTTCTTCCCAATAGAATTGTATTTGGGGCTTTGAAAATCTTAGCGTTGAATGAATTAGATCTAAAATGAGAATCTACCGTAATTGTAAAAAATGGTTGAACCTTGGAAAAAATATTTTTTTAATTCCTTTCATCCGTTGTATTTTAGATAAGCACAAATGATTCATATCCGGCCTCCAAAATGGTTTTTATTTGTTCGATCGAGACATCAAACAGCATCCTCTCTTCACAAATTATCTTTTTTTTTTTCTTTGGTTCTTTTTTTATACAAATACTTTGTGTTTGGAACCCAAACACCAGCTGCCACATTACAATAATTGAAATACATCGTCCTTGATTCTTTCTGTAATTCTTCGGGTTTTTTTTTTTTTTTTATCTTTATTATTTTTTCAGATATTTATCTACCTAATTGGTTGAGCACTTGGAACACTTCGCGTGTTCATTTATTTATAAACCATTATCCTTCCGGCAAAATTTCCATCTATATGTTGGCCATAGATTTGGCCTAGTCATTTTACCAGCTAAACACCTCTTTAGCATATTGCGAAGATTTCATGGATCCTCGTGGATCTCATGGAATCAAAGCCCGCTCTGGACTGATGCGGGCCATTATCCCGAAACTAAGAACTCCAGGTGGGCGCTTCTCTGTTTGCCAAATTGGTGTTCTGTCTTCGCCACCATCATGTGAAAAAAAAACAGAAAAAAATAAGAAAAAATTTCATGTGTTGATATTTAAAAAAAAAGGTTATCTTGACTGATCACATGAGCATTTTTAGATGTCAGAGCGCCATCTAGTGACACAAAAATAAACTAAACGTTGTTTAAGGTATGTTTGAGACAATATTTTGCAAGCTCATTTTCTTGATAAATCAAGAAATGCCAACCAAGTACGCGTTTAAGACTGTTGGTACTGGTCAGCGTGATGCAGGCTGTAGCTCAACGACACACAATTTGGTCAAAGACGCTTCCTGAGAAATCAAGAAATAGGTGGTTACGCCAAATATATAATATATGAATGGAATTCTCAGATGATCAGTTAGAATATTCTATTTTTATATTTAATATCAAAAACCTGACCTTTTTCTATTTTTCTTACATGTTTCACATGTTTAGCGTAGTTACGCAAATTTGGCCTTAACTACGCATTTCATGATTTCGCATGAAGCTTATTGGACTTAGCTTTTGGTCTGCGCCGCACTGTAGATGGCTAACTGCCCGAAACGTGTACGTAGTTGACTTCTCTTGATTTATCACAAGAAAATGGGTTGACCAAATATTATGGAACAAATATAAATCAACGTTTAGTTGATTTTTGTTCCACTAGATGGCGCTCTGCCATCTAAAAAGCTAATGTGAGCAGTCAGGATATGCCCTTTTCATTTTTAATATATTCATAAATATGACAAGGGCCAACTGCCCGAAACGCGTTCGTGGATGGCTTTTCTTGATTTATCAAGAAAATGGGTTGGCTAAATATCAAGGAACAGGTTTGGCGCAAGCCATCAGCAACTTTCAGTTGCACGATAAGGAGAAGCCTTTTTTCATAATTATGCACCTTATCCCAGTACAATATCACATTTGTACTATTTTTTCACATTGTGTCGCGGTCTCACGCAATTCTGGCCTTAACTACCTGTTTCATGATTTTTCAGGATGCCTTGAATGACCAATTTATTTTTGGTCGTTGAGGTACAGCTTGCACCACGCTGATGAGAGCCAACAGCCCGAAACGCGTCCGTGGTTAGCTTTTTTTTATTAATCAAGAATGGTGTTACGACTACTAGAGTAGTCAACTTTATTTTTATGTAAATATATTTGTAATTTTAAAAATTAAGAGAAAAGTATGTAAATTTCTTTGATTGTATAAATTAGTATGTAAATTTCTTTTAATGTATAAATTGACCGTGTTTTTCAATAAAAATGAGTTTCTGGATAAGTTTTGGATGGTTGATAGTCGTCCTTAGAGCCTCTTCCTTTGGAGTTACCGAGCTGGTCAAGTAGCTGGACTAGGTCGTCTCTCAAGGTAAAGAGAGACAGCAATCTATATTGAGAAGAAGACCCCTCAATAAATGGGTATTTGGCCAATTCTGGAATAATTGAAAATCAACGAGAATAGTTGATATTTATTCCGATATAGATAGCTAACCACGGACGCGTTTCGGGCTGTTGGCTCTCATCAGCGTGGTGCAAGCTGTACCTCAACGACCAAAAAAAAAAAAATTGGTCAAGCCATCAGCAACTTTCAGTTGCACGATAAGGAGATGCCTTTTTTCATAATTATGCACCTAATCCCAGTACAATATCACATTTGTACTATTTCTTCACATATAAATATAAATTTTAAAAAGGTATCATCCTTCACTTCTACAATGCATATTATATTTGTATTTATGCCTTGATAACGGTTGGCGTTCAGCCAACTGAAATATTGGCAAATAAATATTTTATTCAATCCAATATATGCCTTTTTATTATCTAATATTTGTTTATGTAACTCTAAATTGAGAACTAAACATAAGGTATCAAAAATAAGTCATTAGGACATTTTTTTTTCTAAATAAATTTTTTCTACTGGTCTTATTGTGATGAGAACTGTTAGTGTATTTTTATATCTAGATGAATTGCTTTCCTTTCTTTTTGTCATTAATTGTTTCAGCAGACTGTGTGAAAAAGTGCCGCGCGCAAAACATCGAGTCATTATTTTGGTTTGTTATTACTTTCAAATGCTCAATAATCATCTCGTTGCTGTATAACGGTGGGCAGAATGTATCCTTCGTTCTTATGTTTCCCATCATATTTTATATTCCTTCTAGCTTTATTTCAACTATACATTAAAACTAGAGAGAGATTTTTTGATATTTAAAAATATTTTATTGGCAGCATACACAAGCCAATGGTGATATTATAAAATAAATAAAAAAAGAGAGATAATAAAAATATGGAAAAGATAAAATAAAAGAGTAAACTATATGCAGTTATGTACAGTCGAGGAGATTCCCCCAACGACAAAGAGTTCTCCTCCAGACAGTAAGTCACGTTCTCCCCTCATCTCAAGGCTCAGAAAGAACCTGTGTATTGATGACTTGGCAGACGCAAGGGAATCATCATTCAGCTCTTGGCCGAAGAGCCAGTAGACCTGCAGATCGGGTGGTTGCTGTATGATGTTGAAGGCCTCCTGTGTGAGGGGCCTGATGGAACTGCAGGACCAGTAGCAGTGGTCAGGTCAGGCCGCTAGAGCCACAGAGAGAGAGATTAAGATTTAAAAAATATATATATTGACATCATACACAAGTCAATGGTGATATATATGAAAAATATAAAATAAAAGAGTAAACTATATATAGTTAGGTAAAGTCCAGGAGACTCCCCCAACGACAAAGAGTCCACCTCCAGACAGTAAGGGGGTTTCTCCCCACACCTCAAGATGTCACAGAAAGAAGCTATGTGTGGATGACTTAGCAGACGCGAGGATGACGTTGTCATCCAGCCCTTGGCCGAAGAGCCAGTAGCCCTGCAGGTCGGGTGGTTGCCGTATGATGTTAAAGGCCTCCCGTACAAGAGGTCTGATGGACTGCAGGACCAGTAGCGCTTTGCCAAAGTCAGGTCGCTAGAGCCACAGGCGATGCAGATCTCTCGAGCAGAGGCCGGATGGGGAAGAGCGTGCAGGTCCAGATGGACTGCAATGTTGTCATTGTGCCCCTGTCCGGCCACACCAAAGTTAGCTGAGAGGTTAGTTGGGAAGATTTGATGGAACCAACAGAGAGAGAGAGATTGAGATTGAAACTGATTTATTACAATGAGAGAGATAAACATAGAATAATATTTTCTCATCTCTCTTATTATTATTATTACTATACTTAAAGGCATCGTTGTATTATCAAATCAAACATTATCATTGCAATAGCTGCCTCTGCAAGATCTTCAATTTCTTGTTGAAGAAAAATGCGCCACGATAAGAGTACTGAGCATTTTGGAACGTCTAAGGAACAACTATGGATTCTAGTTAGGGAATTTATCAGTTCAAGACAACTTAGAATTTACGAAAACTGCATAGATGACTTTTAAAATCTTATTCGAAAAAAATGTGTAAATTACTTATTTTGCGTGTAGTGAGAGATCATGCCATATGATGCCATCCTGAACTATCTTTGTCTCTATATACATTATCTCAACATCACTATTAACTTTATTGTTTACCCTTTGGCTGTATGCACGACAAAACATTGTTCTACAAAAATACCTGCACGATTTTCTATTAAATATCTTACTAAGTATAATGTTTGATGTAGAAGATCTTGTTGGCGGTTATTTTTTAGTTCTAAACCAATTTATGTCGATTGGGACAATTTGATTTTCTAAATAATCTTATTGGTTTCCAATAAATATCCTTTCATACCAACTCCATCCAATGTACCCATATTATTGGGTACATTGGATCATTCCCAAGACTGGTTGAGTCTTCTCAATCAGGTTCTTCCAAGGAGATCGAGCTATAGCTCTAATCTGAAGGTAAAATGTCACCTTTGTCCATTTGGTCTATTCATTGTGGATTTCGTGGAAAAACAATACGCGGTAGTTTATCTTGCCATACACATCCACATGATGTTGATATAATAGTATGGTTTCAACAATGTGAATTCCAAAATTCTTATTTCCTATATTTGCATAGATATATATTTAAAATTCTATATAATCTCTCTCCATTACCATTTTTTATGTTTTATTTGTTGAGGAAGGGCTTGTCCGAAAGCTACTTTATACAATTAATTAAAAAAAAAAAGAGTTGCGGAGTTTTATACCTTTTTGTAAAGGTATCTTGATCCGCCTTTCATAAACCCTTTCCAACTTCAAGGACTAGTGACTTCGACCAATATGGATGAAGTCAGAGACCTATCTCTTGGTCCCCTCCGCTCTAGGGCGTTGTCCACTGTCCGTCACGTGGAGGCGCCAGCTAGGTATTCTACCTTCCTGGAAGATGGGAGTTAGGCATTTCCTATTTCTCCTCCAGTACTTTGACGTGCGGGCACACTTAGTACAGAGAGGATATCGCTTTCTCTGTCAAATTATTTGCCAAACATAAGTAGTTCTAAGCTTCTCAGCTATGTGGGAATAATGTTGTTTATTTTTTAAGCGAACAGATCTCCCACGCCTTCTCATTGCCCCAATGTGGCCTTGTTTGTATATAAAGAGAGTTCAATGGTGATGCGAGGGGTGGACGAGAAGTAATCGTGTGGAGACACTCAAAGCATTCTCTGTATGCTTGTCTGGTGATCTCCTCACATACCTGTGTGACCTCGGTCCTCTCCATATCCCACAACGTTGGAATAAGAGTTAAGTACTGGTTTTGTTATAACTTATCGTGTGGTTTTTATTTACGTCTTTAATTTTAATTTTTTTTTTGTAATTTTGAGTGTTTTCTGTGTGTTAAGTAACTTATAATTTAGACCCTATAGTATTGTCGCGTATACGGCCTGAAAACACCTACAACCTCCGCCAATAGATGACGCTTTCGCCTATTTCCAGTCTGGAAATAATGTGGGAATCTCCGACTGCTGTAGTCCTGTTTCCTGGGGCAAATGTTTGTAAATACACGTTTATATTGGCCCTAGGAGGTAAGGTAATGTATATACCTGTTAATTGTTATTATAGTTATATGTAATGTGTAGTAGAAATGACAAGAAAAGAAGGAGTGTTAGAAGTTTTGTTGCCGGTTGCTGTTGTGACACTCTCGCCATAGTCTCTACTCTTCTGGTGAGTCTCTCGTGTCCCCCCACAAGTGGTAAGGCCGAGAAATACTGTAGTTCCACTTGAGTGGTGATTCTCCGAGGTCTGCAGGGTAGAGCTGCAGAGGGAGAGCAACGGGAGCCCGGGTAGGTGATCCACGAAGAAGGAAGCGGCGTCGTCGCGAAGAACCGGAGGGGTCAAGCGCGACAATATTTTGTTTTTGATAGTGTGGAAACCGTACAAAGTAACTTTGTTATCTCCTTTCTAAACAGCCTCCTCAAATGATTCTTTTGAAGGCTTATGGTTAAAAAAAAACCGATACGTATAAGACTGTACTGTAAAATTATAAAAGATTTTTTCACAATGTGAATTCCATTGGAGCCTTATGGTAAAAAACGATGGGTAAGACTGTACTGAAAAAATAAAAAATATATTTTTTCATAATGAATTCCTTTTATCAATTTGAAACTGCAATGCCTTCAGGAAATAATCGCTATTCTATAGGCTTCAATCAAATAGATATTGACTACAACTTAACTAGAACTGTGTGAAAATATAGTACAAATGTGACATTGTACTGGGATAAGGTTCATAAATTACGAAAAAAGGCATCTCCTTATCGTGTAACTGAAAGTTACTGATGGCTTGCGCCATCTATCGGAATAATTATTAACTATTCTCGTTGATTTTTTACAAGTAATCAAGAATGGGTATTTGGCCAATTCTGGAATAATTAAAAGTCAACGAATAGTTGATATTTATTCCGATAGATGGCGCAAGCCATCAGTAACTTTCATTTGCACGATAAGGAGATGTATTTTTCTTAACTAGAACAGTATACGTACTAACTTATAGCGTGCGCATAGTTACAGATTTAATTTGTAAGAGATATCTAAAAATATTCTAATATGATAGTCATTTATTTTTTTTAGTTTTACTCTAATATTGTGTCACTTTTTTATGTGCTTTATATGGAACTAGAGTTAATATAAACTGCGAATATCTATGGTCTTCTTATAAGGAATTGATTTTTTTTTAATTATCCCTAGTATACGTGGTACAGGCCATGATAATCATGGTGGGTAGTTAGCGACTGCTTTTACTGTAAGCGCACCACATGTCTACACATGGGAAAAGCAGTTTGACTTTGCACTTACAAACGTGCCGGAGCCTCGTTTGGTTACTTGCACTCGCTGGTGGGATTGGACTTTTGCAAGAATCGGGGGTCATTGGAGCATTTTTTTTTAATCAGAAAAAAAGTGTCCAATGCGGGAATCGAACCCGGGTCGTAGTGGTCGAAACCAAACGGTTTAACCAGCCTTCCACCGACCCCCAAGGAATTGATATAATGTTATAATGTGAGTTGGTAACTCAAGCTTTCTGTTTATGTTATTTTATCATCAAATTCAAGAGATTCTAGAAATAATCTTGATGGTGATATTTCTGCAGTGACACTTGGCTACTGACATATTAAAATGTTGAACGTTCTGAGAAATACGATGATAAATCATGGAACGTTGGTTTTTAGTTAAAATATTTCTATTGTGTTTATTCCGTATAATATGGATTGATATGCCAGTTTCACCTATACGTGGTGGTCTGCATTATGGGATGTAGGGTGAATCTTCTGTTACTCTCGAAGAGTTGGGGCACTTTCAGTAGCAATGACTTTGACCCTAATTTGAGGCCGCTCCTCACATGGAGGCAAACACCTTTGCAGCCACTTATTTTAAGGCAAACGCTGCATGTGACCTGTAACCCTAGGTAGGGACCCTGTACAGTTAGCCGGGGCCAGCTGAGCCCAGGTTTTTTATATACTAGGAAAGCATGGTCTGCTCGAGTTGGTTTAAAAAATCAACTGATGGATTAGGAAAAAAACCTATACGTAGTATTTCATTCTCAGCATTTTATTGAGTATATTGCATCAGTTTGGGGATTGGATGTTTGGAATACTTGTTGTAAGAAAGCATCTGCAAACTTCGTATTACTATTAGAATAAGGAATAATGCGTATTTGTTTCTATGTTCACTAGTTGTTCTTTGTTGGGAGAAGAGATAAATGTATACCTGAACTATTTATGATGCGTATGATATTTTTATATTAAAACAAATATTATACTGCCCTTACTGTAATGATAAAAAATAATGGGAATGTTTAGCTCATCAGTGGTGAACCCTCCATGCCGTTTCTCCAGTTCAATCAACCATACCGATCTACTGTAGTATTGTATTTTTCTGTTTTTATTTTATACTGATATTGAAGATCAACTCTTTGGGAAAAAAAACAATATTTTGAGCAACTACGGAGAGAGAGACAAGCTTTTAGAACAGTAGAAATACAAAATATTATAAACATCCTTATAGCACTGCTCTTCCGTAACTCTTCCAAGAGTTGAGAACTTCATAGCAGTATAAAATAAAAAAACAGCAAAATACAATAATAAAGCGGTATGGTAGATTAAATTGGCGAAATCGCTGAGAAAGTTCACCATTGATGACCCAAGCCCTCCCATTATTTTTATCATCGCAGTAAGGGCAGTAGGAATTTGTTTTATTTAAAAGAATCATACGGGTTATAAATATTTCAAATTTCTCCAGTAAATATCATTGTCTTCCTTACCCTTGAGAGGATCTTCACGGCTCTTCAACTCTAGATGTCGATATCTAATTGGCCGGTTGATTTTGACAGATACCAGTGATGAACCAAAAATAAAAGTTCATCTTTTATCAAAATAGATGAAAAAAGATTTATCTATTGATATTATATGTAATCTAAAAGACTATATAGGGTCTTTGGCAAGGCCACAACACCAGCTCTGGAAAATTCAGAACCTCCACTGAAGACCATTGTTTCAGGCTATGGGCCTTGTCAAACCAAGGTTTACTTTTATTTCACGAGATCTACAATGTATCAGTAAAATATTCAGAGTTTTCCAATGACTTTAAACCTGGTAAATTGGATAAGAAAATTCTCATTAAATCAAAGTCTGTGCTGGACAGACAAAGGTCATGACCCGAAATCATGGTCCAAAGATGGGCGTTCTGAATATGCTGAAGCTGTTGAGTTTACTTTATTGCCGAAACAGGCAATAGATTATGCAGTTCTCTGCGTCGTTATTTGTGGATGAGAGAGCCTTTCTTCCTAGGATTAGTATTCTCCTTGCAGAATTTTTATTCACCTTGACGAACCAGTTCTTTCAAATATTTTCCGATTTCAGTTGACCTTTAAGACAACATGGACGTGCAAAAATGTCTTTATTGGTAATTTACCCAATACCAAGTGAATTTAGTTCACCCTGATGAATACTATTTTAGTCTAATATCAAATTACACCAGTCTTGGATTTGAAAGTCAATATTTGGAGGAAGCCACACGTATGGAATTGTTTGCCGCCCATAACTACTGGCAGCAGTGGGTCTTCCACCATCTAGATATATACCCATATTCCAACATATACGATGTTCGCATTACGATCAAATCACAATTACCACACATTTACATAGCCGGTTTAAACATTAAAAATACATCAATGCAATCTACTAACTCTCCAAATTGTCTCACAGTTACCAAATACAACTGTTGCAACACACAATTGAACCACACTAATTACAGAACCAACTGTCCAGAAAATCAGCAAATATAGAGCCAATTGCCCAGGAAGGAAGCTATCCCACGTGTGAATTGCGGGATACCCATGTGAACAATACTGGTTTACACATGACAAAGCTTCAGTACAACCAATCAACGCTCCATGTTGCCCAGCATTCGAATCACACCAATTAAAGAACCAATTATCCATAAATTTAATAACAACTACATGCCTACATAGGGTAACTATGAATCTACAAAACGAGTTTACGATATGTGAAACCCAGAAAACAACTCTCCAACTCTCATATTTCCATACACAGTCAAATCACACCAATTACAGAACCCAATGTCCATAATATCAATAACAATCACATGTGTACGTAAGGGAACTGTGCATGTGTACAATACTGGTGTAAACATGTGAAATCCAGGATACAACTGTTGCCACACACAATCGAACCACACCAATTACAGAACCGACTGTCCAGAAAATCAATAACAACCACATGTGTACATAAGGGAACTGTGCATGTGTACAATACTGGTGTAAACATGTAAAATCCAGGATACAACTGTTGCCACACACAATCGAACCACACCAATTACAGAACCGACTGTCCAGAAAATCGATAACAATCACATGTGTACATAGGGGAACTGTGCATGTGTACAATACTGGTGTAAACATGTAAAATCCAGGATACAACTGTTGCCACATACAATCGAACCACACCAATTACAGAACCGACTGTCCATAATATCAATAACAATCACATGTGTACATAGGGGAACTGTGCATGTGTACAATACTGGTGTAAACATGTAAAATCCAGGATACAACTGTTGCCACACACAATCGAACCACACCAATTACAGAACCGACTGTCCATAATATCAATAACAATCACATGTGTACATAGGGGAACTGTGCATGTGTACAATACTGGTGTAAACATGTAAAATCCAGGATACAACTGTTGCCACACACAATCGAACCACACCAATTACAGAACCGACTGTCCATAATATCAATAACAATCACATGTGTACATAGGGGAACTGTGCATGTGTACAATACTGGTGTAAACATGTAAAATCCAGGATACAACTGTTGCCACATACAATCGAACCACACCAATTACAGAACCGACTGTCCAGAAAATCAATAACAACCACATGTGTACATAAGGGAACTGTGCATGTGTACAATACTGGTGTAAACATGTAAAATCCAGGATACAACTGTTGCCACACACAATCGAACCACACCAATTACAGAACCGACTGTCCATAATATCAATAACAATCACATGTGTACGTAAGGGAACTGTGCATGTGTACAATACTGGTGTAAACATGTGAAATCCAGGATACAACTGTTGCCACACACAATCGAACCACACCAATTACAGAACCGACTGTCCAGAAAATCAATAACAACCACATGTGTACATAAGGGAACTGTGCATGTGTACAATACTGGTGTAAACATGTAAAATCCAGGATACAACTGTTGCCACACACAATCGAACCACACCAATTACAGAACCGACTGTCCAGAAAATCGATAACAATCACATGTGTACATAGGGGAACTGTGTATGTGTACAATACTGGTGTAAACATGTAAAATCCAGGATACAACTGTTGCCACACACAATCGAACCACACCAATTACAGAACCGACTGTCCAGAAAATCAATAACAACCACATGTGTACATAGGGGAACTGTGCATGTGTACAATACAGGTGTAAACATGTAAAATCCAGGATACAACTGTTGCCACACACAATCGAACCACACCAATTACAGAACCGACTGTCCAGAAAATCAATAACAATCACATGTGTACATAGGGGAACTGTGCATGTGTACAATACTGGTGTAAACATGTAAAATCCAGGATACAACTGTTGCCAGACACAATCGAACCACACCAATTACAGAACCGACTGTCCAGAAAATCAATAACAATCACATGTGTACATAGGGGAACTGTGCATGTGTACAATACTGGTGTAAACATGTAAAATCCAGGATACAACTGTTGCCACACACAATCGAACCATACCAATTACAGAACCGACTGTCCAGAAAATCAATAACAATCACATGTGTACATAGGGGAACTGTGCATGTGTACAATACTGGTGTAAACATGTAAAATCCAGGATACAACTGTTGCCACACACAATCGAACCACACCAATTACAGAACCGACTGTCCAGAAAATCAATAACAATCACATGTGTACATAGGGGAACTGTGCATGTGTACAATACTGGTGTAAACATGTAAAATCCAGGATACAACTGTTGCCACATACAATCGAACCACACCAATTACAGAACCGACTGTCCAGAAAATTAATAACAATCACATGTGTACATAGGGGAACTGTGCATGTGTACAATACTGGTGTAAACATGTAAAATCCAGGATACAACTGTTGCCACACACAATCGAACCACCCCAATTACAGAACCGACTGTCCAGAAAATCAATAACAATCACATGTGTACATAAGGGAACTGTGCATGTGTACAATACTGGTGTAAACATGTAAAATCCAGGATACAACTGTTGCCACACACAATCGAACCACCCCAATTACAGAACCGACTGTCCAGAAAATCAATAACAATCACATGTGTACATAGGGGAACTGTGTATGTGTACAATACTGGTGTAAACATGTAAAATCCAGGATACAACTGTTGCCACACACAATCGAACCACCCCAATTACAGAACCGACTGTCCAGAAAATCAATAACAATCACATGTGTACATAGGGGAACTGTGTATGTGTACAATACTGGTGTAAACATGTAAAATCCAGGATACAACTGTTGCCACACACAATCGAACCACCCCAATTACAGAACCGACTGTCCAGAAAATCAATAACAATCACATGTGTACATAGGGGAACTGTGTATGTGTACAATACTGGTGTAAACATGTAAAATCCAGGATACAACTGTTGGCACATACAATCGAACCTCACCAATTACAGAACCAATTGTCGGAATTTCAACATTTCCCCGCCTCATCAGCAGCTCAAATTCCTGCTCTCCAAGCGGGGCTGATGGAAAAGGTGAAAATTTCGAAACACGCTGGAAATTCTGTAAAACTCCCGGTGATTAATCGACCCGGGGTATTTTGGGCCTAATGAAGATGCCCGACGCGCAGGAGGCGTGAAGCCCACAGCCGCTATATTTACCTCTTGTGATGGAAAACAGACTGATTGGGTGGTTTCGGTAGCTGGGAGGGCTATAAATGTCACCTCGGCGGGTTCCCATCACTTCACTCTAATTTGTGAAACCTGATCCCAACTTGACATGTCCCATGTTTCACCAATTTACGTTTCACAGACCTCTCTCGCTCTATTTTAAACATCAAAAATACAACTCACAGAAATCCTTCATTTATATCAGTCCTGGTCTAAAACACACACTGGTCTAAAAAATATTAACCCATATCGAAT
Source organism: Cordylochernes scorpioides (assembly GCA_030710605.1). Taxonomy (NCBI): domain Eukaryota; kingdom Metazoa; phylum Arthropoda; class Arachnida; order Pseudoscorpiones; family Chernetidae; genus Cordylochernes; species Cordylochernes scorpioides. The sequence continues at coordinate 48,829,001 of CP092866.1, forward strand.
TTGAAAACACCAAGACTAACTTTATACAACGCTTTTGAATTTTCCGATTGTTTCACACACACATACAGCTTTACTAAGACCAACGGTCTTAAATTCACCACAGAAAGGAAGCATAGATGGAGCTCCTTTACTCCAGGCAGCGCAGACACAACAACAGCCTCCAGGTCCGACGCATGTCCAGTGGCCACACCGTCCATATGTCAAGGTTAGCGTATCACTGAACAGGCTAGTGTGGAATCAGCCGCGTTCTTGTCTTTTCTCATCCAAGTGGACCACGACATTCGGCGATTCAATTAATCTCCTCCGAACGGTGACTGCGGCCTTATAGAATTTATATAAACCAAATAGAAGACTTTGATCAAACATCTTTGTATTCATCCAGTTATATATTTGTTGAAAGGCGAAGACTATAACGCGGCTGATTCCACACTAGACTGTTCAGTGATACGCTAACCATGACGTATGTACGAAGGAACGTGTGGCCACTGGACATGCGTAGGACCTGGAGGCTGTTGTTGGGTGCTGGGCTGCCTGGAGTATAGGAGCTCCATCTATACTTCCTTTCTTCCTGTGGTGAATCTGTATAAGACCAGTGGTCTTAATAAAGCTTTGTGTATGTGTTATATATTTGTTAACTATCGGATTGAGACAAGGATAAGTCACCCAAGAATTCTTTTCTCTGTTTCTCCAGGCAAAAGAAACCAAAAATTATATGCATGAATCCATCTTGTATTCTGCTATTACATAGATCACAAGTTAAAGGACAATCAGTCTTCCAGCGCTTTGAACGATTTTCTTGGAATAACACCCATAGGAATCTCAGTTGCGCAAAAGTATTTTAATTACCAGAGGAGTATTTGTGAGTAGATATAGTTCTGCTGCTATTGGATTTTTCAAGTGTTTAGAATGAGTGTAATGAGAGGTTTTTAAGAATTGCGCTTTGTCGTTTTGAATTCTTTGTTCAGTTGCAATTCGAATAATACCGGGTATTTCAGTCTGTATAACAGAATAGTCCGTACAACCCTTCAAGATTTTCTGATTGTTTCATAAATCCTTCGGGGATCTCTTGAAATCAAAGCCCTCTCTGAACTGGAAAGGATCATAGTCTCCAGGTAGCTGTTCTAAATTTGTCAAAGCTGATGTTGTGGCTTTGTAACCAATTCAGAAATGATCGAGAAATGGCGCGAAGTTTCTACATCTATTTTTACAGGAAAGATGGCCTTTATTTCTATAAAAACAAGTTTATTAGTTTCTCTATTTAAGATCTGACAAAAATAAAGACCAAATCGCATTTAAGACCGAAATTTCCCTTTCTTGTTGTCCCGAATACAATTTAGGTAGAAAAACATATCAGAGATAAGTCCAATCACATTTAAGATTTTAAAAATAACAACAAAAAAAGCTTTGTTAAGACTTTTTAATCTTATACAGATTCTCCGAGCAGGAATAACCGTAATAATACCAGTAATTATAAATGTTATTTACAGTGTATCAAATAAAGGAAGAGGGCTTAGCATAAACTTATATACAAGCAGTCTCGAGAACAAGTCGTTCTTTTTCTTAAATAGAAAAATTAGTAAAATTGACAGAAACATACATAATTATCAGACATATTTATAGTTTTATATATGGATGGATTATGGGTAGAGGGTTGTCTAAAGTCAGGATATATATTTAAAATTAAACCAAGATTCCTAAAGCTTTAAATTCAAATTTCTTTAATTTCTTTCTCTAATTCGATCGTATTGAATTCTAAAATTCTTGTTTTCGATTTACTAATATGTTTGTTAATGTTTTACGAGGAGAAATTTTTCTTTAAAAAGAATGGAAACCCTTTCCGTCAAAATAGATGCCAACAACAAAACGACATATATCGACCGTTTCTCCAACCTATCTGAATCGTTTTAAATCTGCCAAAGCAAAATACGTGCGTTTTGAGATGATTCTTAAAGACATTGATTTCTCGTCTCATATATATATAAGTGAAAGACTTGTTAACATATTGTTCAGTAGGTTTGATTCTGTGCTAGGTGAAGATATGGAAAAATAGAAACATTATTTTCGCAATATAATGCATTAAAAAAATGTTTTTTTTTTTTAAGGTTAGGAATGCCTGCAAGAGATCTCGTAAAATATTTATACGCAGATTGATATTTCTGATGACATGGTTTGTTTGAGGTTCATGAGGCTTCAACACCATTAATTCAGTAATAGAAACAAAATTTTCCATCATGACATTGCCAGGCACCACTTGTCTATACATATATATATATCAAAAATAAAAATGGCATATTCAGTGATTTAAGGAAAATTGGGTTGGCCAAATATCAGGGAACAGGCTAAATCAATGTTTAGTTGATTTCTGTTTCACCAGATGGCGCTCTGCCTTCTGTAAAGCACATGTGCTCCTGGTCAGGATATGCCATTTTTATTTTTGATTTCAACACCTGACCCTTTTATCTTTTTTTTTTTTTTTTTCATTTTTTCACATATATATGTTCGTAGTAAAATCCTGAACTATGGATGGGATGTTCAAGTCCATTCTTTATACTCCCTGGACTTTCTATTTCTAACTTTTATTAATTTCGATTCCATATATAAAGGGTTAGGAGCTCCTGGAGACTGTTAACACCACCTCGATGAATTCTTCGCCAAAAAATAAGATCTTCTAAGTGAGGGATATTTTCAAACTACTTGAGATAGATGATTGAAGCTCACTCAACAAAAAGAAGACATACGTTGTTTATTCAAGTTTTATATAGTTCTATCAGAAGGCTATCTTGAATTATCATTGTAAGAACGTTTTGGGTGATCCGTCATATTCGCTAAAAAGTCTCTAATAATAATAAAGAGTCCTTGGTAAATTCTTGTATAAAACTATATGTCTTAATAAAGGAATTTGTATGTATTATGAAGAGGTGGAGAGAATTGCTCAGAGCAGAACAAAATGACATTTCACGAGGATCGTCCTATGTACCGGAGACGGCTGTATTACACAATGATGGGAATCTCTTATAACTATCTTTATTCATATAAACATGAATGCATTAGCGCGATATATATTTTTAAAATTTAAAACTTCATAGCGAATATGAATCTCCTTTTTTAATTAAACACCTATTACTGCCCTTACTGCAATGGAAAAAATAATGGAAAATCCTGGCTCATCAGTGCTGAACCCTCCCAACGGTTCGTCTCCCATTGTTCTTACCATTTAAGTAAGGGAAAAGTAGAAAATTATTTTATTTAAAAAAGAAAAATACGTTATATAGATAGTTTACTTGTTGTTTGCGGAAGAGCAATACTCGAAGCAATGCTTATATATTTATAATTATATGTATTTCCATTGTCCTCAAAGCTTATGTACCCCATAGTTCATTTTAAATACAATTTCCAAGAGTTTAGCTTCAGTATCGGTATATAATCAAAACAGCCAAATTCAATATAACAGCGGTATGGTAGATTAAACTGACGAAACCCCACTGGGAGGGTTCACTACTGATTAGTTAGGCCCTTCAATTATTTTATCTTTGCAGTAAGGGCAGTAGAACTTTTTTATTATTATTATTTTTTTTAAATGTACGCATTAAAAATAGTTTGCATTTCTTATAGATAGCTTATTTTACAATAAATATTAAGCATATTACAATGAAATAATTTCTTGTTTCAATATTAAAGTGAAAATATCAAGATTCCAGGGATAGGTTTCTTTTAAAACATTTAAATTCACAAATCTCTAAGCTTTCTGGTATGAAAGCCCTTCTACAAGAGAAAACTTTTTACATTAAATCTCGCTAATAGAACTAGAGTTAAAATAAAATCGAATACAAAAGTCATATCAAAACTATAAACATAGTTATTTGAATGCAGATTTAGCTTTGAAAGAAGCATATCTCCTGTAGATTGTTATTTTTACTTTGATAAACCCATAAATATTGTTGCACCGTCCTGGGAGGTAGGGATTCATGTCAATATTCGATTGGTCCATATCAAGCTTATAAGTGAAACCAGAACGTGTATTCATAAAACAAATTTGATAAAGCACAATTTGGATTATAGATAATAATACAAGAAAATAAGACCTAATCCAAATAATTTATTAGTGTGTGACGTTTCGACAAGATTGTGGTGACAATACTGTTGCTGAAACGTCACACACTAATAAATTATTTGGATTAGGTCGTATTTTCTTGTATTAATCAAACAAATTTATTTTAATAATAAGAAATAAGAGATTCTTCTCAGCAAGGTATATTATAATCAATAAAATAAAAGAAGACGAGTTTCTTAAACAATTTTAAATAAACGCAAGCTTTCGGGTGAAAACCCTTCGACAGGCAGTATAAAGCAAACGCGACGATACAAACATGGTACACATGGCAGACAAGAATATATACATCTATGATATTTACATAACTATGGTAAAGAGAATTGACAATAAGAAATTTACATCATTATGAAATAATGCATATAGAGAATCTATTCTTCAAAAAGAGATGCTAATTTTATAATTGGAAACGGGAATATCGTTGAAATATAGTACATGACTGACACGGGCAACCATAGGGAGAACTACATGAAGGCCAGGAGAGCATGATAGGCTTCAGGGAGGTCGATTTTTCTGTTGATGCTGCCTTGCTTATGGGATTCTATGGATTCTAGTATGAGTCTTTGATGTTGGTTACGGATGCGTCTGTAATGTATTGTAGGGTGTTTGATGTTAAAAGTATGGCCTGTGTATGGCCCACTAAGCCCCTTGTTCCCATAGATCCCCTACGTTCTGATGGCGCGGTCTATTCCGTCTCATGTGAGCAATGCTCCGCTACTTACGTAGGCGAGACGGGTAGAACTGTTGCCATCAGGATGTCTGAGCACTCCCGTAACATATCTAACCATGACTCCAAATCTCTCATATATCAACACATACAGGACACAGGCCATACTTTTAACATCAAACACCCTACAATACATTACAGACGCATCCGTAACCAACATCAAAGACTCATACTAGAATCCATAGAATCCCATAAGCAAGGCAGCATCAACAGAAAAATCGACCTCCCTGAAGCCTATCATGCTCTCCTGGCCTTCATGTAGTTCTCCCTATAGTTGCCCGTGTCAGTCATGTACTATATTTCAACGATATTCCCGTTTCCAATTATAAAATTAGCATCTCTTTTTGAAGAATAGAGTCTCTATATGCATTATTTCATAATGATGTAAATTTCTTATTTGCAATTCTCTTTACCATAGTTATGTAAATATCATAGATGTATATATTCTTGTCTGCCATGTGTACCATGTTTGTATCGTCGCGTTTGCTTTATACTGCCTGTCGAAGGGTTTTCACCCGAATACTTGCGTTTATTTAAAATTGTTTAAGAAACTCGTCTTCTTTTATTTTATTGATTATAATTAATTTATTTTAACAAGGAGTGTATTTACAATGTTTGCCAATCTAAAAACGAGAGAGAATATGGTTTCACGGGCTACTAAACAAAAGCGTATGATTTTCGAGCCCAAAAAGCGAGCCCAATCTAAAAAACAACAGAGAGATATATATAAACAAAATATTTACAAACAAACACTGATTTAACGTCAGATGACTGATGATGATAAGCCGAGTAGGCCATCACAGATTATTCTGTCACAATATTTATTAGCACAGATGACGCAAGCAACTTTCAGTTGCACGATAAGGAGATGCCTTTTTCTTAATATATTTGCTGTATTTAAAAAAAAAAAGTAAAGAAACAGACGTTCATTCTAAAATTTGCGACAAATAGGAGAATATACTAATTTTTCGTGTCGTTTTTTTAAAAAGGATATTTTGATATGATGGCTAATTGGGATGGTGAAGGCATTTATCCTTTTTTATAAATTTTGTTTGTTTTTAATGATAAACATATTTTTTTCTTATTCTTTATTTAAGTTTGTTCTTTTTTAAATATCATCAAAATTAAATGGAAGTAAAATCTTCTGTTTAATATATTTGTATTGAAAATTGAGCAATCCATAAATAAATATTTAATTAAAAAGGCATATATTGTATTAAAATATCATTTATTTTACCAATATTTCAGTTTGCTGAACGCTAACCTTTATCAAGGTATTATAATGGCGTTCAGCAAACTGAAATATTGGTAAAATAAATGATATTTTGATCCAATATATGCATTTTTAATTGAAGAATTATTTATGGAATTTAATTATAGAATTATTTGCTCAATTTTCAATACAAATATATAAAACAGAAGATTTTACTTACACTTAATTTTGATGACATTTGAAAAAGAACAAACTTCAATAAAGAATAAGAAAAAATATGTTTATCATTAAACACAAACAAAATTTATAAAAAAGGATAAATGCTTTCACCATCGCAATTATCCATCATATCAAAATATCCTTTTAAAAAACGACACGAAAAATTTGAAATGGAAGAAAAGAACATTCCATTTTATATATAAAAAAAGAGCTACTTAAATTTCTTTTTAACTTTTTATACAATGGTTTTTTCAAAAAGGAGAGTTTTTGTAGGTTTGTTTGAGAAACAAAAAGCGAAGTTAAATGACTGAAGGTATAAAAATGGTCAAATATTTCCTGACAGATCAGATAGCGTGCAGGACGAAGAAGAAAAAGTTAGAGAAGCCTCTGCAATCACCTTATTACCATTTAATGGCACAATTATTGAGAGATTGGGGCCTGCAAAAACCTCCCCATGTCCCCAGAAAGCTGTCCAAATTATGCCACTACAATGTACAAGATGAGTTTGGTATTTTTCCTGAGGGCAATGAGGCCAAGTAGATGGGGGCGGTAGTCCATGGTCAAAACCTTTTTTCTCTTTAGTGTCAGAAAAGTTTTCAATGAAATTTTGTCTTCCACAAATGTTGATTGATGATAAAGGAATGGTTGGGGAGGTATTGAAATGTCTATGGGGCCTTGAATTGTGGTGGTGGTGGATCAAGGACGTACTTGCTTCATTAATGAGTCAGTCTCTTGGAAAAATACTTCTTATATATATGAATTTAGCTTGTGATTGTAATCATATAGATATGGCATTCAGTCAACAGGAATATTGGCAAATAAATATTTTTTTCAATCTAATATTTTATTATCTAAATATATAGATATATTTTGAAAATAGAGCAAACCATAAAAAATCTTTAATTAAAAAAGGCATATATTGGATCAAAATATAATTTATTTTACCAATATTTCAGTTAGCTGAACGCCAACCTTTATCAAGGTGTTATAACATATTACATGTCATACGTATATGTAATCAAATATATATATATATAGATATGGCGTTCAGCCAACTGAAATATTGGTAAAATAAATTATATTTTGATCTAGTATATGCCTTTTTAATTAAATATAGATATATATAATAGAATATTCAAAAATATATATCCTTTTCAAGTCGTACAGACTTTGCATCAAAATTCAAACTATTATAGACGCGTATGATTCTTTTTGAAAATAAACAATTTATACTGCCCTTACTGTAATGAAAAAATTAATAGGAGGGCCTGGCTCATCAGTGGTGAACCTTCCCAGCGGTTTCGCCAGTTTCGAATTTTGATAACAGATGGCGCGCTAATGCATTACAGACTCTGTATATATAATACAAGAATGGCATATGTAAAAAAGATTATCAATCTTTCGTTTTTTTTTTTTTTTCTGAGAAATACACTCATGGACAATACTTAAGAAAGTTGTACCTTTAACATGTATATCGGTATACAGACAATAACTCTGAAATATATTTGATACACAGTGAATTTTATTGAAGACACACAATATAACCAAGTGTGAACAAAATTGCCTCTGTCTCCTTAAAAAAAATAGACGACCGACATCAAAGACTTTCAACTTCCTTAATTTTTGTCCATGAGTGTAAGCACATTCAAGTAAAACTGGTTTGATGTGTATTCAGATAAGCCAAATTTTAATTAGAAAAAAGAAGTGGTTTATCATAGAGATGTTGATGCTAAAGATATCTAAACAATATTATTTTTTGATAGGTTCTCTCTCCCACTGGAATTTATACAGGCGTTCTGTGAAGCTTGACAAATCCGTGAACATTGTCTTTAGTTGGTCTTTAAGTCATTTCGAGACTTCAGCCCTCTATGTACCATCTGACTAGAGTCCGTTCCTCTTCATTCCTTTTTAAGAGTAATACAAATGAAACCTAAATCGTGACAATTCGGGACTGTAAAGATATTCTGACAAAATCAATAAATTATTAATATTAATTGTTCTGTTTCGCTGTTCTCAACCTGAAGTCTTAACACTAGATACATGCATGTAGTTGGGGGTCCATGCCATCTATCGGAGTACCAGGCTCCGTCATCTTTTTTTCTGTTTATTGAGGTCGCTCACAAAGGATCGATAGCAAAACTTACTTACATATTTACCTTGTTCCTGAAGGCTGCATTAGATGTCTATACGGTCATTTACATAGAAACAACAAAAATAGTAATAACAACGTAAAACGTTCGAAGCCCGAAACGCGTAGGTGGTTAGCTTTTCTTGATTAATCAAGAATGGGTATTTGGCCAATTTTGGAATAATTAAAAATCAATGAATAGTTGATATTTATTTCGTAGATGGCGCAAGTTAAGGAGATACCTTTTACTTAAATAATAATAACCATTAAGAAATAATTATAGATCCAATATGTCTCCCGAAAGTATTAAAGCCTTCTTTATACTCTAGCTCCTATATAAATTCTAACAATCTTAGTGGTAATTGTGGACTAAATCATGAATATATCATTGGAAGACAAGAGAGAAAGCTGAAAATAGCCCTAAACATAGTGAGAATACATATATGTTAAGATGAACAAGAAACATTCATCATCTCTAAGGGAAAAAAGGAAGTTTGTGAAGTGTTTTACACAAAATTCTGAGATTCCATAGTGTCCAGTAATGCTCAGTATTTATCCAAACATCGTGAGGGAGGTAGGTTCCGGATGATGGAAGGGTTCTTAAGTGGACACCAGGACCAGCACGGGTCTTAAACAAGCCCTTGACCCTTTTCCCGGAGAAAGAAGAGCCAGCCGGCACAAAGCCCTGTAGGTGGATCACACCTATCCTCAAAAGACCACATAACGACGGGGTTGCGGCCCACAAATTAGAGAGGCCGTGATGAAAGGGGAGTTGCCGCGCCTAACAAGGAAGACATTCAAATAGAGTTAATATGCAACAGGTGGCCTTATAATAAAATTGGAGTGAGGAGGTTTTGCCACAAATTTCCCTCGCGTCTTAATTTTCTTTCAAATTATTTTCCAATTGGTTCCCCTGGGTTTAATTGCTTGCAGATTAGGTTTAATGGCCCGATTAGGGAACCTCCCTCTTCTTGCATGGGAAGTGCGTCAAAAGGAATTTCGTGCGAGATTGCGGTGTGCCGCCCTGAATGAAGACGTCAGGTTTTTAGATGAAATTTGCATATGATTGTGTGCTTTAGCGACTTTATTAGAAGACTCTTGAAGCAACTTGATTAAACCAACCTCGAAATTGCCTTCTTTTTCATCTCCTTACATGAGGATCTTTCCTATTATAGGAAATGTATAGGAAGTACCGTAAGCTTGGGATTCTCTCAGCGAAACTGTTATCTTCACAAGAAATACTGGTTTTAGATTGTCTTTCTATCCAGTCAATAGCTTCACGCAGACAACAAAACCTCCATTGGAAGACCTATCTGATGAACAACCATCCATCTAAGCAACCGCTGTGTTATAAAATAAAATATGACCTTTTCTGATCTAATCCAAATTGCGATGAACCACCTTCTCTAAAAGACCAGGAAATCCTGTTTTTGAGTGGTCTCTTATAATAGATCCTACTATTTTTATTTCGACCATGGACTTTGTTCATGAGTTGAACCTTTAGTCATAGTCCCCAGCAACAGTACCTATTCCGAAGTAATCAGTACAATACTGTTGAAATTGGCACAATTTTCTTACATATATAATTTCTTACATGTTTTCATATATATATATCCATAGAAGCATAGGGCGCCTCTCCCGTCAAAATAAACGTCAAAAACTGACGCCATCTATTGACCGTCGCCGCAACTAGCGGCCTCAGGTCTCGGTGACAAAGCCACAACACCAGCTTTGGCAAACTGAGAAGCGTCCACCTAGAAACCATGGTTTCGGGCTAATGGCTCTCGTCAGTCTAGGGCGGACTTTATTCCATGAGATCCAAACGGGATCTAATGTAAATCTTCACAATCTACCAAAGAGGTGTTTTGCTGGCAAGGTGGCTTTTGACGTTTATATTGACGGGAGAGGCGCCCTAGGCTTCTATGGATCAATTTCCTCCCGGCAAAAAAAAATCCATCTATATATATATTATATTAAAATATTATTCTATTTAAAATTATATTTCATAGATCCAAATACTCTGTTAAATCGACCGACAGAGGTCATGCTTCCCCTATAAAACCTCGTTGTTGTTGTTTCACGTTGGCCGGCTCAAAACTTTTGTACATTATGTAAATAATCTTTTGTTTTCCTTATTCTACTCGCCTTAAGCCAGGCAGTACTTTTATCAAACCATTATTATTTTTATTTAAAGATTTAACCACGACTGCATCACCATTACCATAATCCTCAACAATCAAGATACAACAGAAAATCTCATTTTTTTAATAATATATATATTTATCTAAATATACAAACTGTTCACACAATTATTTCTATAATTATATATAACAAAATTACAGGGGAGTATATGGTATTCATGTATCAAAAAAAGCACATCTCTCTTTAAATATGTGTTGACACAATGCGCATTTTGATTATCACCTTAGTACAAAATGTAATGGTGATGATAAGGAATAGGCTACAATAGAAGTTTTGTAAAATCCAGACAAAAGTTGGTGTTGTGGCTTATTCCTTATAACCAACTTTACGTACGTTTTGTACGGAGTGATAAACAAAACACATTATTTTAATGCATATTTAAAGGGAGAGGTGCCTTTATTGGAACATAATTATATATTGGGTTGGCCAAATATCAGGGAACATGCTAAATTAATGTTTAGTTGATTTCTGTTCCACCAGATGGCGCTCTGCCTTCTGTAAAGCATATGTGCTCCTGGTCAGGATATGCCATTTTTAATATTGATTTCAACACCTGATTTTTTATCTTTTATTTTTCTTTCGTTTTTTAATAATTATATTTATTTTTGAAAATAGAGTAATCCATGATTATATATATTTAATTAAAAAGGCATATATTGTATGAAAATAGAAAATTGTGGTCAGTGACAAAGTCACTTGGTCAGCTAAGTAATTCTTCAGCCAATTCAGAAGTTTCCAAATATTCCTGGTAGATTTCATCTATCAAAATTCACCCTGGACTATAGCTATAAATCCTGGTCTTCAGGTGGGATTTTTGAATTTGACAAATCAAATTGTGTGGCTTTGTCACTTACATTCGAGTCTGCTTGTTTGCTAAACGATAAATAGAGTCTATTTTGATATTGTAACAAAGTATTTATTATTTTATTAGCATAGTATATATTTTTTAGCTTTATATTTTGCTACTCTGTACACTTCCCTCTTTGCTTATCTTTTGTTTATCATTCATAGTTTGTTCTTGCCTGAAATAAATTGCTGTCTCATCCCGAAGTTGGTCTTCCCTAATTTTCCACGTGGCAATATTTATTCAATCTATTTTGACGTTTTTTTGTTTATGTTGTTCAATTTCTTTTACATACCACAACTGGTATTCAAAAATTAAGGCAAAAGAAGAACATAAATAGTGATAACTGAAAATGGTTTAAATATCATTAAAATTCGATTTACACATTCCAATGTAATAAAATAATAATAATAAAAGGTCTCACAAATAAATCGTGAAAATTATGGATTGTCTTCAACGCAAGAATTGGAATCTGGTCTGGATGATATCCTCTACTTGAACATAGCTAGCAGCTTCTTGAGTAAAATCATCAAGAAGTGAATTAATAAAGGAGACTGCATAACTGATGGTCAACTTCTGCTAACGGTTAATGCATCATTATCACAGCAAAATGTAAAGTTGAAATTCAAGGATAAATTTTAGCAATTAAAAATTGATAAAATTTTATGAAATTTAGAAGAATGAATAGTGGTTATTTATTGATAATAAAATATTAAAAAATGATATATACTTAATTTTGTGAGATTTCTTCTCATTTTTTCTTGTTTGTAAATGTCTGTAATCGAAGAAATCACCTCGGAGGGTCTAAAATATCCAGTATAGACTCCATGACACTGATGATGATTTGATTTCGTATTGTATAAATGATTATATATAGAAAACGCCAAGATTTTATCAAACTAGTGTATTTTAAAGAACTGTTAAGGTTATTTGAAATATAGGATGTTTAATTGAAATATTTTATTTGAATGTAAATTGATGAGATAATCTGCGAAGAACAGGTCCAGTATAATGACCGACTGGCTATTGATATATGTGGCATCGTTAGTTTCGCAAGTCATCCATATCTTCCATGTGCGACCCACGTTGGGACTATTTTGGTTCCCTCGACCGCATTCCATCAATGTCGGTAATTTGTTTCTGGTCTGAGTGTTTCCGAGTAGGGTCTCCATTCCTTGTGTAATGTCACTGTTAGTCTCGGTGTGGCTCCACGGAAATTTCAACTCCGTAAAGTCACTGTCCTCTTCTATCTCGGTGTGGCTCCACGGAAATTCCCCATTCTCTAATGTCACTGTCCTCTCCTGTCTCGGTGTGACTCCACGGAAATTCCTACTCCGTAATGTCACTGTCCTCTCCTGTCTCGGAAAGGCTCCACGGATATTCTCCGCTTTCTAATGTCACTGTTCTCTTCTCTATCGGTATGGCTCCACGGAAATTCTCCACTCCGTAATGTCACTGTCCTCTTTTATCTCGGAATGGCTCCACGGAAATTCTCCGCTCTCTAATATCACTGTCCTCTTCTCTCTCTGAATGGCTCCACGGAAATTCTCCTATCTCTAATGTCACTGTCCTTTCTGCCTCGGTGTAGCTCCCCTGAAATTCTCCTCTCCACAATGTCACTGCCCTCTTCTGTCTCGGTGTGGCTCCATGGAAATTTTCCACTCTCTAATGTTACTGCCCTCTTCTGTCTCGGTGTGGCTCCACGGAAACTCTCCGCTCCACAATTACACTTCCTTCTTCTATCTCGGAAAGGCTCTGCGGAAATTCCATTCTCCCTAATATCACTGTCCACCTCTATTTCGGTGTGGCTCCACGATTATTCTCCTCACTCTGATGTTACTGTCCTCTTTTGTCTAGGTGTGGCTCCACGGAAATTCTTCACTCCACAATGTCACTGCCCTCTTCTGTGTCGGTGTGGCGCCACAGAAATTCTCCGCTCTCTAATGTTACTGCCTTCTTCTGTCTCGGTGTGGCTCCACGGAAATTCTCCACTTCACAATGTCACTGCCCTCTTCTGTCTCGGTGTGGATCCACGGAAATTCTCCACTTCACAATGTCACTTCCCTCTTCTGTCTCGGTGTGGCTCCACGGAAATTCTCCACTCTACAATGTCACTGCCCTCTTCTGTCTCGGTGTGGCTCCACGGAAATTCTCCACTTCACAATGTCACTGCCCTCTTCTGTCTCGGTGTGGCTCCACGGAAATTCTCCACTTCACAATGTCACTTCCCTCTTCTGTCTCGGTGTGGCTCCACGGAAATTCTCCACTCTACAATGTCACTGCCCTCTTCTGTCTCGGTGTGGCTCCACGGAAATTCTCCACTTCACAATGTCACTGCCCTCTTCTGTCTCGGTGTGGCTCCACGGAAATTCTCCACTTCACAATGTCACTTCCCTCTTCTGTCTCGGTGTGGCTCCACGGAAATTCTCCACTCTACAATGTCACTGCCCTCTTCTGTCTCGGTGTGGCTCCACGGAAATTCTCCACTTCACAATGTCACTTCCCTCTTCTGTCTCGGTGTGGCTCCACGGAAATTCTTCACTCTACAATGTCACTGCCCTCTTCTGTCTCGGCGTGGCTCCATGGAAATTCTCCACTTCACAATGTCACTTCCCTCTTCTGTCTCGGTGTGGCTCCACGGAAATTCTTCACTCTACAATGTCACTGCCCTCTTCTGTCTCGGCGTGGCTCCATGGAAATTCTCCACTCTACAATATCACTGCCCTCTTCTGTCTCGATGTGGCTCCACGGAAATTCTCCACTTCACAATGTCACTTCCCTCTTCTGTCTCGGTGTGGCTCCACGGAAATTCTCCACTCTACAATGTCACTGCCCTCTTCTGTCTCGGTGTGGCTCCACGGAAATTCTCCACTTCACAATGTCACTGCCCTCTTCTGTCTCGGTGTGGCTCCACGGAAATTCTCCACTTCACAATGTCACTTCCCTCTTCTGTCTCGGTGTGGCTCCACGGAAATTCTCCACTCTACAATGTCACTGCCCTCTTCTGTCTCGGTGTGGCTCCACGGAAATTCTCCACTTCACAATGTCACTTCCCTCTTCTGTCTCGGTGTGGCTCCACGGAAATTCTTCACTCTACAATGTCACTGCCCTCTTCTGTCTCGGCGTGGCTCCATGGAAATTCTCCACTCTACAATATCACTGCCCTCTTCTGTCTCGATGTGGCTCCACGGAAATTCTCCACTTCACAATGTCACTTCCCTCTTCTGTCTCGGTGTGGCTCCACGGAAATTCTCCGCTCTACAATGTCACTGCCCTCTTCTGTCTCGGCGTGGCTCCACGGAAATTCTCCGGTCTACAATATCACTGCCCTCTTCTGTCTCGGCGTGGCTCCATGGAAATTCTCCGCTCTACAATATCACTGCCCTCTTCTGTCTCGGCGTGGTTCCACGGAAATTCTCCACTCTACAATATCACTGCCCTCTTCTGTCTCGGCGTGGCTCCATGGAAATTCTCCGCTCTACAATATCACTGCCCTCTTCTGTCTCGGTGTGGCTCCATGGAAATTCTCCGCTCTACAATATCACTGCCCTCTTCTGTCTCGGTGTGGCTCCATGGAAATTCTCCGCTCTACAATATCACTGCCCTCTTCTGTCTCGGCGTGGCTCCATGGAAATTCTCCGCTCTACAATATCACTGCCCTCTTCTGTCTCGGTGTGGCTCCATGGAAATTCTCCGCTCTACAATATCACTGCCCTCTTCTGTCTCGGCGTGGCTCCACGGAAATTCTCCGCTCTACAATATCACTGCCCTCTTCTGTCTCGGCGTGGCTCCACGGAAATGCTCCGCTCTACAATATCACTGCCCTCTTCTGTCTCGGCGTGGCTCCACGGAAATTCTCCGCTCTACAATATCACTGCCCTCTTCTGTCTCGGCGTGGCTCCACGGAAATTCTCCACTCTACAATATCACTGCCCTCTTCTGTCTCGGCGTGGCTCCATGGAAATTCTCCGCTCTACAATATCACTGCCCTCTTCTGTCTCGGCGTGGCTCCACGGAAATTCTCCACTCTACAATATCACTGCCCTCTTCTGTCTCGGTGTGGCTCCACGAAAATTCTCAGTTATATAATGTCACTGTACTTTCTGTCTCGGTATAGTTCAACATAAATACTCTACTTCGTAATGTCACTGTTCTCAATACCACAAATATTTGAACATCTCTGTCCTTCAACAGAAGTAAATATTAGGTTATGACAATTGATTTTTACAGATTTTCAATTTAAAAGCCATTAATCATATTAATAAAAAAAAATTGAATATAATATAAAATTGATTTCTGGGATTACAACGATGTTGCAACGTTTGACAGTTTCACAAAAATGCGGTATTGGCAAACTGAACATGTGTTTTTTTTTTTTGCTTATAACACAGATTCCTAATTAACACAGGATTGATTGTGTACCTAAAATGTTATATAAAACGCAATATTTTCTCTGTGTATAGGTATGGAAAAGATATTGGATGTAAGATGGTGAATGTAAACCCGGGAATCCGGTAAATTATCAGTTACACATGTTGACACTCTCTGGAAACCTTTATTCCACAGAAATGTCACATTGGGCGCAGCTGGTATTCCTGGTAGATAGGTGACGTAACTTGGAGATGTCGTCTCCTAGACATTTAAACGTCGTCATTTATTTAAAATTAGAGTGATGACTCGTTCAACGAACTAATGTTGAAGCAGCTTAGCTGGCTGTAAACTTTATGAAATGCTTCAAAGGAAGCATTTCTATTATATTTTATATACCATAGTGACAGCCCTCTCTATAAAAACTAATTGGTACAATGCATTCTGCTTATCACCCCATTACAAAACGTAAATTTGGTGCAAAAGAATACTAGTTTTGGCAAATTCAGACAAAATGCCAACCTCTACCGTGGTTTCGAGCTTTGACCCTCATCATTAATTTTCCAGAACTTGTTGAGGCTTATTCTTTTTTGCCCCTTTTACGTTTTGTACTAGGTGATAAACAAAACGGCATTGTTATAATGCATTTGTAAAGAGGAAACTGCCACTTTTGGTATATAAATATCTCCCTCTCGCAACTTTAAGTTTTGCTGTTGTTGTTGTTGTTGTTGTCGTGTCCAATGAAGAGCCTCAGAGATCTCCATGCATCTCTACCACAGCAGTCGTAATGTCCTCTATCTTGGGTGTGTAAAGTATATGTTCTGGGTTCATGTCAATTTTTTGCAAGGCTGTGGCCATTGCTGGGCATGAGAATATGTGGATAGGTGTTAGTTCCACACCAGGATAATTTTTGCATGTCCTGTAGGTTCTTATGCCATCTGAATGTATTTTCATATATGTTTTGTACCACATTTATATCTACCAAACAACAACAAAGGCCTTTTATTAAAACATTTCATCATATTACCATTAAGGTACTATTACTGTTTTTTCTGCATGTATCTTATATTTTTGCTTGGAGAATCTGTATTAGACTAAAAAGGTCTTAATAAGGTTTTTTTTTGTCGTAAAACATTTCGTCTTACATACATTCATGGACAAAACTTAAGTTATACCTTTCTCAGCATGTATATTGAAATTCAGACAATAACTCTGAAATATATTTGATACAAAGTGACCTTTATTGAAGACACGAGATAGTCAAGTGAACAAAATTGCCTCTGTCTCCTTCAAAATAAAAAGAAAGGTTACCGACGACATCAAAAATGTTCCACTTCCTTAAGTTTTGTCCATGGGTGTAAGTAAATCAATAAGGAAATTGTTTAATATCAAAAAAGAAGCTTACGCGTCTAAAATAGTTTCTAATTTTCATAACCTTTAGAATTGTTTACTAAAGACTTGAAGGGGAAAATCGCAAAAATACTAAAATCTGTTAGTTTGTCAATGTGTTAAACAAATGCAATTTCTGGAATAAAATAATTCACTACAAATTTTTCCAATAAATTTCTATACTTTCCTGTGTCCATCAAATTTCTTAATATTTCAATGATTTATACATACATACGAGGTGTGTTCAATAAGTTTCGCGACTTTTGTGTTTTTTCAAAAATTATTTATTTATTCATGAATACCTATTTTGTCCCCTTCAAAGTAATCCCCATGAGATATTATACACTTGTGCCAACGGTTTTTCCAATCTTCGAAGCACTTCAAAAAATCATTTTTAAATTCTTTTTCAGCTCCTCCTTCGATGCCGTCTTTATCTCGTCAAGCGTAGCGTAACGTCGTCCTTTCATGGGCCTCTTCAGTTTAGGGAACAAGAAAAAGTCACAGGGGGCCAGATCTGGGGAATACGGTGGCTGCGGCATCATTAGTGTGTTGTTTTTGGCCAAAAAGTCACGCACAAGCAACGATGTGTGAGCAGGGGCGTTATCGTGGTGCAAAAGCCAATTTTTGTTCTTCCACAAATCCGGGCGTTTCTGGCGGATTGCTTCGCGCAAATTGCGCATAACTTGCAGGTAATATTCCTTATTGACCGTTCTACCCTGTGGCAAGAACTCATGATGCACCACGCCCCTGCAATCGAAGAAAACTGTCAGCAAAACTTTCACATTCGACCGAACTTGGCGCGCTTTTTTCGGTCTTGGTTCGTGCGGCAGCTTCCATTGCGATGATTGAGCTTTGGTTTCCACGTCATAACCATAAACCCACGCTTCGCCACCAGTTATGACCCTCTGGAGCAGATTTGGGTCGTCGCGGACAGAGTCCAACATCTCATTAGCAATGTTCATGCGATGCTGTTTTTGGTCGCAATTGAGCAATTTTGGTACGAATTTCGCGGCTACCCGTCTCATGCCCAAATCATTGATAAAAATCGAATGTCACGAGCCAATCGATATGTTTAGGTCCTCAGCAACTTCTCTAACGGTGATTCGACGATTGGCCAATATCATTTTCTCCACTTCATTAATTTTTTCGTCTGTTGTTGAAGTGCTCAGGCGTCCGGCACGCTCTTCGTCGTTCACATCTTCTCGGCCTTCTGAGAACATTTTGTACCACCGATAAACGTTGCTTCGGTCCAAAGTAGCTTCTCCGTATGCCCCAGTCAACATTCGGAATGCATCCGCGCACTTAATTTCGTTTTTCACACAAAATTTGATACAGGTTCTTTGATCCATTTTTTTAATAGGTAAAAATCGAAGACGATCCAAAACACCTGCAAGCAAAGCAGCTGTCAACAATTAAGTGAACATTCAAAATGGCCGAGCTTGTCGGCATAAGTGAGAGACATGAGTACCAACATAAAGCCACAAAAAGATCGAAATTCGAATATACGTAACCCGCGAAAATTCAAAAGTCGCGATACTTTTTGAACACACCTCGTATAAAAATCTGTGAAAGAAAAAAAAAAAGACAATTTTTATTTCACTGATCCAGCTACGCTCTTTTTTAAATATAAATAAATTCAATGACTTTTGACTAAAAAAAGGTCAATCAATATCAATGTTCAAGAGATGCTCTTTGATTGCTGTGACAAAAGTTACGGGTTATCACACAAAAATGCAATATACTAGGGTCTAAAGTAAGGGTAACTTAATACACAGAAAAGCGTACACTCAAGAGTACAACACCAACGACAAAAAGGATGTAAATAAAAACTCACAATTTGTAAAATAAAATAAAAACACAACTTATCTTTTATTTTATCGTTGGTAGGTTTCAGACCGGGGTTACACAGGTATGCGAAGAGATCACCAGACACGGATAAAGCACGCAGAGAACACTTTAAGCGTCTCCACACAATAATCCACCACACTGGCTTCTTCGCATTCCCTTAGTCGTCTCTTGTATTTACAAAATATGGCCACATTCGTCCAATGAGAAGGCGTGAAAGATTGATTCACTAACAAAACGAAAACAAACTTATTTCCACTAAAAACTGATAAGATAAAACTGCAAATGTTTGTCAATATAGTTTGACAGCTGAAAACCACAATATAATTAAGAATATATTTTAATGATTTTCAAAAAATAGCCTCAAAACAATCGCAATTTTCGATTAGAAATGATTTTTAGAAAGCATACTCTAAAACTATGATCAAACAGGAGTATAGTGACCAATATTTCAATAGGTAATTTCACTCCACATATTTTTTTATTCCAGTTGTTCTGTAGTTTTTTTAATGATCAGCTCGAGTCCATAGAGATTAGAAAAATATTTCACATATATTATTTATTTTAATGAAAAATTACGAGGTACTTGGGTCACATATAGAAAAAGGCGATATAAAAAAAACACATTGTCCATCTAGATGCATAATTTCACATTTCTACTCAGTCACATGTTCAGTGAGATAAAATAATTTTGACCATTGACCAACAATATGTTTAAGTCATCTATCATGATATCGCTTTATTTTTGAAATAGAAATCGAGATTGAGTAATTGCCCATTCAACCCCTGAAGATCTACAGAACATTCCCAAGAACAAATCAGCCTGGCGATATCTGATAAGCTGGATGTCCACCAGTAGACGTGAAGTCTAAAGACCAGCCTGGAAAGTTAGTGACTTTAGTACGTGGTGGCTCCAGGAATCTGGGTTACCTCAAGAAAGACAGAGAGAGAGAGAGAGACCCGGGTGGCTGTAGGGATCATTTTCAGATCATCAGAGGGTTTTGAATCGCTAAGATTTTCATTGTTTCGCTTCAAGGACTCCTCGATGATTGAATCATATTCTGCTCTAGTCAGACTAATCTCTTGTCTTGATTTTTCTTTTCATTCTAGCAGATTAATCTTTGTGCGATTCGACAAGAAACTTCAAACTCTTCAGCTCCTCCCGATATATTTTCTGCTTCTTCTTTTCCAACTCAGCCTTCTGATCACACAGGTCGCTCTCACTCGGAAGCTTTATGAAGCTATCAGATATTTCTGATAAACCGCCGCTGTCCATCTGGACTTTCTCCAAGACTTTTGGTGCATCACCCACCTCCATCTCAATGCTCTTCTATTTGAGAGCAGCAGTATTACAATGTTGAAGAGTATATGTAAATAGAGAGAATTAGAGTAAAATACATAATAAAGATATTACAGAAACAACAAGTTGCATTCTTTGATGATTTTATAATGTAATTGGGTGTATAAGATCCTTTCCTTAACTTTACTGTGCACGTAAGTTTCTCTGGGTATTTACAGAAACCAGCGAACTAAAACCAAATAGCTTTAGTGATAGCATCTTGGTTGCCTTCTTAAACTGGAATGTGAAAATATTGAAATTTAACAAAAGAACATACAAGAATCACAAATAAATATTTAATTTACACTCATGGAGACAAAACTTAAGAATCACTCGTCGGTGGTCTGTTTTTTTTTTTTTTTTTTTAAGAAACAGAGGCAGTTTTGTTCACACTTGGTAATCTCGTTTTTATTCAATAAAGGTCACTGTGTATCAACTATTTTTCAGAGTTATTGCCTGAATTTCGATATACATGCTAAAAGGTACAACTTTCATAAGTCCATGAGTGTAGATGCAAAATCTACGCGCCGTCTATTGTCCGTCTTTGCACCCGCATCAATATATTTATGCTTTAAAATTGGTCAAAACAGATAAGTAACCCTTTGGTAGATTTGGAATATTTCTTGAATCCCTTGGGAATCCCATGAAATCAAAACTGGCCTTGACTGGAAACTCGCAAATATCACCCAAAGATTCAATAGACGGAATCGAAAAAACTCAACAAAAATTATTGGAGACAGAAGTTTACAAAGCGTATCTTTAATTTTACACAGAGAAAATCAGAGATCGTGAAAACACAAAAATAATAAATTGGATAGTCAACTGGAACAGTATATTATCAAGGAACAAAATCTTGAAGTTTCTTGTAAATTTCAACAAACTCTTCGCCTCAAAAGATTTTGTTCCTTGGTAATATAAATAAAAATCATTATTGATCAGTGTTTTTTATTGTAATATTCAAATCGATATCCATTAAAAATAACAATAAACTATTTTTAAAAATGAAACTGTTTGAAAATTTAAAATAATGTAAAAGATCAATTATTTTAAATGTTAAATAAAAAAAAGACATTTATTTACCTCTCAAACGAGCATTTTAAAGATGTCAAAGCTAAATCTATGGGTATAACGATCAAATAAATGTTACTTTATATTTATTCTCAAATATATTAGTAAATTTAATTTAATTGGCATCTATCGTTAAAATTTTACACAAATAAATTTACTGGCAATGTGTTTCTTTTAAATATTTGATAATATTTGATTATATTTAAAAGAAACACATTTCAGTAAATTTATTTGTGTAAAATTTTCTCAAATATATATTGGTAAATATTATTTTTTTCAGCATTAAAACCAATTAAATACGCTTTACGGACTGCTGGTCTTTGTCAGTTTAGTGCACAGGCTTCATATTTGGCCAATACTCTGATGTCTGTGTATTTGATATTTACTCTAATAGGTACTCATCTTTAATATGTTCATTAGAGCTATCAAGAAATGCTTTTTTCATTACTTTAAAATGTTTTAAATGAATGTTTCTCATAAGTCTATAGCGTTTTAGATGGAAGTTGTATTAAAAATGTCCAAATATTAATAAATGAAAGCAATTTTAAAATATTCCAAATGTTTAGTTAATAACAATGATGATTTAGCTAGCTGAATTAATTCAACAAAGAGCTATTCTTAGAATTATTTATTAAATACCAAAAGAAATAGTCAATGTAATCGTCTAGTAGATATTTGAGGTGCAAGTTTTTATGACAGGTAGAGAGAGATCCCCCTCCTCAAGTTATGATTTTTTACGGCCAGGCAATAACACCTATATTCCTATTGGATATTTGTCGATTTTTTTGCCGAGCTGCAATAAGAGTGACAGTGCCATCAATTAGGTTGAGAAATATCCGGACAATTGAATTGCCGGATTAACTTGAGGAAAATTGAATTCTGAAAATTGTTGACCCTCGAGATCTCGTGATTTAATTGGGGATTCCAAGTACGGAAGAGATCGAAGGAAATTTCAGTTATTCTTGAAAACGTATTAAGAGAAAATATTAAGAAATTACTTGTTTCTATAAAGTCTTTGTTTTTCCTGGAAGCTTTAAGGTGTTATTAGAGTTGCTTTTTTCCGATTGTAGATAGAATAGTGGGAACAACTACAATCCCTATCTAAAAATACAACGGAGTTTTTACAATATATAGAGGGAAAACCACAAAAGAGACGGTAATAATACTTTATAAATAAAAATACATTTTGAAAAGGCTTTTATTTAAATTCATTAAAAATGAAAAAATAAATTATTGTATCTTCTGCCATTGAACAATTAGATGTATCTTAGTGAAAATAAAAGCGGCGGGAGACGATCATCATGAATTTTGAACCTAATGTGATTTAATATGTAGCAACTGATTAGAGATTTTTATAAGTGTTTGTTATATTTTTACCTCTTCTCTAAATATGATGGTCCCCCGCTGCTTTTATTTTCACTCAGATACATCTAAATGCTCAATGACAGAAAATACAATATTTTATTTCTTCCATTTTAGTCACATGAATTTACATTTTATAATTTACAGTTAAATTATAGACGAAATCTCACCAAACTATTTAAACATTAACATCAATACTATAAACCCATTATCTATATATGAACCCACTTACACACTATGATATTTTAGAATATTTATTTTAAAAATAATAAATATAAAAATATGTGTGTAATTAATATCCAGGTTTCTTAGACCTTCAAAAAATCTCTCTAACCATTCGTGTTATGATTCAAACTTAAGTATTTTTGGTTTTATTTACAATAATGGCTGTGGAAGTACAAGATATCAAGTAATGTCAAGTGGATTTATTTCTAGGGCTATTTTTCATTGATGCCACAGGTAAGATTTATAATTCAAAGGAGAGTGGTCTCTTGAACTCTTTGTTATCGGAAAGCTGAGCAGATGAAGAGGAGATGACCAACTGTTTGGTTTCCATTCAAGTAGTTTGGGTAAATCGATCCTCTTTCAAAATTTCGCGGAATATGCTTGTTCGTGGCAATGGCCAGTTAGGATGGTTGTTGAAGTGTACTCATGTTAGATTCTTGGAAGCATGGAGATCTAAATTCGTGGCGTAAATCTTCTGAGATTGTTGGTTGTGTAATCTATAATGTATAGGTCTATCGATAGATTCTGTGTCGTCTGAGTTATTTTATTGTGGACCACGCTTTATGGAAATATTTTAGAAGACTGTGTATAAGTTAGAAGGTTCAGCGGGTTTATCCCTTTGGTCTGCTAGTTCATTTCCCAGAATACCGCTGTGACATTTGACACAACAGAATTGTACATTGGGTGTGTACAGTGGGGTGGACTGCATATGACAGAAAGAGTCAATTGGCAGTCTGAGGCAATTCGGAAGTTTACACGCGGGAAAATCTGGCTAGCTTTAGTCGTCGTGAACCAAGGTTTCTTCTTGGAAGGTTGAATATTCGGGATATCAGCCACTTATTACGCTACAGAAATGGCTGCGCTAATTTTCTTCATTTCAAAGGGAATATAAAATTCTATTCTATGTTCTATACCTGGCCACGACAGTCAGATAAGAGTTTGACATTTATTACTTTTGTTTTGTAAGCTGTCTTAAACGAGTATACAAAATTTAAGACATCTATTTGGTCTGGCATTATATCAAAAATCGGTCACAGAAATTGAAAGGAAGCGTGGAAATTAGTCCATTTCCGACCACATTTTATAGAATGATGGCCGCTCTTTACACCACAGAAACATCAATTGAAAGAAACTATACAATTTCTATTCTCTAATCTATTCCATGCTACACAACGGCTTCCTAGAAGTCATAAATTTCGTAAACTTTCATTGTTAGCGGAAATGAAAAATCCTATAAAATACGAGACTTCTACATGGGCTATATGCATATAAAGTACTAGATCATTATCCCGTTCTACGAACGGCTCTAGAACTAATCTAGTCATTTCTAAATCCCTCTTATTAAAGTTTTACTACATATATATATTTAATATAGAGATATATTCACAGAGAGATATATTCGCAATTTAGATCGTCATAAAATATTTACAGTTTAAATTTTCATTTTAATACTTCAAATTCCCGATTTTTTAGGTCTATATTTTAATTAAATTTATAGGGAGAGGTACACATTTAGAAGCACGTAAAAATGTTTTAATGCTTAAAACGAATTTTTCCTTTCATATATCTTTTTTTAAATAAATATATGCATGATTGTATTGTAAACTGATTAATGAATTATAACAGATAAATAGATATTTTTCTTGATTTTTTACAGATTTTTACTTTTAATTCCAAAGAGATTTCAAATAAGAACCTGAATATTTGGATTTCTTCCTTCTTTGAGAAGTCTTGAATAATCACTGAAGAATTCAAGTAGCTACTTCTAACAGTTTTTTAGTTGATATCGTGAAAAACATAAGATTTAAATGAAAAAATAGAAATGTTTTCATTCCCAGCTATCCCGACCACCCAGATGTCTGAAAATTTGTACACAATAAAAGAAAATAATTTTCTCTAATAATGATGATGATTTTTGCTTTATCATATATATTGAGTGAGGCGCGGATGTATTAGATTGAATTACTATTACCTAAACATGCTTTTAGAAGATGAAATTTGATTTTTATAACGATGGTGTATGACTTAGGCGCAATATTTCCTCCAATTTACCCAGACTAATCTATTAGCTTGATTGTCTTTATATATATTTTTTTTCCTGTATATGAATATTATATTACAATTGATTTATTTTTATTTAACAGTTGGGAGAGACACGCCATATCCACAATTTGGATAATTGCGTGTATATTTTAAATTATATACAATTAATACAATTGAACATTGGAAATCATTAAAATTAAACGTTCGATATCAAATTTTACATATAGCAATTATAAGTAGTAGCTTGAAATATGTACAGTCAACACTTTCGCCTCAAAATATACATCCTGCAGAATCTATTAAACTTGATGTATTGGTCTTTATTGCAAGCAGCTTGTTTTGTATTAGTCAGGTAAAGTTGGTTTTCTTCCCTTAGATCAGAAGTTAATGGACAGTTTATCAGAAGGTGTTCAGGGGTTTGTTGTTCGTTTCCACAAGTACATGCAGGTGAACCAATTTTGCCAATTCTAAACAAATAGGTGTTGAAGTCACCATGTGTCCCCCCCCCAGTAAAAAATTTAACGTTATAGAAGTTGGGTTGAACATAGTTAGGAATTCTAGAAGTATCAAAGAATCCCTTGAAATTATCATTGGCACCTCCATAGTATTTCTCAAATTTCTGGTTTATAAAATTAGATATCATTTTTCTTTTAGTTGGATCTGATTTTTTGTATCCAATATTCATTTTTAGTATATTTGTTTCAATAAAATCCGTGAGCTTTGGTGTTCTAGCAACAATATGAGTACAGTTTGAAGATGTTGAATTATAAACCTGTGTACTGTGCTTCAAAAATTTGTACTGCAGAGAGTTTAATTTATCTTTGACTTTTTTGGGTATAAAGTTGTACCAGATCGTGGAACCATAAGTTAGTGAACTTCGAAACAGTGTCTTATAGAGTTCTATTCTTCTTTTACTGTCCAGTCCCCATGCTTTCCCGGTTAATCCAAATAGGTATCCACTAGCTCTATTTGTCTTAGTAATAATCTCATCAATATGGGGCACAAAATCCAATTTGTTTTTATTTCTATGATTTTTAAAAGTTAATCTTCAGTTTTTCTACCCGATTGGCAGTGATAGTGTTAGGAATTTTTGCAGCTATTTTGCTATTAAACAAGTATAAGATTTTCGTTTTCTCTTCAGATACGGTCAACTTATTGTTCCCACACCAGTCTAATATTCTCCCCATGACCTTTCCTGTTGTATTCCGAAGTTCTGTCAAGTTGTTTCCCCAACATATCACAGTTAAATCATCCGCATAAGCAATGATTTCACTGTTTGATTCTGAATAGTTATTCAATAAATCGTTTAGAATAATATTCCATATTGTAAGGTACTATTACTGTTTTTCCTGCATGTATCCTACATTTCTGCTTGGAGAATCTGTATAAGACTAAAAGGTCTTAATAAAGATTTTTGTTGTTGACTTAGGCAGAATATATGCATTTCCAAGTGTCTATTTCTAATCACTCTGGAGTTGGACAATAATGGAAAAATGTATTCTCGACAAATAAATTGACATTTAGATTGTGAAATGTTTCCGGGAGAGGGGATATTGATCTATATATAAATAGTTTCTAATTTTCATAACAGATGGCGCGCTAGTGTATCGTAATTCTAAAGGTTAATAAATTAAAATACTTTTGTCTCTTTTTTCCTAAATTTGCCTTTAAAAACTATACCATTAATTCGTGTTAATCCATTTGAATTCTAATGATCATGTTAATTTTTATACTCCATGTGAATTCCAATAACCCATGTAAATTTCTATTTTCCATGTGAATTTGAATAACAAATGTGAATAATCAAAGTGAAATGTAATATGCAAATAAGAGAAATAAACATTGCTAAATATTTACATTTTATTTTTACATATTTTTTAAACAATACTCAAAATTTAGGGAAATATTTTTTTTTTTCGAGAGAGAAATCTGCTAAAAAAATACATACGATATAAAAACCACTAATTATAGAAAATATAAACTCAAAATTTACAAATTTCCATCAAATTGAAAAACATAATTTGGCAACGATATAAAAAAAAAATGAGCTTAAAATGTAAAATATATGTAAATTATAAAATCCTATAGAAACATGTCATAATTTGGCAATTGGCTGAACATGCATAGGCGTATATATATATATATATTTAAATAAATTATAATACAATTAAATATACATTTATATAATATATATCTATATACATAAGGCAAAAGATATAGCAAACTGTATAGGCTATTCAAGTTTTTAGATTTATTGTGTTCTAAAAATAGAAAAATAACAGCAAATATCACATTATTAATGATGATTTCTTGAACTGAATTTAAAAAAAAAAGTTTGGTTAATTATAATAATTTAGGGAAAACATTTTTTCATCAAGAAAACTATAAATTATTTTCAAATATATGATATAATGATGTAATTTTTTAAAACGTATATTAATTTCTTCCAAAAGAACATGAAATTGGTACTTTTTTTTCGTTATAAAAATTGTTGGTTGGTGGTGTTTGGATGAATGAAAGACACAAAATTTTGGTTTAAAAAAAATTTGAGCAAAAAAAAAAAAAAAGAGAGAGAGGAAAAGTATATAAGAGAATAAAAAATATAATATCAAATAGAGATGAATTTATACATACACACAAAAAAATTAATTTCGAATTATATATATATTCAACTTAAAAGTTTTGAAAGTTAAAAATAAAGAAAGTGATGAAAGGGGTAAATTTGAGTGTTTGGTCAATCACACAACCTGACGTATTTCCGAGAATAAATAAATAGGATTGTGATTAGATGTTTTATTTGGTGTCAAGTTGGTCTCCTAAAAGGCTTAGGGGAGGTGTACAAACTGAGACAGGGGAGCTTGCACTTGGTGGACTGTCAGAGTCGCTTCCACTTCCACTGCTGCCGCTCTTCTTTTCCCCTGTGTGGGTCTTGATGTGTTTGCTGAGATGGTCCGACCGCATGAAGCGTTTGTTACACACCGTGCACGAGAACCGCTTCTCTCCAGTATGGGTCCGCAGATGACGTTGAAGTTCATCAGAACGTGTGAAACGTTTCCCGCAGAAGAGCCAGTTGCATACGAAGGGTCTTTCACCCGTGTGCCATCGTAGATGTGCTTTGAGATGAGATGTTTTGCCGTAGACCTTACCGCAACCTGGGATATGGCAGCTGTGGATGTTCTTCTTACGGAGATGTGCACCTGCAGGGCCTAGCCTCTCAGCTTCCTGGCAGTTGGGGCAATCGCAAGTTGCTCTGCCAGCATAGCGGCGTTGTGACCGCGAGGAACTACTGGAGCCTGAGCTTGCGTTGCTAGGCATCATAGATGATTTGTACGTATCCTGAAGGAGATGCTGTCCGGTAGGAATCAAGTGCGAAGTTGGTGGGGCTGACAGACCGTATTCTGGTGGTCCAGGATAGTTTCCGGGAAGCTGGGAGTGAAGAGTAGAAGCTTCAATGCCCCAAGGTCCTGATGGACCATTAGAACCCGCTGAATGAACATCCCACCATGGGCCAGCGGAGCTTGCTTCTGGCTTGATAGGTGCGGTGTTGAAGGCCCAGCTATCATACGGATGGGACCTAGGGTACAATCCAAAAGTCTCACTCGGCATTTTTCCTAGAAGCGAGGCAGATTGAGGGCTCTCGACTGCCGAAGGGTAAAATAGAGAATCGTTGGGATAGGTGCAACCGCCTGGCATACGTTGGTAGGCTGGGAAATTGGGAGGTGGACCTTCTCGGCTCACAGGAGTTGGAGGACCTGGACTGGCGGACTGGCTGCCGTTGTTGCCTCCCTTCTTCCACGGATGGAAGCCCTTCCCCACGGCAGCGTCGGCGAGAGGCGGCGGGCTCTTGCAGGCGAGCTTGTTGCACTGGGCTGCCAGCATTGCTAGCGGTGTACCTCCAAGTCTCGGAGGTTCCTGAACAAACACTTCTGTTAGAGACACGTCCAACTTGTTTTTGAGATCAAACATTTAAAGCCTAATACCATAGAAGGCCTATATATGTCAGGTATAAACATACTCGAATATTAATTCATCTCACATGTGACATAGAAACTCGAGGATATACCTAAACTAAGTGCCTAACACATGATAGTTTCTCCACCCAACAAAACAAAAATAATACGATAAAAACTGCCAAGAAGATGGTAGTCCGTAGGATGGGGTCTCCGCGCGCATGCAACGCAAGCCAATGAAGCAGATAAGCAGAATTCCATTTATATAAGTTAACCAAAGCGTAGATTATGTAGATTCCGTGAAAGACATACCGTGAAACCTCTCATAAGCGACCACCTACTTGCGCTGCTACTTGTAAAATCCAAATAACCTTGATCTGCCATAAGCCATCACCCAATGACATACAACCTCTAGAAGAGACTGTCAGTATGCATGTTATTTAGAGAAAATAATCCGTTAGAAAAATTTTCCATAAAGTATTTTCAAATTGTTAGTTTTCCTTCGGAACAAATTGAACATTCTTTGCCAATTTGTATTTGTATCTAGTAACATCTTGTTCTCTCGCGAAAAATAAACAAAAAGTGATAAATTATAAAAATAAATCTTCAAAGTTATACAGGAAATACAAAATAATTTCCATAAGTTACTGGAGACCAAAGAAAACGGCCGTCGAATATGTAAATCCACGGGGTTGGCTGGAATTAGCTTAGCCACGCCCCTCGGCCTATCAGCTGACACTTAGCCACGCCCCCTACCCCGCCTTTGCCACGCCCACTCGAGGCGCGCGCGCAACTCCAACAAATAGATTAAAGTAAACATTAATCAAATTTGATCTTTTGGGATTTCGTGGACATTTAATACCGCGAAGCCATCTTTCAAACTTTTTACATCTTTCTTCCCTCACCCTTTTTTTATAGCCTTAGCTAATAGTTTCTGTAATTTTTATCCTGGCGGTTTTTTAAATATCGTTTTAAAGTATCTTTTTTTTTTTTCTTGCTAATATAAATGATTTCTCTTATTTTTTTCAACACTTGTAAATTTTTATGGTAATATCGGTACAACTAATGAACATTGTTTTTTTTTTTATTTGTTAGAAAACAGAGTGTATTTTTATTGCAGTCGTTAGTCAAAATTAATATATTTTGTATTTATAGGGCGTCTTCCTATAATTTTCTCTATAATTTCATAAATATATGGAATATTTACCTATAACCTATGTATGTATAATATTGTATGAATTGGATGTATTAGGGCGCCATCTGTTTTTGAAATTTTGAACTATTTATGACCCGTATGGTTCTTTTAAATATAACAATTTTTTATTGCCCTTACAGCAATGATACAAATAATGGAAAGTCCTCCTGGCTCATTAGCGGTGAACCCTCCCAGCGGTTTCGCCAGTTAAAATCAAAATAATCATTGTTCTATTTTTACTTCTTTTTTTTTTTTTTATATAGAACTTTGTGAATTCAAATTTCCCTTTATACTCTGTGCTTATTGTGCTATGTATTCATTGTATAGGTACTTTGTATTCAGTGTGTTTGGGTTCACTATATATAGAATTTGTATTTACTGCATATGCAATAATAGTGTATATGAATATACTTTGAAATCGTTGTATTTTCATTTTGTATACTCATTGTGTGTGTACTTTGTACAAGTGTATTTGTACTTTGGACTTAATGTACATCTACTTTATACTCACTGTATATGCACTTATTACACAAACACACACATATATATATTAAAAATTAAAAAGGCATTTCCTGACCAGGAGCACATGTGTTTTACAGAAGGCAGAGCGCCATCTGGTGGAACAGAAATCAACTAAAAATTGATTTAGTCTGTTCCCTGATATTTGGCCAACCCAATTTCTTGATAAATCAAGAAAAGTCAACCACGAACGCGTTTCGGGCTGTTGGCCCCAGTCAGCGTGGTGCAGACTGTACCTCTACGACCAAAATTTTGGTCTCAGAGGCTTCCTGAGAAATCAAAAATGTGAGCCTGGTCAGGATATGCCATTTTTATTTTTAATATCAACACTTGACCCTTTTTATATTTTCTATTGTTTTTTCACATGTATATATATATATAAATAAAGAAGGCATCTCCTGACCACGAGCACATGTGCTTTTTAGATGGCAGAGCGCCATCTAGTGGAGCAAAAATAAACTAAATGTGGATGATTTTTCTTGATTTATCAAGAAATTGGGTTGGCCAAATATCACGGAGCAAGCTAACTAAACGTTTAGTTTATTTTTGCTCCACTAGATGGCGCTTTGCCATCTAAAAAGCACATATGCTCGTGGTCAGGAGATGCCTTCTTTATTTTTAATATCAACACCTGACCCAAAATTATTTTTTTTCTATTGTTTTTCATATAAATATATATATTGCATTCATGTGTATATGTACTGTAAACTAATTGCATATGTATTTTGAACTGTATAGGTGATTTATGAATGTGACTTTATACTAATTCTATAGAGATGTGTGATTTATATATTCGGGTAGTTCATACATGTATTTTATATTAAATATATTCATCTGAGTGTATTTTATACGTATTTTTAAAAGAGTAATGTTAAATGTTAATTCATAGGTCGCTATGCAGGTCTTATTGAAATGGTTGCTTCTTTGAAACTTGTCTCTCTTAGATTGTATAAATTATAGTTGTGTTAGACGACGAACAGAAGATCAGCCTAGACTCCACTCCGACAATCTAGCATGTATATCGGGACAATAACTATGAAAGATATTTGATACATAGTGATCTTTTTGAAAATAGAGCAATCCATACTTAATTCATTAGATAATAAAAGGCATATATTGGATTTGAAAAAATATTTATTTTGCCAATATTTCGGCTGGCTGAACGCCAACCTTTATCGAGGCATTACATTTTTGTATACACAAACTCAGCGCCGCATAGTGTTATAATATCACAGTTGAAATCAATTAAAATACAGAGTAGGTGGGAGAAATTTGTGCATGAAAAAATTATTATAAAAAATAAAAAATGCAACTAAAAATGTAAAATATCTTTAAAAATAAAAGGAAAAAAAGTTCTATCTTATATTTAAAAAAAAAATTGTAATAAGTACATAAATATGTACTTATTACAATTTTTTTTTTAAATATAAGATAGAACTTTTTTTCCTTTTATTTTTAAAGATATTTTACATTTTTAGTTGCATTTTTTATTTTTTATAATAATTTTTTCATGCACAAATTTCTCCCACCTACTCTGTATTTTAATTGATTTCAACTGTGATATTATAACACTATGCGGCGCTGAGTTTGTGTATACAAAAATGTAATGCCTCGATAAAGGTTGGCGTTCAGCCAGCCGAAATATTGGCAAAATAAATATTTTTTCAAATCCAATATATGCCTTTTATTATCTAATAGTGATCTTTATTGAAGACACACGAGATAACCAAGTGTGGATAAAATTGTCTCTGTTTCCTTCATAAAGACAGATATCAAAGACTTTACACTTCCTTAAGTTTTGTGCATGAGTGTAAGCACAATCAAATTAAACTGGTTTGATATGTGTTTAGGTGAGCCAATTTTTAATTACAAAAAAAAAAAGAAGTGGTTTATCATAGAGATGTTGATGTTATTTAAAAACGTTAATTTTAGATGGGCTTTGTCTATTAGTGTATGTATTTGCATGAAATTGCTATAAGTTTTCTCTCCTCTTTATTCCCAAAAGCAGACATATAAACAGCGGTATTGTTTCATTAGAAATATTAAGACTTACTAACGGTCTAGACCAGAGGTCGGCAAAGTACGGCTCGCGAGCTACATGTGGCTCTTTGGATGTGAAGCTGTGGCTTTTTATATAGTTCCATACGTAAATATTATTTATGAAATTACTATTTATTGTTGGCAAGAAACATATTTTGTGGCTTTTTAAAAACTTTGAAATTTTATAAATTGTAAATTTTGACTTTTCCGACTGAAAAGTTTGCAGACTCCTGGTCTAATAAGTTCTCCGTTATCTCCTACCGGACAAGCTATTAAAACAAGGATGGGAGAATGCAATAGTAGTTTGCTGTGTCTTCCACAGATATCGATTGTATAAGCCTAGCTTATATGTAACTAACATCTTTTTGTACGACGTGTCAGCTTAATTATATCAATTATTGATCCAATGACCAGTAGACTGAGTAGTAAATAGAGGAGTGGGAGGAGCTGTGATAAGAGAGGCGGTCTTAACACCTAATGGGAGGTACCTGAACTTTGTCTTAAGACCACACCCCTTTCTGTAAGTATTGTGGCCAATGAAGAGAACACGATTGACTCTAGATGGTCAAAGTGCATCCATGTGAATAATTGGTTGGTATCTTGGGTTAGCAATGTAAGGAATTCCCCAGTGGGTAGATCACCGAGGTGGCCCCCAGACATCCATCTTCCCCGGCGGGAAATCGAGATAATTACACCCTCGATCTGGTCAGAAGTCGCCGCGACCTCTTGATTTCGGGGGGAGGTGGGTGCATTTAGCGGAGTCCCTCTTTTTAACACGTAGCATGACTTTCTAGCAGCTTGTAGGCCTTTCGTTCTGTCGAATAAAGCATCTTTTAACCCTAACTTTGGTTCTAATCGCTGACCGACTGATTCTGAAACTGTAGTACTCCTGACATTGTCGCTCTGGTCAATGGCCGCCAACTGTCATATCCCCTTGTAGCTTGCCTTTCTGTCTATCATATCCCCTGTAGCTTGCCTTTCTGTCTATCATATTCCCTTGTAGCTTGCCTTTCTGTCTATCATATCCCCTTGTAGCTTGCCTTTCTGTCTATCATATCCCCTTGTAGCTTGCCTTTCTGTCTATCATACCCCCTTGTAGCTTGCCTTTCTCTCTATCATACCGCCTTGTAGCTTGCCTTTCTGTCTATCATACCCTTTTATAGCTTGCTTTTCTCTCTATCATACCCCCTTGTAGCTTGCCTTTCTGTCTATCATACCCTTTTATAGCTTGCTTTTCTCTCTATCATACCTCCTTGTAGCTTGCCTTTCTGTCTATCATACCCTTTTATAAATTGCTTTTCTCTCTATCATATCCCCTTGTAGCTTGCCTTTCTGTCTATCATACCCTTTTATAGCTTTCTTTTCTCTCTATCATATCCCCTTGTAGCTTGCCTTTCTGTCTATCATACCCTTTTATAGCTTTCTTTTCTCTCTATCATATCCCCTTGTAGCTTGCCTTTCTGTCTATCATACCCTTTTATAGCTTGCTTTTCTGTCTATCATACCCCCTTGTAGCTTGCCTTTCTGTCTATCATACCCTTTTATAGCTTGCTTTTCTGTCTATCATACCTCCTTGTAGCTTGCCTTTCTGTCTATCATACCCTTTTATAGCTTGTTTTTCTCTCTATCATACC
This sequence comes from Cordylochernes scorpioides, assembly GCA_030710605.1. NCBI lineage: Eukaryota > Metazoa > Arthropoda > Arachnida > Pseudoscorpiones > Chernetidae > Cordylochernes > Cordylochernes scorpioides. The sequence continues at coordinate 48,863,419 of CP092866.1, forward strand.
CCCTTGTAGCTTGCCTTTCTTCTATCGTGCTCTCTTGTAGCTTACTCTCGTGTAGCCTGCCTTTCCGCCCACCAGAGAGTTAGATTTTTTGGCTATATAAATAATAAATAAAGAGGGGATTTTGTATATAAAGAGTATCAATTTATAAATCGTTCCATTAGAGAGTTTAGATACCGTTATATAGCGAGTATTTCAATATCATCATCAACGAAAGACCTCTCTACTGCTGGAAACTAGCATTTTTTCAACGCTATATAAATAATTAAAACACTTTTTTTCTACAGACCTTTAAATCCAATGTTAAATATGATAATCATTTCAGTATAAGATCTATAGGCTTTAATTTGTATATTTTTTCAAAATTAGCGTTAAAAATTCTACAATTTTCAGGGAGTATTTTGAACCCGGTTATAAAAGAGTTTCGTAATAGGCTTCTGTTATGAAGAGTTCCGTTTTAGAGTTAAACTGTCAATTTAGATAATGATATGATTGAAATTTCTAACATTTTTATTAAATGAGAGTTACAATGAGAGATCCAGAAATTGTGTTCTTTATATATTATTTACAATTAAATATCCAGATAATATTATTGAGATTTTTCGCTATAAAAAAAGTTCCATGTTAGAGAATATAAAATTTCACCATATGTAGATGTGATAGACAGATTTCATCACAACCCGATGTGGCAGGTAAAGATGGACCAAGAAGACCGAAACGCGTAGAAACGATTCTCGCACATACAGACGACACAGGGCTATTATGTAAGATGGATGAAGGTGCAAATCTCATAAGTTAACAACCACCGACGGCGCCTCTTGTCTTGTTGGCGGCGGTGGGGCGTGATACCGTTTTTTTACGGTCCTGAAGAAACTCCCCGTATAGCACACCATTATTGGTGGAACAATTAGATAACACAGAAATTCCTACTTTAATCGAATTCTTCCCTCGTTTTTAACTATTACTCTGTTGTTATTATAGAATTATTATTGTCTGTCGGCATTTATGAGGATTGTGGAACGCTTCACGATTTTGCGTGTCATCCTTGTGCAGGGGCCATGCTAATCTTCTCTGTATCCTTCCTATTGTAGTAGTTGTACCGCCGAACAAAACGTGTACAGGGTTGTGGAGATTACCGTGAGAAATATTTCTCAAATTGTATTATTCTTTTTAAGTGTGGTATTATTACCGTTCGTATGTAAGGTGAACAATTTTATATTTTGAAAAAAAAAAAAAGGCAGATGTCTTCCCCTCTCTCTGGGCACCCCTATTATTCATTGATATATTTTGATCGGAGAAAGGTAAGAAATTATTCATTGTTATCAAGGTTTTTATCTTTCTTTACCATTCTTTATAAAGTTACATAGATATAATCTTTATCAATGGTAAAGAAAAATCAAAACATCTATGTAACTTTATTTTATTTCAATTTGAAGCGCTATGTCTCACCTATGTTTCTACAGCTATCTATTCACATATATATTTACAATAATTTTAGGCCGTATAGAATAGTCATAATATATTAACAAGGAGAAAGAAAGAAAAAAAAGGAAACTATCTCTATCTTTTTTTTTTTTTTTATTAAATATTTACAACAAAATTAGTTCATTTATCATTAATATTAAAAAAGAGAAGAAAAAAAGGTTTATACGTAAGAGTTTAAACATTCTATAAGGACAGAAGAAATTCCTAAACCTTAACGAGAACAGAGAACTTTGTACAAAACAAGAAATAAATTTCTATGTATCTATTTTAATGAACAGTTTCAATATGAACAAAATTATGACCAACACCAGTTTTGTAAAGTAAATTGGAGAAACCTCTGGGAGAATTTACCATTGCTGAATCAAGAGCTTTCCAATTTTATTTTTCATCTTTTGTTTAGTGAGTTTATGAAAAAGTATTTTATGATTGTTCTCCAAATAAGCGCAAAAATAATTACTATCTTAATTATATAACGACTTTGTGTTTTTATCAACTAAGTGTTTCCATCACATCACTATGAAATCATTTAGCCATATTAATAGCTTTATCTGGATGCGATAAAGTAGCTCTTGATCATGCAACTGAAGGTTGATGATGGTTTACCCCATCTATCGGAATACATATATATTTTTAACCAATTTGATCTGGAATAAAAGCAAATCAACCTTGAAGTAGAAAATATATTCCGATTGATGGCAAGCCTTCAGTAACCTTTAGTTGAACAATCCAGGGTTCGCTTTTTACGTAATTTTAGCGGCGGCCTGATCAGGAATACCTTTTCTCTATATAATATAATATATATATATATATATATATATATATTCTCTATATAGTGTTGATTATATTTGCATATAAAGTTGCATATAGCTGCATATAAGTTGCATAGCTACCTTACACCTTGACCTCCGTCAGTTTTATTCGCATTGAACGAAAGAACTCCGAGAGAATTGATAAACCCTCAATGCCAAAAAGGTTTCTACTATATATACAGAATAGCTTCCCTTCTGTGCTGTATATCAAGCAGTAAAATTGTTTACTGGTTCAGTAGAGTCTCCAAAGAAAGACCGGTTAAACCCATGGCTAAACTAGGCCTCTCCTGGAGGTGGTCTCTTATCAGAGACACTCTGTCATGTCATGAAAAGTCATGAAGAGTCTTTCAACAGACACACAGCATCTGAGGAGAGACTACCTCCAGAATAGACTGAGTTTAGCAATGGTTTTAGGTGATTTATCATGAGAGACTCTACTGCATATTTCATAGCCCTTTTTAAAAAATAAATTTATTTTTATTTATTAAAATAGAGATATCAAATAAATATTTAATTCTAAGATATCTTAGAAAAATTTCCATCGCAGGAGCAATGAACAATTATCCTAATAACCAAGACGAGATCAAAGAAAGGGAATTCTTTCTTGGCCGAAAATAACGTAGAATTTAATAAGAGGCTGTCAAAACATAATCTTCTTTCATCCACCACAAGCGCTTTTGCCAAGCTCCAAGTCACAAAGCAGCTGAACACGTGGAAGGAGCAATGATCTTAGAGGTTTGAAATATATCTAGCCTACATCTCTTGGCATTAGATTTGCATAGCTTTGACCAATGACCTGCGAATAATTCAATAAGGATAAAGAAAGAAATGGCATTGTAATGGTAGGCGATAAAGGTATCTATTACCCGGCAGATTGTATCGGAGATGCGGAAACGAGGCCTCTCAAATTGCAGACTCTCCGTTTCTCTCCCTCGCCGGTTGACGTCCCTTAACTGTAGGAACAATGCCTGGCGCCAGCTGGCCTAATTATACCGCTGCTGCTCTAGTGTCTATCTGTTGGAATCCTTGTGTGTGGAATCTACTGTCTGTGTTCTACAGAGCTACATTACTTTCTGCTGCTCTAGTGTCTATCTGTTGGAATCCTTGTGTGTGGAATCTACTGTCTGTGTTCTACAGAGCTACAGTACCTTCTGCTGCTTTAGTGTCTATCTGTTGGAATCCTTGTGTGTGAATTGTGTGAGAATATACTGTCTGTGTTCTACAGAGCTACAGTACCTTCTGCTGATTTAGTGTCTATCTGTTGGAATCCTTGTGTGTGAATTGTGTGAGAATATACTGTCTGTGTTCTACAGAACTACAGTACTTTCTGCTGCTTTAGTGTCTATCTGTTGGAATCCTTGTGTGTGAATTGTGTGAGAATATACTGTCTGTGTTCTACAGATCAACAGTGCTGTCTGCTGTAGCTCTAGTGTATATCTGTCTGTGGGAATCCTTGTGTTTAGATGTGTTAGAATCTACTGTCTGTATTCTACAGAGCTACAATACAGTAGAGACTTTGAAGTAATGTCTAAGAACAGTCACATTATAGATTTTCCAATCTTTGTAATCCATGTGCGGACGTGGTATATGGGTTGTCTTAGATTCCCCGTTTGGATTTCACAAAGCAACAAATATTGTCATTCTCTGGTATATACTGTAGGATTTACTGCAATATCATTGTGTAGAAAAACTTGAAAATAATGATCTATATAAATACCTCTCTTACCAAAACTCAATGGCAATGAAATTAAAAGGAGCTTTAAGAAAAATTAGCAAAAAAGGTGTGAGGGTCATGTATAATCAAGAGAAATTCAATTATTTTAATTAATATTTTATAATTATATATAATATTAATAATTGATGATTCTTCAATTAGAAATTAAATACACGCATGTTTTATAAGCAGGAGCCCACAATAAATTTGAAATATTATTTATAGTACACCCCCTAGAATGAATTCTGAACATACAGCAAGAGAGAAAACAAGTTGCATGGAATCCTTAAAAATAACTTAGAAACCAAATATATTCGAGAAAATTGATGAAAGAAGGATGAAGTATAGTTTATATTCTAAATAGAAATTTAGGAGAAAATGGAATAATCTAGACAAGACTTCTATGTCCTGTAATTTGACAAGTTAGCATAAAATTTTAAAAATATCAAAGGCCATAGAGTGTAAAAGCTAGATGGAATCCTATGAAAGAGCTCTTGGAAATCATATAGTTAGGCAAGTTGAACATAACTCTAGAAGTTTTAGAATATTATAGGTTAGCAAAATTTGAAGACTATAGTAGAAAACCCCTCTTGAAACAATATAGCAGGCAAACACTACAGAAACATAAATAGCACTTGTAAGCCATATAGTAGACAAGCCCTACAGAATCGTGAAACCATATAATAGACAAGCCCTACGTAATCCTGAAAAGCTCTTGAAACCATATAGTAAGTAAACACTACAGAAACTTAAATAGCTCTTGTAAACCATATAGTAGACAAGCCCTACAGAATCGTGAAACCATATAATAGACAAGCCCTACGTAATCGTGAAAAGCTCTTGAAACCATATAGTAAGCAAACACTACAGAAACTTGAATAGCTCTTGTAAACCATATAGTAGGCAAGTCCTACAGAATCGTGAAACCGTATAGTAGGCAAGCCCTACAAAGAATCTTGAAAAGATCTTGAAAACCGCATTGCAGACCAGCTCTATAGAAGGCTATGAAAGCCCTCAATAGCAATATAATAGACAAAAGAGACATATATAAACAACCTAGAATGTATCTTGTAGAACTTGTACACAAGTAAAGAAAGAGAAGCACAGCGACTTGACTTTACCTCCATACTGCCGGGCTGCTGTCCCTTGCGAAATGCGGCCGCTCCTCTGCCGTGAATAGCCTAGACGTCCCAGCACGGAATGGCGAAAGTCTGATTGCCCCATTGGGAAACTCACAACTCCGATGCCCATTGCACACAGACACTATCGTCTTACACCTCCTTGGTATCAATTTCAAGACACCAATCCCAACAATTAGCCCTGCCCTGGTGCCAGAATCAATCACCGCCTTGCAACACCTCTTTGCCCAACAAACCGCTGTACTATCCCTGCACAATGTGGAATTACACATGACGAAGGTTTCAATGCCAACAGCCTCTCTCAACGATTAAAGATAAGATTCACTCTTCAACAATGAACGCTAAACAATGATACTGTGTTCTTGGGTCATGCTTTCCAGAAAGAAAATTTGAAACAAACCACACGAAACCAATCATTTAGACGAAAGAAAAAGACCTTCCGGATTTGAACACAATGTCATCTGAGGCAGAGGATTTCATTGTAAAATTCTCAGTACATTGGGAGCCAGTACCAGAGAGATCTGTAACTTCTGTACATAGCTGAAAGAGCGGAACAGTCTGAGCTACATGACCTAGTGCATCTGCATCATGGGATGATCAAAAAGGTACGGTTTCTGCTTGAAAACATAGTTAGAACTAGTATATAATGTGTGCTATCTTAGATTTTATGCATCTATAAAACTCTGTTCTCCACTCCCCTCCACAATTTCATCATTCTCTTCCAAATATGGCTTATACCACGCATAAAATTCAGAGATTACAATATGAGACATATGTATATCATAAAGGATATCATATATATATTTTTTATGATATTCATATAATAACCATGAGGATATAAATTCAATTATAAACTGCTCTTTTATCTTTATGCCAACAATTTCGCTTTTCTCTTAAAGAATCCTAAAAAAATAATATAAAATCAAAACGGCTGTATATATATATGCCTATTTTTAAAATTGTGTGTATTCTAATTTAGTAGGTTTATTTTGTGAATCCTATTTGGTCCGTAGTCAAAGAAAATAAATAGATATTCGCTGACTTCATAAAATCAATAAAAAATCGGAGAAAAAAAGAAGTCATCTTCATTTCTTCTATGGCAGGCCAAACCAATCAGAACATCTGGTAGAAAAAGTTGGTCGCGCATCGTTGGAGAAAGTTGCGCCCTTCAAGTTGTCCTGGTTTTGAAATAAGATGCATTTGAGACGCCAACTCTTAGGTTCTTATACTTTCATGCTTGAATGAACACGGTGAGATTGGCAATACTGGAAGAATAAACGTGGAAGGGAGAGATTAACCAAGGAAGAATAATATTAAATATAATGATATAGGCCAGGGGTCGGCAAACTTTTGAGTCGGAAGAGTCAAAAATTACAATTTACAAAATTTCAAAGTTTTTAAAGAGCCACACATTTTTTTTCTTGCCAACAATAAATGGTAAAACGACATTTGAAAATTATCCCGCATGTGTTTCTTTTGAACGAAAAATCGATATTTATTTTAAGGAGAAATAACGATTATTTCTAACCTTATGGATGAGGTATGAAAGGATGAATTGTGAAGAGTAATGATAAACGGAAAAATAAAAGTGTCCAGGAATATTTGCGTATGGAACTATATAAAGAGCCGCAGCTTCACATCCAAAGAGCCGCATGTGGCTCGCAGTTTGTCTAGGGGATTAGAAGATAAGAGATTGAGCAGAACATAGGATGAAATGCTTTGGTAGATATATATAAGTTTGAGATCGAAATTAGCCGTACATTTAAAAACAATTCTAGATAATAATAAAATAAAGAAATCTTCCAGGGCTAAGTTTCTTGTGCAAAACAAACAAACAAAAAAGGCATACCCTGCTCGCTCACATGGTTGGATTTCCTTGATTTATCAAGATATTTAGCTAGCCAAATATCATGGAACAAGTTAAATCAACGTTCCACTAGATGGCGCTCTGCCATCCAAAATGCTCACGTAAGCGGTCAGGATAGATATACCTTTTTGTTTTTAATATCTATCATAATTTATACATCTATATTTGTATAGATCCATACGTTGACGAGCGCCAACAGCGCGAAACGCGTTTGTGGATGGCTTTTCTTGATTTATCAAGAAATTGGGTTGGCCAAATATCAGGGAACAGGCTAAATCAATGAATAGTTGATTTCTCTTCCGCCAGATGGCGCTCTGCCTTCTGAAAAGCACATGTGCTCCTGGTCAGGATATGCCTACTTTGTTTTTAATATATATATATATATGTTATATAAAAATGAATAGAGATTTCCTGCCTGATTTCTGATCATGTTGAGGATGATGGTAACGGAAATGCAGTCGCGGTTGAAATCTTTAAAGTATGATAATGAAAAATAGTTTTGATCAGATATTGCTTTAATTGAACTTATGGAATATATATTTTTAAAAACAATTTGATTAAAGTACTGCCTGGCTTAAGGCGAGTAGAACAAGGAAAAACAAAAGATTATTTACATAATGTACAAAAGTTTTGAGCCGGCCATTGGGATAAAACAACAACGAGTTTTTATAGGGAAAGAGTGACCTCTGGCGGTCGATTTAGCAGAGTATTTGTATCTATGAAAATTAAAATTTAAAATAAAATAATATTTTTATATAACATATTGTGTGGGTGTGTGGGTTATTATGATAAATACATGTGAATAAATAAGATTATATATATATGAAGAGTGTCAAATATATGATGGTAAACATGTTGACATTCTAGAGTTTAATTAATGATGAGTGTTGTTGTTACCTGAACTTCCAACCTGACAAACACAGCTTTCCTCCTCTCATAAATAAGCACGTGTTAATGGCTTCTCTCTAAGCTATAATTGGGTTGATTAATGTTATCGTTTCTATTTAGGACTTTGACTATTTTTAATTAGGTAATCTTCCTCGTATAACTATAAACAACATCTATTGGTAGTCATTAACTATTTTAAAACTAATTTGCGTAAATAGTTAGGCCAGTTTTGAGGCACTTAGATGAGATTGTGCACTACATGAGAAAAGCTATTATAATAAGCGATGACCAAATATACTACTTTGGAAAGTAGAAAAGTATAGACTTTAACTACCATTCTTGATAAGAGTATAAATTAACAGAACAAATTAGAGAGAGAGAGAGAATAACACTCTATGCCTAATACTTAAATATATACTATAGATAATTGACAATTAAAACAATTTTATTGATTCTTCTAATCAATTGTTACAAAGGTGGAAATAATATATAATAAGATAGTAAATAAATGGTATATAAAATGTAGGGTAATATATATAGTTGTGTATATGTACACATTTCTTCAGCAAGGAAGACTTCCCCACCTTGAGAGAGTCCTCCTCCAGACAAGGTCTTCTTGAACACTCCTCAGTTCCACACCGAGGAAGTACTTATAGATGTGTGTCTTGGCAGACGCCAGGAATATAGACATAAGATAGAACATTTACGTATCCTAGGCGCTTTTTTAAATAAATAACATTCTAGAATTCTTACTAAAGAATAAATATTTGTCTATATTGGGGGGGGGGGGGGATATTTGGTTTGAAAATGTTTGGTCTTTATAAAATCTAAAAAGACAAATACATGTCTTTCATTATGATAAAATACGAAGTTTATCTATATCAGATGAAGATTTTGTCTGATGTTATCTTTAAATTAACAAAAGAAAGATCCAATACATAATGAGAAAACTATACCTTTTTTATTGAGATGGAATTTCTTTAGAGAGAGATAAAAATTCCAGAAAACAATTAAGAACATATATATAAGTGAAATAGCAATGCTTAATTATAGTTTCTGCATGGTGAATTAGGTTGATGCATGTTTATGTTTAGATTGGAATCCTGTCCTAGAGATTTCTGGAAATTGTCTTCAGGAAAATGAGATTCTAGAGTTTTTCTGATTGACGAATGAAGATAGCTTACATTTCAGACATCAACATTTCAGACAACAACAACGTCATCACACTCCTCATTAATCTTTAGGATGTCAACATGTTTACGTTCATATTTGACACTTCATATAGTGTGGGTTATATATGATAAATATAAATATGAGTAAATAAGATTATATAAAGATATATGCTTACATGAAGAATTTCTTTGAAAATGGTCTTAAAACTCAACAACAGCAAGTACTAAACTACACATCACTTTGAGATGACGGAGTGATGACGCAGGTTAGGTAGGGTGAAGGCTCCACCTGAAGCAGCAGCACCTGGTGGTGTTGCAAGCAGAGTTATCTTTCTGCCCATCTCCACCTCACGTCCCTTCGCTTAGTAGAGAAAGGAGCCGCCGACCGGACCTCTTTTTTACCGCTGCGGCGTGAGGAACCCACTCTCGCCTCGCTCAGCCCGTCCCTAGGGGGGAATCCTAGACTTGGATATCGTAACAATCAACACACCTCGGAGGTATCTAAAATCCCATTTTGAGATATTTAACTTCTCCCGGGTGGTAAATGTATAAATCCGACGGTTTATATTACTCCTAGATAAAAAAGACAAAACTAGACAAACATTTCCCACACATTTTCCATTTTGGAAATATTATATCTGTCAAAATCTCATTCAAGTTAGATCCATCACGGTGTGAGCATCATTGGAATTGATCTTGATAACTGTAGGAATTTGTCTTTCACTCTCTCAGCCACCATGTCGACCTGTGGGAATGAACTCTGTCGGTACAATCGTTGGCGGAATCTTCCTGCGGTGAAAGACATCAATAAAGAAACTATATATTTTATTTATCAATTATTATATTTATTTATTTTTCCATATACATCATATTATATACTTATTTATTACTATTATTTAATTTACCCTTATATATAAGCTTATATGTGGAGCTATATAATAAAGAAATTTCAATCTCTTTCTCTTTTGTGATTTTAAATAGGACAAAACGAGGGTTGGCTTCTGCAAGTTCAATCGCTAATATATATCTCTCTCATTATGATAAAAGTAGAATCTAAAAATCAAATTATGATAGCTTTGATCATTTTGTAACAGAGCCTGCTCCATTAACCCAGTTTTCGGATTGCCCATGAACGGTTCCTCTTATAGCGTGAGTTATTTCTGTCTAGAACGAATGCAGCCAATTGTCCAATTTATGATCAGATCCATTGTAGAAATAAGAAACAACCTAATAAGACCATTCAAGACAGTTTTGAGACTATACATGTGTTTGTAAAGAAAAGTATAATGTTCAACATCAAGCAAGTGTCTTGTCAAAAGGAAGATTAAACAGTGGTTAAGCTAAGTGAAGCGGTACCATGACAGAATCACAACGACCTAAGTTAATCAACGTTCGACCAAGTGACAAGGAAATGGTCGCGTCGAGGGGCATTCTGTTAATTTGCTAATGAGATTCGAAGAAGGGTGATCGGCAAATGTGTTTTGCGTGTTGCGGGTCCATTTCATCATGGGCGATATAATCGGAGGTCCCTTGGGGCTAGCGGGCGGGGGTCCTTTTTCTCTTCACTTGTCAGGGCTCTGAACTACAAGGCCTGAACAGTTACAGGCTTACTTGTCAGGGCTCTGAACTAAAAGGCCTGAACAGGTACTGGCTTACTTGTCAGGGCTCTGAACTACAAGGCCTGAACAGTTACAGGCTTACTTGTCAGGGCTCTGAACTACAAGGCCTGAACAGTTACAGGCTTACTTGTCAGGGCTCTGAACTACAAGGCCTGAACAGTTACAGGCTTACTTGTCAGGGCTCTGAACTACAAGGCCTGAACAGGTACTGGATTGCTTGTCAGCGATATCTTGAAGATAGAGGCTGTCTGGCCGGTATTCATAGTTCTTAAAATAAGAGACACTTCGGCCAGAAAAGATTTTTATTTTTTCGACATTTCGACAAAAGATTTTTTTTTCTTTTGAAACGTTGAACAAATAAAAACACCTCTGGTCGAAATGCTATTAATTATCAGGGATACTTGGTGTCAAATAATATTCAAAACCTTTTAATTTTATATATGAGTATTTTCATGTATTTTTACAATACTAGCTAAAATTCCTTCAACTGAATTATCAATAGGCCTCATAGCGACCTTAATGGGCCGTTGAGATAGAGCCAGTACCATGTTGACAAGGGTCAACAGTCCGAAACGCTTACGTGTTGGCCTTTTTTTTTTCTTGGTTTATAATTTAGAAAACAGTTTATATTAATTCCCGTATATATGTTACATAATTGAGATGACATTATTATTTTATTACCCGTAGAAACCATGACGCAAATATTGATAACCATCTTGAATTCTGGAATTGAAAAAAAAAATAAAAAAAAAGAGTTGAATTTGGTAGTGCATGCCATTCTTGGTCAATTTGACAACCTATTTAGAAGAGCAATTGCCCAAAACGTGGTTGTTCTTTCATGTGTTACCAAAGGGACCATTTGATTCTTGTTATCTTTGATTATTATGGTTCATTCTTGAAAATATTGGTTGCCATAGTGCATTCACATGATCAAATTGAGGACTAGTATTCAATAACATCCATGTAGAGAAGCCATGTTAAAATTATGACTTCCCCCAATAAATGATGAATGCCATGGTCTATTAGATGAAGTTAATCATAAATTGATGTTGATACCTATTACGATGCTTTATAGGATGTTCACATCGGAAATTTATGACTCGGCTGGAATCCTTAGCACATTTAGCAAGGCATTTGCAAAGAGGCTTGTAGGTTTAATGAGTTTAAAATTGGTTGTAGTTGTGTGGCATAATTGAATCACATCTATGAGCTAATAGCGGAATAAATCACGGAACATTTCCTGTAATTACGTCATAAATTACTGTTTGTTGGAATGGTAATCTTGCAGTTTCTCTCCGTAACTCATCAATTTGACTTCAACATCTGCCTACGCTTGGTCTTCTTCATGAATCAAATGAGAGTTTCTGGAATAATTTTCGCGACGCCTATTCTTGAATTGAAGCCTATTTATAAGAACATTTTTTTCAAATGAAAAAAAAAAATCATAATACCACGAAAATTTGATTTACAGATAAAGAGAATAAATGCGAATAAGTAAATTTCATCTTTTAGTTAACAGCTTTGTTACAATAATTATACAAGAGCATAAATTTAGTTATCTAAATTTGATTTTTCTTACTCTTTGATTTTATTGGTTCTAAACTGTAGTTTTGTCAACAGGAACCCGGGTTTATAGCCAGTAATTTTTAACATGTATTATCAAAAAGCATCCAGGGCTGCTGTTGAAGGGCTTGTTAGCCTCAAAGCTAGAGAAATAAAAATAGTACAATAAACTTAGCCCTGTATGCTTTTGTAGTATTAAATTATAAGTCAGGGGAGGAACGTTTATGGAAACAGTTTCTGTTTAAATATGTCTTCTTGATTCTTGAAGGAGTTCCATCCCAACAACAAGTAACCAAAATAAGACTGTGCGACTTTGTACGACTTTGTGCGAAGTCAATCTGCTTCCAAATGTGTAGACATGTGGCGTAAGAAGTTGTATGAAGAAAAAGTATTAAGTGGGAAATGATATTTTAAAGAAAGTTAGAAAATTACTTCTCTTTTTTTTTATTTTGTGTGAGAACACTACACACTTGAATACAAATATTTTTAATCACGTTATCCCTAATACGTTTCTTCAATAATTTATCCAAATTCGGCAATCTTTAGGGTCAAATCACTCCCTCTTCACTTTCTATGGGAGTTTCTTCTTAGTTCTCTCTATAATTAAATATTTAAAATACTACATTGTGTAAATCACTGAACTCGATCTTATCTGTTTTGTTTTTTCTGCAATTTCCTTCGCAATGGAGAATCCATTTGTAGTTGATAATTGTATTTTACTCTTTAAAATCGGTATATTATATAAGCATTTATAAGAGTTTAAAAAATTGAGGATGGAAGTATTTAATGTTATTTTTTAAGAAGGACTAATTTCTAAAATTAGTAAATGAAGATGCAAAAGATTTGGGATGGCTTGGCTCATCAGTGGTGAACTTCTAAGCGATTTTTACAATTTAATTCACCTTATTACTTCAACTATTGTCTATATTCATTCTGTGCACTTATATAATCTGTACTTGAAAGTTCACTCTTTATAGAAATTCGGTGAGGTGGGGGACAAGTGAGCAATTTTGGATAAATGATTGACAGCAGTAGGTAAAAGGTAAGCTACAATGGTGAGTACAGATGATAAATAAATAAGGAATAAAGATGGGCAATGTTAGGGAATTGTAGGTAAAAGGTGAGTAAAAGAGGGCATCGTTTAGAAAATGGGGGGTTAAGGTGTGTAATATTTGGAAATGTTAGATAAATAGTGAGCAAAGTGGGAAAGGTCAGAAAATGGTCGGTATATGGTGGATAACGGTGTGTAAAGATGGGCAATGTTAAGAAATGGTAGGTGAAAGGTGAGTAAAAGATAGAAATGTTTGGAAATGAAGGGTTACGGTGTGCAATATTTGGAATTGATAGATAAATAGTGTGTAAAATGGGAAAGGTCAGAAAATGGTCGGTAAATGGTGGATAAGGGTGAGTAAAAGTGATAAATAAATAAGGGTGTGTAAAGGTGGGCAATGTTAGGGAATGGTAGGGAAAAGGTGAGTAAAATAGGACAATGTTAGGAAATGAAGGGTTAAAATGTGCAAGGTTAGGAAAATGGTAGTTGAATGGTAAGTAAAATGGGAAATTTCAAAAAACGGTGGGTAAATGGTGGATAACGGTGTGTAAAGGTGGGCAATGTTAAGAAATGGTAGGTAAAAGGTGATTAAAAGAGGACAATGTTAGAAAGTGAAGGGTTAAAAGGTGCAATGTTAGGAAAATGATAATTAAATGGTGAGAGAGAGAGAAAAAAGAGAAGTAAAATGATAAATTTCAGAAAACAGTGGGTAAATGGTGGATAAAGGGTGTGTAAAGGTGAGCAATGTCAGACCTAGTGGGTGAATGAGATCAGTAAGAGGGAACAAGGGAAAGAAAGAGCAGGTGCATCTCGATGGACAATGAGCCAGCCTACCACAGACAAGGTTGTGTCCTCTATAAAGCCAGAAACTTTCCCGAAGTCATCTTGTCATTTAATTGGAAGAAAATTGTCCTCCGTGAAAAAAATATGGAGAAGGTCGAGTTATTTTGTTCCGATGGAGATGGGAATGTAAAAAACCTCGTGTGAAATGTCTTCTCACAGAATCTTTGTCGCAGTAAATGTTCATTTTTTTCATCAACGTAAATGTTGAACATTTTGGTCATTGATGGTATTATTTCCATCGCAAATATTTTGATGACACTTTTGTCACCATAACTACTTCAACATTTTTATCAATGCCATTTTATTATTATTGTCTATCATTCTAAATGTACTAATAACTTTTTTGTAAATATTCTGATGATATGAGAATTTTGTCACCGAATATATTCTGGCGACAAATTTGTCACCTTAAATATTTCAACAATTGAATCAATTTGAATGATTTGAAATATTTCACTGCAAAAATTATTTCGTAACATTTTTGTTACTGTAAAAATTCTGATAATAGTTTTGTTATAGTGAATAAATCACAATATTTTTGTCATCTCAAATTTTAATTCCTTTTTATATGGTAAATATTCAATAAAGATTCCTAAAGTCCTTGTGGAAACAAACAATTCTAACTTATTTCACATATTCTATTACCAATTAAAAGAAATAGCTAATTAAGGAGCTCGAAATTTCATGTTTTTATAAGTTAAAATGTTTTAAAACAATTTTTATCAATTATTTTGGTTTCCTAGAAACAAAGAGCTAAATTGGTGAATTTGCCCTATTAAACTGTTTTCAACATTTTCAATTATAGGTCCAACAAAATTTTCAATTCATGCTAATATAATGCTTCAATTATCCCTTTTATAGTATTTAAAAAAAAACGTTAATGATATATCTTCACAACCAACCTTATTCTAAGCAATTATAACCATAAAAAATAAGTAATAGAAAGAGAAAAGAGGATATCTCTAAATATAGAAATTATATATTTAAATGAAGTTCTAGGTTTCAATTTTAATATTTTGCCATTTAAAACAACCTATCCTTTATTACTTAATAGAAAGCAAAGTTATAATTCATTTTTTAGCAATTCTATTGAAAGTGTCAATTTCATTGTGTCCCTGAGGATGTCAAAAAAAAAAAAACATTTTTGAAATGTGTCTCGCTTCCTACGACTATTTCCGGTATGACAAATTTACATAAAAATAGGTAAGGATTATAACAATAGAGGTTGTTAGCAACCATTAACTTGGAATATCTGTTTTTAAGCGATGATTTTGGCTTAAAGTGGTTTTAAAGGAAATGTGAGAGTTAGACCTACCACTTTACATTATTTCTGTATTTTTTTATCTCAAGAATTGTGGCTACTCCACCTTTCTCTCTTCAAATGTAAAAGTTTAAAAAAGTATTTGCATAAAACCTATTAAGTTTGAAACTATTTCAACGCTCAAATTTTCATTTATTATTGAAAACTTTATTTCTATACAAACCTTTCTGTAATGAGAGAATAATAAATGTTGAAAGAGTTCTTGGATTTTGAGAAAAATTAATCATTTCTCAAGGGAAAAGTATCTTTTCAAAAATATATTTATTATTCTCTAGCTTTCGGGCACGGACGTCTTTCTACAGGAGAAAGCATGGTATAAGGGCGTCCGTGCCCGAAAGCTAGAGAATAATAAAATGTTTTTGGAAAGATACTTTTCCCTGGAGGAATGATTGATTTTGCTCAAAGTTGATGCAAGGGATTATTTTATAGAGATCTTGGATTATTAGTGATTTCCAGAAGTTTGGCCAATTTAATTTTCAGATTATGTTGAACCATTTCTATATTATGTTCAAATTCTGATTACTTTTTGGTAGGAATATATTTAGGGAACACTTATAGACAACCATAGAGAATTTACACAAATTTAAATGAGACACTATCTTACTTAATGATCACTTTTGTAAAATCAAGAATAAATTGTTTTGATCTAATCCAAATATCATTGAAAAAGTACCTTCAGAAGAAACTAGGAGTATCAATGTTTTTGATGGTTTCTCATGGAAGGTTCTATTGCATAGATGTTCATCTGAATCAATCAACCCATACCCTTAAGACCTTCAATCCTATATACATATTCTCCTGAGAGATACAGAAAATGTGTCAAAAATAAGGAAAGAAATTAGAATTCACAAATTTATATATGAGAAATATGTATATATAAATCTAAAATATTATTTTTAAATATAATTTGTTGGTTAGGAGTTGTTTGGAAAAGATATAGCTGCAATCAAATCTCCCCTGAGGATAATGGCAGGGAGTCACTGGAATATCAGGAATTAAATTCAAATATTTGTTTAAGTAGCTGTATCTCTCTCTTTCTTTTCCACATACAAAAATAATATAATTATTCTAATATAATATCATATTACAAGAGAAAGAATCGCCAGACATCATCTTGAAGAAGGAATCAAAATTTACGGAGACGATTTTTTAAAAATTAATATAAGAATATTTTTATATTATAAAAGAACACTTTGGAGACAAAGCTAAAAATCAACTCCTACAAATGCTGAACATTTCATGGCAAACTGGTAAACTACCAAAGAATTGGAAGATATCAATTATAGTGCCAATACTGAAACCAAACAAAGATGCCAAGGAATGCAAGAACTATCGGCCAATTGCTCTTACCAGCATACTTTGTAAAATAAAAGAATGAATTATCAAAAAAAAAAGAAACTCGTCACCGTAAACTTTGATTCCTTCTTCAAGATTATAAACATAGAGAGCGAGAGATTGAAACTGATTTATTACAACGTCCAAATATAGAGATCGAGGTTATTGGTATTCTATCTGCTCTCATTTGCATATACAGATTCCCGTTAGTTTATGTTTATATATTTGATGATGATGGTATCTGGTGAAACTATGCAAATAAGTTGTGATCGTGCATATTCAAAATAACCAGTAATATGGATAATATTCAAGGATTTCCCTAGAAATAGAAGAACACTATAGAATATTTATTAGTATGATACATTAGCGCCCTATTTGTTATAAGAAATTTATTTTTTGACGCGTATGATTCTTGTGAAATAAAATAATTTTCTACTGTTCTTACTACAATGAGAAAATAATGGGAGGGCCTGACTCATTACCATTGATTTCACCGCTCATCACCATTATTTCTATCATTGCAGTAAGGGCAGTTGAAAATTGTTTTATTTCAAAAATAATCATACATGTTAAAAATAGTTTAAAATTTCTTATATAGAATGTATGGCAGAAACAAACAGAGTTGAAATAGCATCGCTAGTGGCTCAAATTAGATAACAAAATAGGTCAGAAGGAAACGTCAGCAAAAAGTGAGATTTCTAAGTTACAGCTTGTTGTTTACGAATCCTAAATTGTCTTGAGACCTACCTGTGTGGTTCAAATCTGGAGCACATCTCGTACATTGTTGACATTGTAGAACATTACAGAATGGGTTATTTACTTTTCTCAGGAAGTAAAAATAGTATTAAATAGTTTTTTTTTAAAATAATGTTCGCGTGTGTAAGAGCATTACTCGATGCATTTTGTTATATTTATATAAATATTATTCTGATGTCCTAGAAACTTATGTCTATAGATAAGCTAATATTCCCTTCTGAGAGAATACGGACAATATAAAAAGTATTTGCAATATATTTGTAGAGCATTTTTTAGATTGATTAGATGAAACCGATGAGAAAGTTTACTAAATGATGAGCCATGACTCCTTTCTTCTAAATTCTCTATAATTTCAGTAAAGATTGCAGAAATTGCCGGATTACAATGAAGAACGTGTTGCTGTTATAATCTTTTGAGATCTTTTTATTCATATTCATATAAGCTATTATTGAAATATGCTATGGATTTTAATAAAAAATGGGCTTTATTTTAGTCATAAAGGTCCAATATTTTGGTTGGCAAAACCTTGATCTTTTCCAAGGTGCAACCAGGTGTTTCTTGATACATTATAAGCCTATTTATTCATGTATTCAAATTTATTTGACTTCTCAGCCAATCATATAAAATAATGTTGGTCTACAAAGTCTTATAGAACGATACGTGTAATACAAAGTGAAGAAAAAGCAGAATCATGAAAGAGAAATTCAGTGAGAGGACAATTTTTGTCATTGCCATTAGCCTACCATCATCCATTGCTGGAGAGAAAAAAAAAATTGGTTGGATTGGGATCCCTGGGGCTATAATTAATTCAGCAATTAAGAAAAATTAATTAGATTAGAATGGTTTAATGAGGCACATTTCGCGGGCGTTTTTATTGGCTCGGGGAGTGCATTACAATTTCGGCTATTACCATTATTCAATTATGTGCGGGCTTAGGTAAGGGAGTGATGTAACGGGCGTGGTATGGCCAATAGAATGTCTTGAGAAGGTTTTTGACATTCTGGAATCAAAGTCGGAATGGTACATTCGTGAAAGTATTCTTCGGTAATGGTGACAAGTTGGGAAAACGACAATTTTCGGAATGTCTTTGTCTCATCTATAGAATCAAAGTTGGAATGGTACATTCGTGAAAGTATTCGTCGGTAATGGTGACAACTTTGGAAAACGACATTTTTCGGAATGTCTTTGTCTCATTTATGGAATCAAAGTTGGAATGGTACATTCGTGAAAGTATTCTTCGGTAATGGTGACAACTTTGGAAAACGACAATTTTCGGAATGTCTTTCTCTCATTTATGGATTTAAATTGAGGATGGTACATTCGTGAAAGTATTCGTCGGTAATGGTGACAAAAACGGAAAACGACAATTTTCGGAATGTCTTTGTCTCATCTATGGATTTAAATTGAGGATGGTACATTCGTGAAAATATTCGTCGGTAATGGTGACAAATTTGGAAAACGACAATTTTCGGAATGTCTTTGTCTCATCTATGGATTTAAATTGAGGATGGTACATTCGTGAAAATATTCGTCGGTAATGGTGACAAGTTGGAAAAACGACAATTTTCGGAATGTCTTTGTCTCATCTATGGATTTAAATTGAGGATGGCACGTCGATGAAAAGGCATTCGTTGATGATATGAAAACTTCTGGAATGAACAGTTTTAATTCTGAAAGTCATTTGTTGGTTGGAAGTAGATTCAGATAAAAACACAGCCACATCAACCTATAGTTTATTTCAATTCCCTTCAGTGACTTCCTGTCATTCTCTTCAGAGGAATGTAAAGAGAAATGACCTGAAGAGAGTGGCAAGAAGTCAATGAAACATCAGGAGTTGAAATAAACTATTGGTTTATGTGGCTGTGTTTTTCTCTGAAACAGTCTTAAGTACGAAAAATAGTACAACAGTGAAATTGTTTTAAGTACATCATCGTCAATTTTGAGTTCTAAGTTGTAATGGTAGTTCATGAAAGAACATTCGTTTGTGGTGTGACAAAATTGGTATGAAATATGATAAGGCACACACAATATGGATTATAGATTAAAAACACAAGGTAATAAGACCAAATCCAAATAAATATATATTGTTGTTCGGTTCGGTAAAAACGTAGAATTTTTAAAATATATTTGTATCTTCTCTGTCTCTGATCAAGAGATTTAAACTTAAAGCTATGAGAAAACATTCTTTGGAAGCTAAGCCAATTCTAGAAATAGAAAGCTTTGAAGATGTTGTCAAAGCTGTTTAAAATTGGAAAATAAATTCTATGAACTCCGTTTTTCAAATGTTGCCATTACTTTAGAATAAAAAGTGGTCGATTTTTTTTAAGGGCTTAAATTTATAGTAAATATATTCGCATATTTTGTGGGAAGACTATAATCTTCTCAAAATATTTATTATAATTTAAAGCCATTTTCAATTGAAAATAACTTACGATTATCTGTGATTTTATAAGAACCTATGTATGTTCATTTGTTAGATATCTGTATAACGTAGCGTAAATAGTTCTTAGCCAATTCCAATACAAATAGGCAACGTCCTGGAATTGAATGTTGTAATGCAAGGCGCGTGGGGGACAACCATCAAGGAACAACAAGCACAGAACAAAGACATTGAGGAAAGTGTGAACACATTGCACATGCAAGAAATTTACATCGACAAGGACGCCAAGAGGAAATAAGTGTGGATGCATAAAACATCATTTGAAATTCATGTTTTTATTATAGATCGACGATCAACGATAGCCTTATGTAGACTTGAGAAAAACAAAGTTTATATTGGAGTATTAAGCTGCTTTTTTTAAAGGAATTTTGTCTATATCGATGAATATATTAATAATTTGGGGGGTCATAAATTTGGATAATATAGCACATAATTTAAATATTATTTACATATTAGTTTTTGTATGCATTTTGGTATCGCGTTATTTTGAACAAATTTTGTTTATCGAATATTATGCATATATGAAATGTTTAAAATTTTATCTATTCTGAATATAAAGTATGTATTCAGGAATGTTATAATTTATGATAAAATTGTGAAAAAAGAAATCAATAGATAAATTTGATAGGTTTTGGTCGCCCTAAAAACTTAGAAATATTCCATAACATTGTTAAATTATATTTCAATTTTAATCCACGCTACGCGCAAATGTATTTATAAATATTTCTTGTAAGATATAGTTGATGTTTTTTATTAAACTCGTTGTAGAGTGATTATCGTTTGAAAGCTTGCATTTAAAAAAAAAAAAAACTCCTCGTGAGAAATATATTTTTGTGTTTTTAAATGTTATAATTAGTATGTGGACTATTGAAGTTATAATAGAGTGGATTTAAAAGTATTCAAAATATAAAACATAAAATATATACATTCTCTTTATACAATAAATATAAATTTTTGTGAAGTGTTTTACTCTTTTTTATTTCCATAAAACTTGAATATAGTACCAAACTATCTCTCTCTCTCATAATTGTGAGAATATGGATATTTATAATTCCATTCACATACCTCAGAAACTGAAATTTTTCCATTATGAAAATATTAGCATGGACTCCGTTTAAATAATGATTTAGTCTTTATTGTTGATAGTTTCAAGTGGTAAAATCTCTTTGGCTTTCATTTAGAAGAATGTTTCAAATAAATATTCGAAAACAACAACAAAGCCTTTATTAAGGACACCCGTCCCTAGATTCTACTAGATGGGTAAACAGAATAAACATAACAGTTATCTACAGAAAGTGTAGAATAACATCAATCTTTCCTCAAGTTGGGTCGCTCTTCTGTGTTACGTCTTTTGACTGTGCTGATCTCCAGAATTTATGAAAAGCCAATGCATTGGTTCTGCTTTTCACTAAAGGGAAAGGTTTTTTTTTTAGTTTTTATTATTTTGCTGAGCTTTCGAGCATTTCTGCTCTTCCACAGGAGAAAATTTGAAAACTTATAAAAAGATGAATTGTTTATAAACATATCTGCATATTTACATATATTTGGAGATTTGCATTTGGCGGAGAATTACTCTCTCATCCTCCAAAGCCAGACAATAAAAGGTGTAGTGTGGAAAGTCCTGGTTAAATTCACTATTGTACAGAGAGCACTTTAATTTCTTAGATTTCAGTAATAGAACGTAAATTCGAAAATTAATATGATTTAATCATGAGAAAAACTACAAAACTATCATTCATGTGTGTTTTTTAGTATTATTAGTAAGTTAATACAAATCAATAACACGCTATCTATATATCAGAAAATAAAACATTAAGTTACGAATGTTACTTTTACATATACATCAATTTTGCATTGCAGTAAGGACAGTAGAAGTTTGATTTATATGTAAAATAAACATTGGTATCTTAATGTCTTCATTTCCGATATATAGTAAGTGCTTATTTTAAATACGAAAATTATTCTGAATATGTAAATATGTTAAAGGTATATACATATATGAAATAGGCCGTTTTCAAATATTAAAGAACATAACTGTAAAGAAATATTGTATATCTTTCAAAATAAGATATTTCTCTCTACAAAATTTACACATATTAGTGAATAGAAGATTCCTTTATATGGGTATATGAACGAAAACATGTTAAAAACACTATCTACACAATAATTTCAGTATAAATGTAAGGTTGGGTTTGTGCCTGTATATAAACTTTATATATAAGTACATTCGATAAAGAAGAAGCAGAAAGACTTGACTCCAAGACGTGTATTTTACAAGATTTCTTGAAACCAAACTATGAAGCAGGTTACCTGGCTAGTCAAATATAAAAACTGCAAAGTTATTTTTATCATTCAAACATTTAAAAAAATCCAAAGTTTAAACAACATAATAACATCCATATAAAAAATCGAGGTAAAAATGAGCCTAACCATTCCTTGTCAAATACAATTTTGGGACTTAGTAAAAAAGGTTTTGTGCTTTGAACACGCCTTAGTGTTTTTCATCCAGGTATTTATATTTTCTGTAATTATTGTCATTATCAATTATGGTGGTTGTAAAAGAAATGTCCAGTGGGTTAGTTGGGGACCAAGGCAAGTGTCTCCGCCCTACCAATTACCTGAGTTTGCTTACAAGAAACTCCTGATCTAATGGGGAGAGAAACGACTGGTTCCTTCTGTGAAATATATTTTAGATGTTATCAATGAATATTTTAATATCTATCAAATAATATCTGGAAGGTAAATTGCTTGAATCAGGTGATGCTGCTGATAGCATTTGATTTCCTGGATTTCTTAATTGTGTTCTTTTAGTTTTCTTGATTTCATTTTGTAGAATGGTGTTAGACACTTGTTTAGAATGTTTCTTTTGGAAAAGGATTTAATCTTAGCATGAGATGTGTTTTTGCTGAGATTAAATAGATTATTTTTATCCAGAATTATAAACTTTTGAAAAACTTGTGCTTTGGAAGTGGAATATTTTGAACTTTTGTTACAATAAAATCAATAATGCATCTAAGGCTAAGTTTCTTGTACAACTTTTATTATCTCAAAGCTTTCAGAGACTTATCAGCTCTTCAACGGGAGTATCACACTAAATAATAAAACATCTACGTGTAGGATGATTAAGTATTTTACAAAGGTATTTTAAATTATTCTCTTTGATATATTATTCGTTAAAAAATCAAGAATACGACTGAACATGTGTTAAACGTCCTAATTATTTGAAATACTTAAAACATGTTCAATAGAAATATTATATAGGATATGTTTAGTATATTATATACATTAGTTATGTGAAATATACGAGACAATATACTATATGTGTAGATTATGTAGATTATTCAGAACGCTTCACTTAATGTAAAAAGCCAATGTAAAGAATTGTCAAGACGTCTGCCAAGACACACATCTATAGGTACTTCCTCGGTGTTGAACTGAGGAGTGTTCAAGAAGACCTTGTCTGGAGAAGAACTCCTCAATGGGGGAAGTCTCCCTCGCTAAAGAAATTTGTACATATATACAACTATATATATTTCCCTATATTTTAACTACCCTTTATTTACTCATTTATTATATATTATCCTTTATTTGATCTTAATTTTTATTTCTGTAACAATTGAATAGAATAATCAATTAAATTGTGTTTAAATTGTCAATTATCTAAACGCATGTCAAGTATTCTGATTATTAAGACAACTATAATCTTCTTATTAGCTATAGAAAAAGAGAGACAAGTCGGGGAAAAGATAAAGAAGCTCTTCTCCTTGAATTGTGTGTTCTTTTTCTGTATCCTGATTATGTCCAATTATCAACCGTTATTTAAACTGAAGAATAAGATGTGATACAAAATTTATTATCTATTCTATTGATGCTATTCAAAAAGAAACTTAAAAATATTCAATTTCAAACTAAAACTTCAACTAAACTTGTGTTTCCTTTTCTGTATCCTGATTATGTCCAATTATCAACCGTTATTTAAACTGAAGAATAAGGTATGCCATATAGTTTCAAAATTCCACATCTCTTTTCTATAGATGCTATTCAAAGATATCACAAATATAAATTTTATTGAATATTTTTCAACTAAAACTGAAAGAAAACATTCTGTAGCTAATATAACCTACCAGAACTCATTTAATTGAAAATTGAAAGTTACGCATGCTAATCTATCCCATTTAACATTTACATGTCTAAATAACATTGAAAAAAAAAAAGACACTCTCCTAAAAATAAAAGCATGAAGTAAAATGTAGAAAGTAGCAATTTCCAAAACGGTAGTTACATACTACTTAAGCTTAATCAATCATCCCTTAAATTTTATTTTGATTAGATTTTTTTTTCTGAAGAGAGAGAGAGAGAGAGAGAGAGAGCAGTTAGCATTCTTTAGGCTTCTCTCTTTTTAGAAACATCTCTAGGAGTAATTAAGAGGGTCGCACCTCCAGTGACAAGAGTCCCCTTTATATAGATAGACCTGATGCGTTCACGCCTCGGTGCCAACACGTGCTGCTGGAGTTTTTGCACGCGCTGAAGGGGGAGCTTTTTTGGTCTGAAATATGTGTAAATTAGTCTTGAGAGCGTTGGAATTTACCCCTGACATGTCGTCATCTTTCCTAGGACTTCCTCTTTGTGACAAATGTCGAAGGAAATGCCTTTTTTAAAACCTATATTTTATACTTTTTTAAAAAATTAATTAACGTGTAATTTTAGTGGTTTGAAATAAGGTTGACTTATATGTTTCCTTTTTCACAAATGATAATATTTTGAAATTTAGAAATCATAATGTTATTTATGTTTTATTTTTCTAAATTATGGCTATATATGATTGGGTAACGGACAATGACTTTCCAGAATGGGTGCAAGGTTTTCCCACTATGTACTAAGTGCAATTCTCAACCTACAACCCCAAAACACATTATTGACTGTATTGACTCATCCATTGATGAGCTTTACTCTTCCCCGGCAGACACCATCAAAAGTCTCAAGCTTTACAAGCTTGATACCCTAATATGATTGAGTGGAGATAAGAAAGAAGAAGAAGATGACTATATATAATACAAAGCAATAGCGCGCTACCTATACCTAAGACGTGAATGTTTCTTTTCACGATGGCTATATATGTTATATATGATTTGTTACATTATATATATTTCTCAGACGATAAATAGTTCCTAAACTATATTTAAAACCATATCGTTATAATATACAGACTCAAATTCTAGACGAATATAATTGTTTTTGGCACAAGCCATCAGCAACATTCAGTTGCAAGACTAGGAGAAGTCTTTATTTATCAACCTGACCTCATTACAATTTTACTTTGGTGCTATTTTTCATATAGTTTGGAGTTCTCACTAACTTATACCTCAAATATTCATTCCTTTATTTTTCAGGAAGCCTCAAGAACCAGCTTGAGGTACAGTCGTTGAAGTACAGATTGCACCACACTGACGAGGGCCAACAGCCCGAAACGCGTATCTGTTTGGCTTTTCTTGATTAATCCAAAAGGGTATTTTTGGCCAATATTCCGAAATAATTTTAAAAATCTACGATTAGTTTATATTAATTTCGACAGATGGCGCAAACCATCAGTTTCAATTTCACAATCAGAATATGCTTTATTTCTTTATAATTGTTTTTGTTTCTCATTTCAAACACAATATATGCATATATCTTACTATGCAATATATATTAATCTAGTCAGAGAGATAGAACACTATTATTATTTCAAACTAAATTAGTATGAATTTGATCCAAGAGATTTATATATTTTTTAATTTTCTATATACTGTATTTATATTATATCAGGGAACAGGCTAAATCAATGTTCAGTTGATTTCTGTTCCACCAGATGGCCTTCTGAAAAGCACATGTGCTCCTGGTCAGGAGATATGCCTTTTTTATTTTTAATAAAGTATATTATTTCATATGATATATTATATCTCACACAATGTTAAAACATAAGAGTTTTGTGAAATTTATCGTATGTGAAATAATATTTCTAATAAAAATACAATAAAACTAATATATATCAATTATAAGTGTATATATAGCAAGTAAAAACTCTCATTTAATATAATTTTTGTTTAAGAACAAACAAATATGAAAAACATAGCTATATTTCCAATTTATTAACAAAACATATTTACACAAGTTATGTCCAGTAAAAAAAGGAATATGAGGGTATAATATTCCTTAGATGCGATGTAAAAACCAGACGAGACATAAACTAGGGTCATTACCTCATCAAACATCACTTACCGACAAAATAATAACAGAGTAATCATTTGTTTTTTGTTACAGACATAATTCTGAACTGTCAAGATATATACCAGACAGCGGGACAAAAAATATCCACTTATATTTCCTTAAACTATTTATTTACAACAAATATCTTATCTATATATAGCTATTTGTATTTTTATATACTCAGATGTTGATTTCATAAATATAGTTTGAAATATATCAAACGATCATTTTAAAGTGTAGAATCTTGTTAATTCTCTCTCTCTCTCAATCAATATAAACATATTTTGTTTTAAAATATATTACAGTAGACTCTCCTATAGCGCGAGTTTTTACAACGCGGTAAAAAAATTGCGACAAATTTATTTATACAACGCGAATTTTCGTATAACACGTTATAAAATAAAATAATTTACCCTAACAACATTCGCGTTATACAGTTTTATTTCGTACAACGCGAATTCCTATAACGCGATTTCATACAACACGGAACACATTAATCGCGTTATAGGAGAGTGTACTGTATTCTAGAACAACTATGTGAAGTCGACCGCCACTTTACATTGTATACATTGATTGTTGATGTTCTTTTTGGTTGGCACAAATCTTTTTGTAAATATGTAAATACTTAATTAAATTTTTATTTTCTTTATTCATGTCTCAAGTCAGATATCTCTTCCTAAATTGTTTCATCAGCTCAATTAAAACAAATAGTAATCTAAAATGTTTTTATTATATTGTAATATAGAAAATTAGGAAATATAAATTTCAGCATGAGATAGCAATTTATTTAAGGCAAGCACAAACTAATATTGATAAGATACAAGAGAAGCAATGAGCGAAGTTTACGCAGAGAAATAAAATATATAAATATTAAATTAATAATCTGTTAATAATAAATACTTTGCTACAATATTTTCCAAGATATCACAAATGCATATCATTGGCTAAATGCTTATGAATTCAAATCTCACACACACACAGCAAAAATAATTTCTTACTCAACTTTATTTTATTATAACATATATATATATTCTCGGAAAAGTAAAATCCTCTGCATATATAAAATAATAAACAGTTTCCGAAGATGAGTTTCTAACTTTATTTTAAATTCTTCTCAAGCTTTCGGGTATCACACAAACCCTTCTACAGTATAATTATCGTTGGGGAAAGTAATATACAACTAATAAAACCAGACAACAATGATATATATACACACAACAATGAGAAAGATATATAAGACTAAATATAAACATAAATGAAACCGTTGTTAAAGGACAAAAATAGATATTGAGCATTGCCTATCCACTCCAGGTAGTGTATAGTGGACTAACTGTATCGTTGAAGAAATTTCAGTTTTCTCAGATGAGAATCTGCTAAGTATTCCATCCATGGTAGGACCACAACAAATTCATTCACTACAGGAATTGAAACATGTAATTATGCACCTACATTGCTGAATTTCAAATAGTCTACAAAGTTATTTACTACTATGTCTGGTCCATTTTAATGTCTGTCCAGTAATTTACAACGATGGGGTTTCCCCCACAACAACTGTATTCTATTGTAATGGAAAAGTTTGTTAGAAAGAAACGGCAAACTACAGGTGACTGACTTATTATAACATCTGTAACTTACATCTGTAGTTTTCACTACAGGATTGGGGGGGTATCAGTCTATCAATATTTTATTAAGACATTTAGTCTTTTATACAGATTTTCCTGAGATAAACAGCAAATGAGTGTGGATGAAAGCTACAGATGTAAATTACAGATGTTAGAATGAGTCAGTCACCTGTAGATTGCCGTTTTTTATTAAGACATTTAGTCTTTTATATAGATTTTCCTGAGATATACAGCAAATGAGTGTGGATGAAACGAGGATGAAAGAAATTCGAATTTACAATGTTATATGGTAAATATATAGAATACTAATTATTTTGATAAAATATTATATATATAGATTGTAGGTATTCTGATTCTGTCATTTTTATATACAGATTCCTGTAGGTTATAGGAGAAGGAAGAAAAACTGGAGATTTAACAAAATACAACTTTATAGAATCAATATTCATCGTCTACATTTTTCAGAGAGAGATAGAGAACGCTTTACGATTTTGCGTATCATCCTTGCGCAGGGGCCATGCTAATCTTCTCTGTATCGTTCCAATTTTATTAGTTGTACCGCTGAACAAGCGTGTACAAGCGAGAGAGAGAAAGAAAGGAAAATACTGGATCAATGAGCAAAGAACGTTAATCACAATGTTAACGCAGCCATTATTACATAGCTGATTTATTCTAATACCTGTGAAGTAATTTATAGCAATAATTTTTCACCATTAGATCTGAAATCGGTTTGTAATGAAAAGAAAATACAGAAATAGTAAGCTATCAAAACAATTTATAGTTAACTAACTCACCCTGATGTCTGGAAATTATTTTATAACATGGAGATATCAGGAACTATATCAAAGTAGTGAGGAACTTTGTCCGAAAATATAGGTTGGCAAGCCATAACCCACTCTAATGTCTTCGTAGATTGCGAAATACGCGGTGTCGCTGGAGACCCACTGGCGATTCTCCACCTAACTCTGCAGCGGTGGCAGAGGCGCTATATTCATTGTACATAGTATCATGCATATATATATAATTATCTTTGAAAATAGTTCGTACTGTGCACTTTTGCATGTATTGACAAAATGTCAATAAAATTATTTTAATTTTCATTGTCTAATATCTGGAAAGTAATTAACGGGTTGTAAACTACAGGAATTGTATCGAAGTGATGAGAAAATTTGACCGAAATATTCAGTTGTCAAAGGAATCCATAGGTAACTAACCCAATACTCCTATCAGATGACTACGAAGGTATCTACAACAATAACCAACGCATGCTAATATTACCTGAAAGTAAAACACAAATCAATTTTCTCGGAGCGCTGAAAAAAAAGGGAAATTTTGATTAGGTGCTAATTGGCCTTCAGCAGTCGTTGGAATGGAAATTTCGATCCATCTTTTTAGACGGAAGATGGAGTACTGGGGGTCCTTTCTCTGGTGTCCCGTTGTAGAATCTTGAAGCTTTTTTTATGTATTTTTTTTTTAACCTCATCCACTTACGTTGGCCCACAGACTTGCTGTGTCGAAATATCGAACTGTTTTTGCCGTCGATGCCCAGGTGTGTTGACTCCAGATTCACTAGATAGCATTGGTAACAAAATTCTTGTTTTTAGATTAGATACACTTGAATATTATGATCTTTTGTTTACCGAAATATGCCTTAAGTAGAACAAAAATCTTTATAGCCTCTGCATTTATCTCTATATAAAATAATTTCGTATTATTTTCGTATTCCCCAGTCAAGGTCTTTCAATGGATTTCTAAATATGAAGTTTTATTGAATGGAGAATGATCCTAAGATGGAGCCTGATGCATACACACGTCCCTAAATTAGAAATTCATTTATGGGGATACCAGAAATAAATAAATAAATAAAATTTTTGTATTATATTTTATATTTGAAATGTGTCACTGAATTTTTATCCCATTATCCTGAAAGTGTGGGTATTGGAAATTATTAATAAAATGATTCGTTAAGGGCTCTCTATCCTAACATGGATAAAATACCATGACGAAGTCAAATTTATTCTGTTAGCTTGGCATGATATACAATATTAGATAAGTATTAATAATGTGGTGAGCAACCTTTTGACATTTGACAAACCTAAATGCTAACACACATACACATAATATCTTAAAATCAATACAAATTTCGAGGGAAAGCCTCATTTCCGTCTAAATAATCTTTAAAAATCCAATTCGTATGTAGAGAGGCTTATGTCCTAGTAGGTAAAGTATCTAAAGAATAAAGGAATATCCAGAAACATGATGATAATTTATCTTATGATATTTGGAAGTACCTGCAAATCAGGAACGTTATCGAATTTCAATATTCGAGTTACATTATCCAAGGTGTCATCTATTCTATTCGTAGATAACTCCCCCCTTTCTTAAAATTCGTCGAATGATCTAAACATCACAAAATATTCCGAAAAATTCTATCATATATGCAAATAAATTCTTAGAGAGAGAGAAATATGTACATTAACTTTTCAGTGAGAGTTCTAATTTGATTTTCTCATTGTTCTATTCAGTCAATTCAAAATTATATTAACATATGGTTAAAGCTTTAATATTACAAAAGAATTCTATATTGACCTACCAATTATGGAATTATTGATCGAATAATTTTACTGTTAAGATATGTAGTATATGTGTGTATAGAGGAAGTAATATATTAGCTCTGTAATATCATGATTAATATGCTGAGAGGCTCCTGGTTAATTTTGTGCTGTTATGTGACCCACATATTTATTCATATAGAATAGCAGTTCCACATTGAGTTTATTAAATATCAGAATCGCGTATATTCGAACGCACCTACTGGTTAGATGAAACTTGGGTCAATAAAGAATGCTCATACGAATATATGTTTTTTTTGTTGCTATTGTTTCTTTTTTCCGCAATAGGTCTGAGAAAACCTAACACCAACTCCATTAGTTGGTGATCTTTCTATAAAGAAAAGATACTGATGTGAAAATAGAGATTGTACTGAGAGAGAGAGAGAGAGAGAGAGAAAGAGAAAGAAGATGCGAACTAGAAATCGTGGTATCTATTATTATTATTTTATTATGTTTTTTTATTATATAAATATCGTTTATCTCTCTCTCTCTCTCTCTCTATCTCGCTTGTACACGCTTGTTCGGCGGTACATATACTAAAATTGGAGCGATACAGGGAAGATTAGCATGGCCCCTGCGCAAGGATGACACGCAAAATCGTGAAGCGTTCTCTCTCTCTCTCTCTCTGTGTCTTTCTCTTTTGGAAGGCTTTTTTGGAGTTCGAAGCGAAGCCATGTACAATAATGTACATCTTAATAAAGCCTTTATTTTACATGTTTATTAATCTTTCAAAAGTTTGTTGATTTTTTTCCCATGTGAATATCTTTTTTTAATAAAACAAGTGGATGTTTGAACTCAAATTTTGATGTGTGATCAAAAAGATCATTATGGTTATTATGATAATTCATCAGAACTTCAAAATAAAACTTGGAATGTGCGGTGTTCGAATTCTCAAAGCAAACGGTGACACTCTGAAACAGTTCTTGTAATGATTTTGACGCTTCCTTAATTAAATGTTTTAATAATTCGTTATTTATTAATATATTTATTGTATTTATCGATTCTTGTTGTTGTTATCGTGTCCAATGAAGATCCTCAGATGTCCCCATGCATCTCTATGACAGCAGTCGCAATTTTATCTTCATTGGAAAATGGGTGCCGTTGCCACGTTAGTCACCTTGGAAACGAACCAGATTTTTTTAAATTGTATTTATCGATTGTAATAGAAAGTAAAGCAATAAAGTAGGGGTATCTTCTGGTTGACTAGTAATTGATTCATCCGAAATGATCTTCAAAAGAGACAGAGGTAAATGACTTTAGTCAGACATTCCAAATTTTAATAGCAGTATTTGTAAAAAATTGTCGTGTCATTTTGTGTTATTAGGCAGTGATATATTGAAATGGGGAGAGGGAATTGATAATATTTTCTGAAGATATTCGAATGGTAGGTGAATTATTAGGATAGACCAGTATCTTGCTAACTATCAGGTAGTCTGGGTGTGTCGAATTCCATGTAGAGTCAATGGTAATTAAATAAATCGCCCGACATGCATGGCCTTGTCTACATCTAGTCTACCTCGATAGCTTTCTAAATTATATGTTCCTTGGTAGACAATTCTATGGACTTTGCATTGCTTCCTCCTAGGGTATCGCAGCATGTCAATAGGATAGTGAATATTGCGTCAGGCATTTGAGAATGAAATATATTCCATCTGAGTTATACTGAACGTATTTTCCCTTCTACAGGATATTTCAGCGTATTGATATATTGCTATATAATACCTCAAGAATATCTGATAGCAAGATGTTGGTATTTTATTCAAGTTTCAAAAAAAATCTTTTGTTCTTGACAGGATAAAAATAAAATTCAGCTAGACTTGAAAAATGAACTTTAGAATTTTTCTGAGCATTTTCACGCACAGTGTTTCAAATTTATAAAAATATCTACGGCACTAGTCAAACAAAATAAATAAGCATATCAAAGGCATAATGATCTTGGGGTATTATTTCTAATTAAAGAGAGTAAGTTTGTTTGTCAACAAGGTGTAAGGGAGATGGGGGACCTCGTTAATTGCTCTGCCCTGCCCCCGGCTCTCGCCCCCCCGCAGAGGGCCCGAGCTACACTCCCGCCGAGGTCACAAGCCTAATTGCCCTGAAGAAGGCCATTTGGCGGTACGCAAAAGAAGGTACTGGGAAAAAAGATGGATTACCGTCTTCAAACGTCACCGGAGCTCAATCCCTGATGATTCTTGGAGATTTCGTCGGCTGGTTCCTTCCTTGAATTGTGTTGGAGACCAAAATGATGATTAGTGAAAAATTGAAAGCGTCATCTTATCTTGCACGCCTTAACGTCTTAACCCATTTCCCCGTTTATTGAGTGAATTTGGCGGTGAACGTCTTTCATATCTCAATCTGGGGCTTCCACTGAATGTTGAGACATCAACCTACCATTGCTGCTTGGATTGCCTGAATTGTAACAGGAACTGGTCTAGAGAGGGCCAAGAACTCTCGGCAGACGTCGAGTATAGATATATACAAAGACAAAGGTAGCCTCTCCCGTTAAAATAGACTTCAAAACTAGACGCCATCTATTGACCGTCACCACAAATTAGCGGCCTCAGGTCGGTGACAAAGCCACAACACCAGCTTTGGTATATATATATATGTGTGTTTACCTTTGCCTCTGAGATTGTGTTTGAGAATTCAAACGTAAGCTAAATATCTACTAGAGTTCACAGCTTCAATATAAAATTGACATCTTTTTTAATTTCAAGGTTTTATTTTGAACAAAGGAACAGATTTTCTAAAAGCATGGGTGTTCCTGTATTCTACAAGATTTGAGAAAGCTATATGCAAACCTTGATCTTCCTTTGAATATATCATACAAACGTCTAACAATCGCATTCTAAGATTGAGGAAGGATATTCCCAAATGGTATCAAAAGTTCCCTCGTTCATATCCTACAGAACATTGTAACCGCCATAGATGAGCTATACTTTTAAGCCATGTAGTTGGCACAAGAATGGAACAGTTCAATCTCAAATACATTATATAATTACATTAGAATTTTTTAAAATTATATTTAAAAAAAATAATAATTTTAAAGAGTCCTTCGTCCATATTCTAAGCCTAAACTGCGCACATCGGGGACATAACCTTGGCGCTACCACACCTATTTTTCAAGTCAGAAAAAAAGTTGAAACTGGTCACATGGGAGGATCCTGGTACGTCTGACATTATTTCTTCTCTATAACATGAGTTCTTGGGTGTGTTCTGTACATGTTCCTTGTACGTATGCTTCCGAACCTCTCTCTGGCTCATGGGGACTGATCTGGATGGAGAGGTTCTACGCTTCATCTCCTTTATGAAGGCATGTATCGATCTAGACATTTCCCCTTGTTATAGCTGTGGTCAGGAAACAAGTCCGATCTCTCATGGTGCTATAGAGGCGGACTCTACCCAGATGTATCTATAGATACTTCCTGATGTTAGAGCTGGGTCAGGAAACTACCCCGATCTCATGGTGCTATGGAAGAGGACTCTACCCAGATGTATCTATAGATACTTCCTGATGTTAGAGCTGGGGTCAGGAAACAACCCCGATCTCATGGTACTATGCAGGAGGATTCTACCCAGATATATCTATAGATACTCCATGATATTAGAGCTGGGGTCAGGAAACTACCCCGATCTCATGGTGCTATGGAAGCGGACTCTACCCAGATATATCTATAGATACTCCCTGATGTTATATCTGGAGTCAGGAAACTACCCCGATCTCATGGTGCTATGGAGGAGGACTCTACCCAGATATACGAGGATATCTATATCTATAGATACTTCCTGATGTTAGAGCTGGGGTCAGGAAACTACCCCGATCTCATGGTGCCATGGAGAGAATATAATTATATCCTAATTCTATACTGTCCATGTTATACAAAGTATATTATAAACAGTCTAGCAATATTATTTACACTCGAAACCATAAGAGGAGATTTTTCCATACCTCGCTCATCACGGAGATCTCATTAAATCAGTAAAAGCTTATTCGTACATACATTCTGTATATAACATATTAAGTAATTCTAATAAAAAGTGAAGGAAACGTCAATGTCTGTGGAGTATTGAGGCAAGCTTGTCAAACACGCTGTCGCAAGAGCTTGGACGCAGGTAATAGAGCCACTTACTGCGAGTGTTTACGTAAGTACAGGTAGGGTTGACTTTAAATCCATTCTTCCTCTTTGACATTACTCATCTTACATCTTACTTCAAGACAGAAGTTTCGTTTAACTTTTGTTTTTACCTTTATAAAACTGCGATATTTTCGCAGAAAGTTAAAGAAATTCGCAGAGCATACGCGTCAAAATGGATGAAAATGTGTAATACAGTAATATTCTATGAAGACATTGATATGATGATCGTTCTGCGAATTTTCATCAATTTTAGCTCATGATTGCTCTTTAAATTTCTTGAATCTTTCCGAAAAAAATCCTAGATTTCTTATAAGATTTTTACATTATGAAATCATTTTCGCATATAAATATTACATTCTCTTTACATATCACCTGAAAATAAACGTATTCATATTATGTGTATCCACAAATTCTACCAATAGCGAAGAAATAGTGAATATATTTATACCGAAACTTGAAAAACAATAAAAAAAGGTTGAGATATAACATTTTTAATTACCTCTATTATCAATTATCAATTATTTTATTTCCAAAGCGTTATATCCCGCAAGGGATACTTGCGCCAAACAAGGAGAAAAGTTTATTTACATAAGTTATTTACATTATTCAACGCATGAAAACACTAGAGATCCAGATTTTGTAGAAAGTTTAGAATGTATTTACAAAATGAATTGAGTTCAATTAAAAAAAAAAGAATCTATTACCTCTAAGGTACACATAATACAGGACATGGTAGGGTTGTACTTTTGCAAAAATTGGGGGCCATTGGAGCAATTTTTTATTCAGAAAAAAGTGCCCAATGCGGGATTCGATCCTAGGTCATGGCTATCGTAAATCAATGGTTTAAGACTTGTCCAACTACTCCGAGTATTTTTATTCTGGTTTTGAAAGTAAGTAAACTTGGCTGGCATAGAATATTGTGACTACTTAAAAGAGAGAGGTACAAATTGGATTATATATGGAAATTTAAAAGTAATTTGTTCAAACTAAATGAATAAACTATAGGTAACGGGCCACGGTATATTCACTTCTTTATCACTTATTTAGGATTTTTTACTTTCCCCGCCTAAAAGCAAATGGATAGGACACATTGTAATAAAGAACTTCGTGCTATAAGATGGCTTAGAAGGTATGAGAAGGAAAGAAGAGGGAAAAAGAGATTGAGGAAAAAGAAGAAGAATACCAATGGTTGACATGCTTTAGAATGGCCAATCTAATTGACAAAGTAATTGGACAATATAGTTAAGCTGAATGGTGAAGATAGTGCCATATAATCCACAGGATTTTCTTTTCAGCAGAAAACTTGAGAAGATTATAAACGACATTTGAAGTTACACCGCGTGAGTTTCTTTTCAATGAAAAATCAAAATTTATTTC
The DNA here is from genome assembly GCA_030710605.1 of Cordylochernes scorpioides. NCBI lineage: Eukaryota > Metazoa > Arthropoda > Arachnida > Pseudoscorpiones > Chernetidae > Cordylochernes > Cordylochernes scorpioides. Next base: position 48,899,408 of record CP092866.1, read on the forward strand.
AAGGAGAAATATTGACTATTTCCAAACTTTTGGAAGAGGTATGAGAAGGTGAATTATGAAGAGTAATGATGAACGGAAAAATAAAAGTGTCCAGGGATGGGAATTAAACAATCCTCAAATTTTCCAAACTCTATAAAGCGATATTGAAGAATGAAAAGGTGATAAAAAAAAACTGTCTGTTTTGTTGCGTGTAACCTACAATAACCTGACGGGTGCATCTGACTATTGGAATTCAGCGAGCAACTAAGTTTTTTTGAAGGGAAACGATCAATTTGACAAAAAAAGATTGTCAGAAAATTGGCGGAAATCTCTCAGGTTTGATACCTCCACCTGCCATCTCTGGTTAATGGGAATTGATTAATTGGCCTTGGGTAGTCTGGGTGATGATTAGACAACACAATGATGATGATACAAAAGAAGATTTAGTATAAGCGGTACAACGTGGTTTCTATTACCCTACCTCTTTCTCGATTGTTCAGTGTAGCTTAAATTATTACTAAAACAATCATTCAAATTTCTATCGAAAGAACGCATTTTTCTTTCTAGATCTAAATCTGGCAAAAAAAAAAGAGAAAATAGATATAGACATTAAATTCTTGACTACGTAGAAACTCTAATGAATTTTAAAATATTTTGTAACATATTTATAATTACAAATGTGATATTTTACTGGGATAAGGTTCATAAATTAAGAAAATAAAAAAAGGCCATCTTTCTTTCCAACTTTCAGTTATACGATAAAGAGATGCCTTTTTTTCTTATATTTAATATTATAAAATGTTATATATAATCAAATTCTTCATTGTTATATACATTGTATTTGTTACAAATAAAACATTTTTTAAAAATAATTAAGAAAGAGAGATTCATTTCCTTATAATATCAATTCTCTTGGACATATTAATTAATGATTTTATTTTGAAAATCAAAGATTACCTATTTAAATATAAACGTTTATTGTCCTTTGACCATTCTGCGACCTATTGTTGCCTTTTTCAAAAAGGAAGGAAAGCTTTTCAAAGCCTTTTTAAAAGGAACAGTGGGTCACTGAAACGTCAAAGAGCAATAAACTTTTATAAAAAGTTGATGAAGTTTTCAAAACTTTAATTGATCAAAATCCGACCAACACAATTACGATGTTCTCTCTATATTTAAATATAGATATGATATATATATACAAGGTTGACCCAAAAGTTCGTGTTTTTCTTATAACTTGGCGAATAATATTATTACGGCGAATACATAATAATACATGATACAATTACTTCATACATAATACAAAGCCATTCTATATACAGTTACGAGTGTCATCATCTCTGTCACCGTTTGCTTTTTTTTTTTTTTTTTTGGAATGGCGCTCTCCTATTGGTTGGCTACGATGGCGCCGCCACTACGCGAGACACTTTGTTTTTGACTTTGCCCCCCCCCCCCCCCCACTCGCTTTTTGGTTTTTGTAACTATTGTGTTGGAGCGGGTCGCTCCTTAAATAAATGCATATATTAGTTAATAACTAAATGGAATCCTCCCTTTCTTTTTCCCAGTAAGAGACGCCTACGGAAGCCAACAGTACATAGACAGATAAAGCACATAGGCTATAGTTATTAACTAATATATGCATTTATTTAAGGCGCCAATTTATAATTGTAACAAATAGTATTTGAATCAAAACATTCAATCGGGTAAAACACGGGCGTTGCCCAGGTCATTCGGCTAGTTATACATAGCGGTGAATAATATTGGTATTTTAATTTATTGCAAATGTTTACGAACTTTTGAGACCACCTTATAGTAGAGAAAGAGAGAGAAAAAGTATAATAGAAATATATTTAAAATATAATTGAGAATATTCTATTTCAAATTTTCTAAATTGTATTGATAATAAAAAATTGAGAATAAGGATTTATACTCTGAATATGGTTATATTTTTTTATATAACATTAAAAAATGAAGTCTATAATGTTTTTCCCCGTTTCGGTGTAGTTTCACTTGTAGTTGATTAAGTTCATCAAAGATGTTGGCACCACCTAAGGTGCTAATTGAATATTGAATCTCAATGGATCCATCCATCTTCAAACCCTTGGTTGCAGTGAAGCTGTAAAGTGAAGAGCTCTTGATGCAAGTCAATAAGATCCCAGAAACGTTCCAATTGAAGAATCCCAAACGAAGCTTGTAAAATTTAGCACGGCGCAAAGGAGAAAGGCTTAATAGCTGGCAATAATTAATGTGCAAAAGTGAATTAATTTGGGCGTCTGAGGTGATCTTTGACCTCAGGGGGGAACTATCCTAGTCACGATCAACCTCCCCCGCTAGGGCACTGCTCTAATGCCATTGTGGACAGAACCTACCTGCTCTGTTTCTATTGTGGACAGATCCTACCTGCTCTGTTTCCATTGTGGACAGAGCCTACACGCTCGGTTTCCATTGTGGACAGAGCCTACATGCTCTAATGCCATTGTGGACAGAACCCGCCTGCTCTGTTTCTATTGTGGACAGAGCCCACATGCTCTGTTTCCATTGTGGACAGAGCCTACCTGCTCTGTTTCCATTGTGGACAGAGCCTACATGCTCTAATGCCATTGTGGACAGAACCTGCCTGCTCTGTTTCTATTGTGTACAGAGCCTACCTGCTCTGTTTCCATTGTGGACAGAGCCCACATGCTCTGTTTCCATTGTGGACAGAGCCTACCTGCTCTGTTTCCATTGTGGACAGAGGCTACCTGCTCTGTTTCCATTGTGGATAGAGCCCACATGCTCTGTTTCCATTGTGGACAGAGCCTACATGCTCTGTTTCCATTGTGGACAAACCCTGCCTGCCCTTTAGCATTCTGTACAAACCCTACTGTTTATGTTGTCATTGTGGATAGATCCTACCTTCTATATTGCAATTGGGTACAAACTCTACTTGTTTTACTATTATTATTTCAAATATATTTCCATTTTAATCACTATCATGATGTGTTTGCATAAACAAGAAAATGTACCAAAACGCACCTCGAATTACAATAATTAATAGCTTTGATATATGAACTTATTATGGGTGAACCTAGATCTTTTTATACGTCGGATATATCATGCGCAACTTCAAATAAATAATATTAAAAACCTTCATACAGAGAAACTAAAACACAGACCTTTGTAATATTTACATAGTATTCATTGAAAAGGAATATTCCCGAAATATTTATGTAAATTAATCACGAAGAGTATTCTCACAAATGGCATCCAGATTCTATTGATTCTCTAGCTAATTTTAAAATGAACAAATGTAAAGTAAATATGTTTAATTTGTATACGATGAACATGATAAAGCTCTGACATAGATGTTCACACAAAGGAAGTACTTTAAGCGATTATAAGAGATGTCCTTCAAAAGCGAATATTAAATTTGCAAATGTGTGGGATGTTATTGGCACTTTGATCATTAATATTAATAAAAGGCAGCAGATAAAACAAAACAAAAGACGTAATGAGATGTAATTGATGGGAATACAATGGAGTATTACAAGTGTCATGGCAGGAAGTAGGGCTTGTTGGAACACCGATTGTACACGCACACCTTGGTGGGTACGTATTAGGTCTGGCGTGCTCCAATGACGTCATAAGATACGTGTTTCCAGTCAAATTTAGACGAATTAGCTCTCGTGTTCATTCATATGACGTTATTTCCCTGTTGTTTACTGAACCGGCTTATGGGAGGCCATCTGCTTCTAGGATGTTGTTAACCAGACAGGCTTACAGACTTCGGTCTAGGTAGCCCACAATCCAATGGTGTTGTTTACCAGAATTTAACTGCCTTTTGATTCTTTTCACTCTGTGAATTTTGGAGAGAGAATTTTGACTCAAGCTAGGGTTATTATGAAGATGAAACACAGAATAGGATATGGCCAATCTTATTTTTACTGTCCTTTGATAGAAGAAAGAGAAAATCGCAAGTACTTACATCTACTAATACAGGATTTATAAAGCTTTACAAGTTTCTTACTATTTCTTTGCCCAATAAAACTTTTGTTTTTAAATTGAACCATGATCCTACAAAAAAATAATAATAACAAAAATATTTTTAAAATAACAAGGAAGTTGTGAACAAGAAAATCTCTAAATTCCCATTATGTATAACTTGTATTATTATATATTCATTAAAAAAATTGCCTATTTCCTCTTTTTTTTTTTCTTTGCTTTTAGAACTTACAAAATGAATCCCAGTATTTACTATCCTAATAGAGATTTGAACGTAACAATCTCCACCGCTGACATTGTGGAACGTGATATAATGGAGAATTTGGGTTAGAATTAGTTTAATGTGTGTGTGTTGACTGACATGCAACATTCTGTTTGCATTAATTAAAATGAAGAGGCATCGTTTTTGCATATATATGCATAATTCATATCAGAGATTGTTTCGTGAAGCAATATATTTCTTTAAATCAATCCTAATTATATTTCTATAATTTGACCTAGAAAGAATCATCTATGCATTGTTCTGTTTTGGTCAACACCTTCTATTATTTCAGCTATCCATCAAGCCTTTTGTATATTTACTTTGTAAAACACGTGATATGTATACATAGTGCCGTGTGCAAATTAGTACCGTGCGCAGAAGCTCTACTTAGTCAATTGCTATCATCCTGTTCATTTAAATCTCAATTGGAAATGTATTAATCTCGCGAGATATTCATATATGCATACAATATTATATACATATTTACAAAATTTATTGTATATAGGGTATTAGCACGCCATCTATATATAAGAAATGAAACTATTTAGGGCGATTTTTATTTTTTTCAAATAAAACAAATTTTCTACTCTGCGTTGGATCATCACTAAGGAGACAGGCCCTTCCAATATTTTTCCACCGTAGTAAGGGCAGTAGGAAGCTATTTGAAGAAAAATATGGACTAAATACTTTCATTATATATATTTCTATATATACGTGGATTTGCTGTAAAGATATAAGAAGTTTTTTAAAAGTTTCATTTAACGACCAGATTTCATTGAGGACTTTGAAAGTATTTAATGAGGTATTTTTCTGTACACGATGCCCATATTTGCCACGTCAAGTGATATTCATTTCTTATATATTTCTACGCTGATGCTGTAAAGAAATTAGAATAAATAAATCTAATTTAAAAAACGCTTCATTAAAGACTTTTAAAAGTCTTTAAAGGACATTTTTCTGAACATGGTATTCATGGTTAGATAACGGTGTTCTCTATATGGCTGTATCTAAAGAGAATCTTCAGTTTTCCACCGGATGGTGTTACCGGCCGAGAATGTTTGCGCACGCCATCATGATGAATGTAGTCGGAAGATGGATGTTCCCAGGACAGGACGAAGAGAGATGTGACAAAGTGACACTCCTGGCCGCATGATCTGTCAACCTACCGATGTAAACACAACCTCTGACACCTGAGGAAGGGGATTACAGGTGATAGTTTATCCTATGGAATTTTCTGTCCGGTTTATTGTTGTTACGTATGCCCAGAATGTTGTCCATAGATTTCTTCCTTATGTAGTTCCTACGGTAGATTATCCTCTTCTTTGGGGCGATGCAGAGATATGTATGTCCTTAACCAAGAAATATGTAAAATCGTTGAGAATTCTACAGAAATATTTCCTATTTTATAAAGAATAGGTACAGTAAAACCTATCTCAATCACGCCTTTCTTAAGCAAGAGCCATCTAGCCATTCTGCCTCGATTACCTTAGTGGTCGCTTGAAACAGGTCTTATTATATTTATAAAAAGCCTATACATGGAAGGGGCAAAATCACTAAGCTTTCTAAAAGCAATACATGCTTGTTCGGAACAAATAAGGAATTTTTGTATTACTTATCAGATTTCTCATGTAAAATCATTAGGCTTTCTATATTAATACTTAATAATAATGGGAACATTTGAATTTCTGCGTGCCACTTTGCATGGATGAGGCAAAATTACTAATTTTTCTACGGTAAAGTACGCTTGTTCGGGGGTGGGGAATGCGATGCAGATTTTTTAGATCGTCCTAAAAAGGCTAAAGCAAAATTGCGAAATTTTGAGCAGATATTTGAACGACCCCTGCGAAACTATGAAAAACAAAATCATGAATCTCTTTCCACACCAATACAATAAAACTCGAACTTTTATATTTATATAATTTATTAAAAATGCATACCAGTATTTTAAAAGTAATATTTCCTAAAAGCTAGGTTAATATTTATCTTGAGGGGCATATTAACGATAGAAAAATTGACGCATTTTATTTTTTGAAAAAATGAGATACACAATTTTTATAAAACTATACAAGATCAAATTCTTTACTATTAAAATGCTATGCAGCCTCCCCCTCTGTCCCTCCACCGACAATGTTTTAAGGGAGAGGTTTTCAATAAATTCAATTTTTTAAAGATTGTTGAGATTGATTAGGATATACAATAGTTATTATGGGGGTATATTATCGATTTAAAATTTTACCTAAAATGGATTATTTTCGAAGAAATAAGTGGCGAGAAAATGAAAAAAAAATCGATAAAACTCATAATCGGATCAATGTTGGAACAAAATAAGAGTAAAATCTCTACTAGAGAGATTAAGAATCCAAATATAACTATAAATATGGTTCTTAGAGTGACATGTCTTTCTGAGATATTGGTCGAAAGGGAAATCAGGAAACCCTTTAGGAATCTGTCAGCGGTTTGTTTACAGGAAAATGTGGGGGCGGGACGTAATCCAACCTGGGAACACCGTGTTTGTCCCTAGCTCATTCTTTTTCAACAATGCGACTTATCGTTTCTCACGTACCGCTTCGAACGTTCACCTTTTTGCTGTGGGAAACATCTCGGCTTTCTAATGCGCTAAGACATTTTTGAAGTAGGATTCCAAAATCACTTTTGCAATTGTTTTCGTATATGCTGTTTTTAGAGCTATATTTCTAAAAAAAAATGAAGCAATGAATTAAAAAATATTTGCAAAAATGGAGAAAAATATCTTAGGGAAATGTTAATAAAATTAAAGCAATACAGTAGATCCTCCAAGAGAGGACACTCGCGCTAGAGAGCACCTCTCTTTAAAGGACAGTTTTAATTTGCAAAATTACCATTTTTACTGTTTTGCAACTCTCCAGTAAGAGGACACCTCTCCTTAAAGGACACTTTGGCTCTGCAATTAGGTTTATTTACAGAGAGATTCTACTGTATATGCAAATGAAAATGCTTTACAAAATTGAAAAATATACACGAAAATTACTACAGAAAAATAGAACACTATCTACGAAATTAGAGAGCAATGCCTACAAATATAGAACCATACTATCAAAAAAGGTCAACAAAATAGAACAATATCTCAACGAAAATTTCTGAAAATTCACTTTAAAATAGAACAATATCAATGAAAGATGTTTACAAAATAAAGAGCAACATATGCAAAATTGTCTTCGAAGTTATAGCAATTACTACGAATATATCTACAAAAATGTCTTCGAAGTTGAAGCAATATCTACAATACATCAACTACATCTACAAAAATAGAGCAATATCTACAAAAATAGAGCAGTATCTACAGAAAAAAATATATATAAAAGGATTGATATATATAGAAAATGGGTTAACCAAACAACAATCATTGCTTAGTTGATTTTTGTTCCACTAAATGGCGCTGTGCCATCTGAAATAGTCGTTTGAGCGGACAGGATAGGTCTTTTTTATTTTTAATATTAACACTTAATATTTTCTATTAAAAATCATATATGTATTTTCAAGTAGAAAATAGATCGAAATTATTTTCAAAACACTATTTAAATTAGGATATTTATAAATATATATAACAGATATCTTTATGAAGAAATATCAATAAATATTTTACGAATTATTAAAAAAAAAAACTTAAAATTTTTGTAACTTCAATTCTTTGGTTATAGAATTGCCTTTTTAACGATTTTTATAACGCATTCCTATAAACTAGCAAATTGAAGATACAAAAAAAAAGGTTAATTTTAAAAATAATTCGAAAATATATTTAGTGCTTTCGCTTCTATTTTCAATCAATTAATAGGTAAAAAATGAAACATTATACATATAAAATCCACATTTCCGACCATTTTGACCAGTTGTTCTATGCCCAAAAGATTGTTAAATGTTTGTAACATCACACAAAATATTACGGTTTGCGGAAGAATTTATTTAGAAAAAAAAAGTTTCTTTAATATATTTTTCTTTTTTCAATTCTTCACACGAACCTGTAATAATGTATTTTTGTAACAAATAAAAATTTCGAAATAAAAAGGATTATTTTTCTTACAGATAAATAGTCTTAAATAGAATGTTGTGGAAAATTCTTTTGTAACCTTCCAAAATCAAAATAATAAAAAAAAGAAATACAAATGAAATTGGTCTCCTAAAAAGGTATCCTTTTCTTTCTCTATAAAAACAGACATTTCCTTTAATTAAAATGACAACGATTAAAAAAAAAAGCGGGAAATTTTTCCTCAAACATTTAGAAACCTTGTAAGGTCATTTCTAGTGTTTTTTAAATGTAAAATCACTTGATTCCAATTAAAGTCAACCTTATTTGTCATGCTTAACATACAATAGAAGAATTACCGCATTTTAGAATTAATATTTTATTTTTTACTTTTTAAAATATTGTATTATATAAATTTTATTCTTAAAATTAGCAATCCATATTTAAATCTTTAGATCATAAAAAGACATATATTGGATTGAATATCTTTTAATTCAATCCAATATATGCCTTTTTATTATCTAAAAATGATATATATTTATTTTTATCTTTATTTTTTGCTCTTTTTTTTCTGTTATTGTGACGAATTAAATACAGAATATTAAATATATTTTCATTTATTAAATTATGCATAATTCTAATATATATATATTAAAACAAAAATAAAATATGAATAAAAATATTTTTAACATCCAAGAATAAAAATTTTCGAAGTTGTTCATATTAGAAAACACTTAACATTTTTTTCTTACCCGAAGGTTAAATAGAATCAAAAGAACATTTTAGATTGCAATAATAACTTTATTAATGTGCTATTAATAATAAATAAATCATTAATCTCTCCATATAGCATGACATCATTTATCAACAAGGAAGGAAAAAAAAACACTAAATCCTCTAAAGTTGCTTGAAAAATTTACCAAAAGATCCAGACATCCATCTTGTCCTCATGGTCGGTTGATGAATATTCAAGAAGCGTTGGACCCAAGCATTATTTACATCCCAAATTCGCCCCCCAGAATGTTGCAAATTTCTGCTGTTAATCAATTAAGAAATTTATATCAGACGCCTCATCTTTGTTCTTCATTACAGATGATCAACAAAGTAAATATACCGAACGTGAAAAAAAACTTGTTAAAATTCTTCACCAAAAATTTGAAGAAGCGATGACAAAATTGTCGTTGATTACCGTCATTAAAAGTTCATTAATTTTTGAAGGTTTGATGGGTTTTTAGAAAGTAAGAAATTTAGAGCATATTGTAAGATTCTTAAGATGCTGTATGATTTATCTATGAATGTTTATTAATGCGTGTTGATTATATTGTGTTTATAGCGTTATGATCAACTTTGCATTGCATATATTCTGTAGCAACATAAAAACATTTTAAAACTCTCTGTACTGACTCATGTCGGGTATTGTCATTGAAATGCTTCAGATGGGGTAAAAAAGTAGTAAGTATTGAAGCTGCTCTCAGCCAAGTCAACAACCAATGTATGCCAACCTTCATAAAAACAGATCCTGTCTTTGAACATTTTGAAGATAGCAAAGATATCAATATAATCCAAGTTTACTAGCACAATGTGTACCTGACCTTTAAAGAAGTTCGTAAAATCAATCAAGTGCAAAACATAAGAAATAAGAAAAGAATTGATTCTCGAATTAAAATCGCAAGAGACTATACTGAATATACAGATTTTGAATGCACAGACGTTCGCCCAGAAACTGAGAATAAGGACTAAATAAGTTAAATATTGCACTCTTAAACACATTCAAAGAAAACAGAACTAAAAAAAAAATGCCATATAAGCTATGAATGGAATAAAAAAACAAACATAAATAAGAATGGAATATAAAAGAAACTATGGAAACGTAAGAGAAAAGGGGATAATAGTTAAAGATATACATAAACTTTAAAGAGAATTGGATGATAAGAGACAGTACTTAGAATGAGGAAGGTAAACAAAAGAAAGGATGGATACTTTAGAAAGAGGACATAAAGAAAACATCCGATAAGCATTAAAATGGAATTCAAGGCTTATAAGAGTTCTAGGGATAAGAATAGGAGGTACACAAAAGTAGAATACTTAAGAAAGAAAGTCTAGTGCAAGTATCCAAAAGGGGTTAAAAGGTAAATGATACCTATAAAAAAGCGGGCCGTATAAGAGAGGATAAGAAAGGAACGTAAACAAAAAAGAAGAAGGGGTAAGAACCCCCGGGTCTGTGAGTCACGCCACATATATCATCACCTCCCTTCAACCATTTAATTACTTCTAATTCACACAAAATGGCGCCCAATATAAATTAGGATCCGTTTCGGGGAGAATCGCTCATTTTTGACGATTTATTGCCTGACTCTGTGGACTAATAGATTGTTGGTGGTGGTGGTGGAGGAATGCAGCACTGTTACCAGATTACATTGCGAGATTTCACGCATCTCTGAGTTGATTTTTCAAAGATTAACTCATTTAATCGAATGATATTTACAATTATATTTATTTGTATTATTTATGTTTGCTATTTTTAAAATTTTTTTATTAGAGAGATATTATAAACACCATTTTATATATCATTCATTATCTATTCTAAAACGCAATCTTTATCTTTTGTATAATATTTGATTAAATTTTAATTTAAAATGCTTTTATTACTTCAATGCAATTATACGAATAGTTCAAATATAGCTAAATTCCCTACATACAATGTGTTATATTATTTTTAGACGTTATAAACTCTTAGTGCAGAAAAAAAAAAGGAAAACAGTTTTTAAGACTAAATTCTCTTTCTGAAAAATTGGGAATGCTGATGTATGTGAAATTTTTTTTTATGTCCTAAGAAATCATGGAGTTTACGTCTAGTTGCAATTTAGAACATTAGGCAGAGAGGAAATAGGAATATGCACAGAACATTGTCTGAGAGGCTCTTCGAAAGATTATTCGGTTCTGGTATTTGAAGAGGATACATAAGAGAATCCAACAAAAAGTTAAAAACCAAGAAGAATATGAACCTATGGACTGGAGTAGAGTAAGCTACGTGCCGCTAAAGAGGAAGTCCCAGGTTAAAGAAGAATGGAACTTCAAGACTGCCAACCTCCGGATAGAGACGGCATATGATAATAGGGAGATTCATTGAAATGGAATAAGCTTTTGCCTATATTCCTGTTAGGATCCACTACTATACGGTGCAAGGTAAAAATACCGAAAGATATGAAAATTGCATTTTCAGTACGCGGTCTAAGTCCAAGTTAAATCTACTCACTGGGGTAACTCCTGGGAAACGCCTGATAAAAACAGTAAGCTAAAGTTACCTGGCATACATATGGATAACCCGATCTCCAGTATTTGGTTTGAAAGGATAAGAAAAACTACTAGTATAGACTGACCGAGATCGATGTTACTTTGCTTTAGTGTTTGGACAAAAAACGGTGAATTTAACAACGTGGCAAGGCCATAGATTAACGTACTATCTTAGAAAAGGTAAAAATGTAAATTATTGGCTTCGGTTATCGAGTTTGTGGTTATTCAAAGGTGCGGGCGGTTTGAGCCGCCGGACATTGAACAAGGCTGAATGTCAATACAAGGGGGAGGGAGGGGGGCATTGTCGCGGAAAGTTTACGTGACGGGTGGGTGTCGGGACGTAAATCTTCGCCGCAGGTGTACGGACGGACATTGTCATCTGTGCCGATGTCCTTCCTGAATTTGTCACCAAATGTTTGTCCCCTTCTTCCAGAACACGTGGTTTACCGGAAATGTTCCCCTTTATCCTATTAGTAGCTTTAATGTATGTATGCTTTAATGTTCAGGGATCTCACAAGATTTTGTTAGGTTTTACAATACTAATTTACGGAGAGGTGAAATGTTAAAAAGGAAATTGAATAAATATGATAAAATATATAACCGAGTTGGTACATCCTAAAATATCGAATTCTATATTTAAGTCATTGCTGTAATTTAAATAAACCTCGTAAACTAAAACGTAAATAGAAACTAACAATATAGCCATATCGTACTCACTATAGCTACATTTGTAAGACATTGATGAAAACTGAAAAAATGTCGAAATGAAGGCTAACATATATTACTTTCTGGGTCTAGTACTAAAAGCAATATACAAATAGTGGCGCATATAAATAACAAATTGCACAAATGGAAATACAATGACATCTAAACAAGGGAAAAGACCAACTATCTGAATTTTAATCCCCATAACTAGTTTACATTGTTTAAAAATTGAACAAATGTCCATGTGGAAAAATAGCAACACTCAACTCTCCGTGTAGAAGATTGGTGTTAATAAAATTACCTTCAAATAAAGAATAACAGTATCATAACCGTTGTTTTCCAGACATTGAGATGAAAATCTTATCAAATATAACAAACACAACTTTCTACCAAGTGTGATTGGATCCCGTACATACACCAAACTGTAGCAGGCGCGATTGTACATAGTTGCATTACTTTTACATATATTGACAAAATGTCAATATAATCATGTTAAGTGTCACAAAATTGTCTATCGGTGGGAATGAAAGCAATGTCCAAATGGAAGGATGACACAGCTCGATGAATGACAGTCCCAAGTGTCACCACCGCTGGATCAGACAGGAGGAACTAACAGACCGGAACGTCAGCTGGACTTAGCACTCCGTCTATACCCGAGACATCGTGACGTCACTCCACCAATCGGCATAGACTCACAGAACAAAGAACCAATAAACAACCTCTCTAAAACTTTGAAAAATTGAATATAATCTTCATATTGTAACATGCTCTGTATTTATTTATTTATGTAAAATATTTAATTCTTCTTTGATTTTTCTTTATAGTTAGACAGTCGGGAACACTGTACGTTCTTTTTTTGTAATTTTGCATAAGGTTTTTTATATACATTTTGATTAACCTTATTGTAATTAAATTAAATATCAAAAACAAAGTATTGTGACTATCCTTTATTTCGAAATAGGAAACGTTACACAAAATGATGTTGATCTCCATGACAATATATACTAGTTTGTCTATTTGGGAATATTTGCCCCACTGGTCAACAGTTTTCAGTATAATATTTGATAATAAAGAATGCCTATTGAATTTTCCATTTGAATGTAATTTAAAAAATGCCATTGAATATAGAAATTTTACTAGAATACGATATTTTGAAACGTTCTATTTTTTTACTTTTATATATTTCTTTAAACACAATTTTTTTTCAAAATGAATATTGCTAAATATAAGAATTTCTTCCTAAATATATTTGCAACAATCTTTATCAAAAATTTTAACTTTAAATTATTTATAATATGTATTCTTTCTTATTATTTTATTTGTTTCAATAAATGATTCTTCAAAATGCATTCCCTTATTAATAAAAAAAAAGTGAATTCATTTATTTTCTAAATATCATGATTATATTGTAATATTTTTATATATTTTAAATTAAATAATCAATTTTTTTTTTTTCAATTTAAAAAATTTTTCTTAATATATATATTCATTAAAAATAATAATAAAAATAAATTATAGAATCTATTCATTTTTATATGGGGAAAAAATCATAGAGTAGATTAAATGTTAAAATCAACTCGGCAACACTGAGCACGAGAGAAATGGTAAACAACTTGAAATACTGACTAATGATCAAAAGGAGAAATAGGTCTCCAGAGTAGCAGCACATTTCAACACCCCCGGAGTGTCTGTAGAAAGTGTAGTGACGTAATGATGATGATGAGCCCCCGTTGCGATAGAAGAAAAAAAATTAATTAATCACAGAAGCCTCCCTCCCCCCTGAGGGGGTGATGCTAGAAGAGGAGGAAAAACTTGTAATGCACTCCGAAAACATGAACATTTATCTCTGTTGATGAATTCGCCATGAATTATTGGGGGTTGAGCTTTTTAAAACAAATTCTTAGATGGATTTATAATTTCTAAAGGAAAAAGGAAAGATTTGAAGCCGTACCAACTATCCTAGACTAGAATCTTCACGTTTAAATATAGCTTTGGTGTATAAGGTTTATATAGAAAAGATATAAGGATAGACACACCGGAACATGGTCAAGAGTTTAGAATATGTCGATATGTCTTAAATAGTCAATATATATTTGTTATCACCCTGAAGAAGATCGATTATCGTTTGAAAGCTTGTGCATTTTACATTTTAAAAAAGATGTTCATCATGAAAATATATTTTATAACTATCTAATATGTGTGTTTGCGTGTGTTAGAATATTGTGGTGAATTAAAAAAAAAAAAAACATATTTGCATTCTCGCAAATTTTGCATAGTTCTGTTTCCAATCGTAGAAATCTCCCATTTTACAGAATGAGTTATGTTCATACCGTCATAGGTTAAGTTGATATTTTAGCATCTTCCATTTGACTATCTCAGCCAGTTCAAAACAGCATCTGTCTCGTTCAAAAATAATTATTTTTAGGTTGTTATTTTGAATTCTCTTTATTTAATATAACCGAATGCAATGTATATATACAATTGAGTTTTCCTATTTCCAAACAATGATGTTGTCTATTTACACAGGTTATGCCAACATTCCTAGTTCGGCATTTTCCACCAATACAAAGCCGGAAAGATAAAAGTGACTGCTAATACAAAGTCAGCAATGGCTGAAGACAAAAGTGAAGTTTCCTAAAGAAAAGAAAAATAGTTTGAACGACCGAAAAATGCTTCAACAAACATCACATTCCGAAATTTTTGAGTAATGTAACTTTGACAGACCAATTTTTAGGTTTTAGAGGCGGCTTTGGGGGGAGCGGTTCTTTTGATGTAAGTAAGGTGACTTTGGCCTCTTCTGGGGGATGACATTTGACGGACAGTCGTTGAAACTGAAACCCTGTCGTGTAAGTGACACGGGAATGTCAACATGGTCTTACAGATGACATCTCTGAATATTTGCATTCTACTTTGTTTTTAGTGTTGTTTCTTTATGTTTGTATCATTTTAAATTTTCTTTTGTAATGATGAGTTTTTATCATTGTTCACAAATACTTTTGTTTCTTTTATTCAAATTGTTATTTTTTTTTTGTTTTATTCATCGAACCACGTGCTTTTTAATGTTTAAATATATTTCTTTGAAATATTTTTACTTTAATATATATTTATATATATTTTTATTTTTGTTTATTACCTTTGTGTGTATTCGAAAATAATTATATGCGGTATAATAGAAAATGTTAGTTATAATTATTTTAAGTAATCAAAGTGATATAAATTTTACTATCGGTAATATAAAAATTAATAAAAAATAAAATAAAATAATAAATATATAATAAAATAGTAATATATACAATGTAATTAGTGAAGTTAAATTATATTAACTTTTCTTGTTAAATCAAGCTAATAATTCGTTTGAAAAGTACACATTTTATTATAAACTATTTTAAAGTATGCCCATAACAAACTTTTGATTATCTCGAAATTATTTATGTCATTTTTGATAGGAAAATCTCAACGCCAAAAATTCAAGAGATAAAGAAATGTTTTGATAATTTACTTACATCAAATATATATATAAACTTTTATTAAGACATTCCGTCTTATACAGACGATTCTCCTGTTAGAAATTAATTTACATCAAATATATAGGAGAGGAATTAACAGAATTTTATATACAGTAGAACCTCTCTGTAAAGGATATCTAATTGCAGAGCCAAATGTTCTTTATGAAGAGATGTCCTCTTACCAGAGAGTTGCTAAATAGTAAACATGGTAATTTTGCAAATGAAAACTGTCCTTTGTAGAGAGGTGTCCGCTAAAGGGAGGTCCTACTGTATTAACAAATACTTAATATAGTTTGAGAAAACAATATATTCAAATATAAAATATTTATTTTAAGATAGTATAAAATTGACGCGCACGTAATTTTTAATTTTAATTTATAATTATGCAGGAGACATCCTTTTTTTAAATATATTTATATTATTTCGTTTGATATGAACCTATTATCTTTAATACAATCAAAAATTTCGGTAGCCATTTAATATATCAAATTTAGCAAAGAAAATTCATGAATTTGATTATATTAAAAATATATTCTATAATCTAAATATTTCCACCATTATTTTTCACAATTTATATTCCATAAATATATTCCACAATTTATATTCCACAAATATTTTTCCACCTTTGTAAAATTTGATTAAAAGAATCAATAAAATTGTTTAATTTGTCAATTGTCTAAATATTTCCTAATTTAATGAATTTAGATTTTGTTATATGCATTAATAAGAGGTACTTACAAAAAGACAATTCCATCTTATATTGTTTAGTTGTTAAAACGTACCGTTCTAAGTAAAGTGAATAACTTTTTTCCTTAAACTCATTGGACCATTTAATCATTTAGTGTTTTCACCAAGGGCTCTATTCCTTTTTTAACACTGAGACAATGTATGGCATCGTAGAAAAAACAACACAATGGATTTTTTTCATTCCAAACCTTAATCTTATTTACATATGCACTATGTAAATTGGTATACTGACGTAATGATGATCAACAAGTTTGTTTTTCGAACAAAAGAAGTTCTTTGAGTTTCATATTTTAAAATCTATATTGAAGTTGTTAGCTTAAATTTTTTATATTTTTCTTTATGAAGTATTTTGAAAGTGTAAATAATTATTTGAAAATTGTGTTTTTATGTATTTTATCACTTTATATTCAGTCAAATAGGTCATAATAGCTATGGTTCTATGCTCCTAGCTCATAATTCCCTTTCTTAAGTAAGGGTTTTAAAGCTAATCTCTCTTTTAAAAAGAGTAGTTCTCAAATTTTCCTCATCTGCACAATTCGAATGATTAGAATTGGGCGAGGAATTCTTTGTAGAAAGGAATATCCTGCAGGAAAAAAATGATTGCAAAATAGAATTTTTCAAGTCCAAAATTGTTAATGGAGCTAACTTTCTTATTCCTATACCGATTCATGAAAGAAATCCATATCCAAATTTCTAAAGATCTCAATTCATTTACATAAAATACTTTTTTTTTTACTTTCAGATCTCCAATATCTATTGATATTTGATGATGTAGAGTAAGGAGTAGTTGGTAGAGAAGTTTTTTCTTTATGAAATATATTATTGGAGGGAAATGCGAAATCTTAAAGATTTTTGTAGAGTATCTTCGAGAGAAAGGAATCTGATTCTGAAATTAAACACTTTTAATTGAAACTTTGTTTCTTCGACTTGATTGATCCAAATTTATCGAATATCTACAAACCTGATTTTATGACAAAAAAAATTAAGTTGGAAAGTGAAATAAAGTATATTAGAAAGAAATTCTTTTTTTTTAAATTCAAAAACGATTTTTAAAAAAGATTTGCCCCATCCGTTTATTATCTTTGCATTCTTAAAAATTCTAATCAGCAATAATTTTCAATACAACATTGTTTGGAAATTCAAGAAGTCTATATCTACAAAAAAAAAAAAAAAAGACTATGCTTTCTGATTATATAATTCTAATCTCTCTTCTGTATACTCGCTCATACGAGATCAACCATAAAACTCACAAAATATCTCAAATATTTCTTAAATCAAACTAGGCCATGGTCTATTACAGAAATGGTAGAAGAAAATGAAAGAAAAATATCTGAATTTCTTTTCCCTTTGTTGTCTAACGTTGGCCAATATCTAGATGTAATTGAGTCCCCGAGAAAAAGTCGACATACAGGTTGGCAACAAATGGCTTCCTTTCGATGAAGATAAAAAAATCCAAGAACGTTGAGTTGGTAACGGAAGCATTGGGCAGGACCTCGCTAAAGAACGGAGTAATTTGGTCACCGTATTGCACTCAAGGAAAAAAAAAAGAACCCTAATGGAAAACAAGAGTGTGTAATAAAGAAAGGCATTTCTATGGAGAAAGGTAATTGTGTGTCTCTTGCTACCATTTGTAAACTTATATATATATAGTTATTTTTGAAAATTTAAGAATTATAAAATTATTTTTTCTCCATAGATAATTACTTATAAAAATCTGTTAATCAGCATAATTATATTTTTTGCCTCAGTTCTTTTAAGTAACTGAAATTCGAAATTGAATCTCCTGATCCTGTTCAATTTAATCTTTTCTACCTTTCACATGATGTGATTGTTTTGATCAAAATGTAAATTGATTTGCCGTTCTTACCTTGTTCTTTTCTCATTTTTCAAAGTAATAATATTTGTTCAATTTTTCTAATTCTTTTTTTTTTATTGATTCTAGCTTCAAAGAGATCTGGAGTTCACAATTATAATAAATATATGTGTGCCTTTTGTGATAAAAGTCAAAGAAATCATAATACATTCATTTTTTAAATCACATTCTAGATACACAAATTGACTACTTTTACCGATATATAATTAATTTGCATATTTTAAGGCCGAAAATAAGATAATCTTATTTATAAAACCTACTTTTCTAATTTAAAAACATCGAAAAAGAAATAAGATTCCTAAAAAGATAAATAATATTGAATTCGGGCACAATAAGGTCAAAATAGGCTTAATTGAATATTTTAGTATTATATAATTACAATGGTCATAAATATGTTAAAAAGAGTTCTGTAGGGCACAAAAAAAAAAAAAGAAATCTATAAAAAGGCAACAAATAATTGACCAAACGAACAATTAAATAGAGAGTGCTACCAACCATTCGGTAAAGAAAGAAGCCGTTATTAAGAAGCCGAATATTTTAATGTTTGCATCACGAAGGTCAGTAATATGGTCAAAAGATGATGATTAAGCAGAAGAACCATCATTTGAGACGATCGTTTGACCAACCTGTCCTTCACAGAAGAAAATTGGTTTCAATTTTGGGACACATCGGGACATCATTGTTTCTATTTCTTTCTTTCTTTTTTTTTTTTAGGGGGGGGGTTCTCCATTTACCAACCATTACGTTGCCCCGAGTCGACAAGAAGCACGAAGCTGGGCTCGTAAGAAATTAGCCTGTGAATTCCGCGAAGGCGAAACCGGTCCAGACGAACCAACGGCCGCCATTTTCCAGTACTCCTCTTCTTTTTTATCTTTTTTTTTTTCTATCTAGGGAGTGCCTCTATGGGCTTGCCGCTTCTTCATTCAACAAAGTCTTGCCGGCTTTCATCTTCAAACGCTTGTGATTTGGATCCTGACGTAATTGGCCGCCATTCCTAATCCTTCTTTTTTGCACATCTTGTTTACCTTTGTTAATCTTAAACAGACGATTCTTTAAATAATAGCGCGTTTGGTGTCGTATAGTTTGCTAAGAGGATTAACATTATTTATTTATTCTAAAAATTATCCTATTTAACTTTTTTATTATGTCTTTCCCTCTCTTTCATTCGTTATATATTTATAACGGTTATACTAAGAAAAGCGCTAAGAAAATATTTAAATAATTATTATTTGCAACCATATTTTTATTTAAAAAATTGAAATAAGTTTATTGGTGTAGAATTTTAAATATTTCAAAAAATATATATTTATTTTTATTTTCCACTCTCTTCTCTGTTATTAAATATATTTAAATAAAAGTATTTATCAGAAAAATTACTAATACTAAATGATTTCCCTTGTGAGTTTATTCTCATATAAATGAACATTTAAAAAACATATTAATAAAAGAAAAGATAAAATATCGACAAAATATAAAATTCATACTGATCTGCAATTATGGCATCTAATATTCATAGCATTTTATTGATTTTTGTAATGGGTAACGCTGTGATAGCGATGTGATATTGAATTATTAATGATGTGTGTTAAAATGCAATAAATAAATATAGACTTTGAGTATATAGCGTAAACAGAAATAAATTGAGAAATCTATTTTGTATTTTATAAGTTTATTATTTCTTAGTCCAAAATGAATATAGACAGATATATATTTATTTAAAAACCTTTAATGTGTTTTCTATAAAATAGCCTTTTTTAAAATTACAAATAAAAAATAAATGTCAAAAATTTACTGCCGAGATTTTCTAAAAAGATAATTTTTATATATCATTATATATAATTTATGAAATATACTTCAAAATTGAAAAAAATATATATATATATTTAAATATATTAAAACAATTTTAAACTAATAAAATATATTTGATGAATTACGGATACAAAATTTTAATAAACTTATCATCTAATCTGTAAAAACTTGGAAATATTTTATCTCGAAGTTTCTGTAAACTGTGCCATGAGTCAAAAGATATGGATTATATGTAGCGATGTTTAAATATTTAAATATTAATTCTATATCTCTAACCCAATCTATTTTATTCCAACAAAAGGGACAGAGAAAATCTACGTACAAGCTTGTAATTATAAACACAAGCGAGTTTTTTTTTTTTCAAAAATCCGCACACGACGATCACAAATGGATAAAATTTCATTTAATATATATAAATTATCATAAAAATTAATAATATTTTATCAAAAACTAGAATACGATGTATAAAATCATTGTTAATCTGATATGAATGATCATTTATTTTATTTTAAAAATCGAATTAATGCAATATTTGCTGATTTGTTATTATTTTTAAGAAGAAAAATTCCGTAAATATGTATATTTTCCATTATAGAAAATAAAGGTTATGTAAATATAAAAAGGATATATATAAGTGTATGTGTGCTGAAGTTTGGTTGTATTGTCTAAATAAAGGCTTATCCTTTGTGGTATCTATGATTTGAGGCAACCAATAGATAGAAAAATTACTATAAGTAATATTTAAAAAAATATATACACTGTCTTTATATATTTTAAAAAATAGATTAACAAAATTCTATAAATGTTTTAAAAAATATACACTTAATATTCTCTCCTTTATTAATGTATAGAATATTCGAAACAGACAAAAAGGAATAAAATTTGATTGTTAAATATCTAATGAGATAGTGTTAGACAAATTAATTAACATTTATCTGAAATTAAATGCTTTTTCTTTATTGAAGACATAAGAATTTTTTTCATTATTATTTTGTTAACCAGCGTGAAAATAAAATAAAACATTTGACCATAAGAAATTGAATATAAAAAAAATGAAGAATTTTAAAAAGAAATCGTGTAAAATAATCAATGCAAATTAATAAAATTTGCATTCACTATTGTCAATATAAATAAATGTACCTCAATTAGAAAGGGGCAAGAAAAATTTTGATGAGTTTTTATGGGGCAGAAGTTGGAGAACTAATTTGAGAAATAGGCGGGAGGCTAATAAAGAGGGGGAACAGACGATTATAACCACAAGGGGGCCAGGCTTATCTTCCAACACTTTTTCAGATAATGAGGCAATAGAAAAATGTTTAATTGCCTTTGTTTCTGGACTGTTTAGGCTTGTAAATTATTTGGGATGCCCTGAAATCGCCTAAGGGTACATGTAAAAAGTGCCCCCACGTATTCATGATAAGAAGAACTATTGCACTCGGCATTTGCTACAAGCCTTCTACCAACAAACTTGTATGCACTTCTTTTATTCTCATTGTTGCCAAACCATTTTTTTTTTAGACGATGGCGATTGAAGAAATCTCAAGGACAAATAAAAATATCGAGAAAAACGACATTGTTTAAACTTGTTTTATACGAAAGAGTTCTTGCTTTTTTTTTTTTAATAATAATATAAAAAATCTTAAAATATATATTATTTTTATTTAAAAAATACTATATTTTGTGTCGGTATGCATTTTCAGATATATTTATTAAAATTTAAAATATTTAAAATATATTTAGCGCTTTATCCTGTAAATACTATATATATAATTTGACACACACACACACAAACAAAGATAATAATTTAAATTTTAAAAGTTTTAAAATGTATATTATATATATATGAAAGTTATTTTAACATTATAAATAATATTTTTTTTAAATAGATATTAGTTAATCACACAAATGAAAATATTTTACCCCAAAATAATAGCTAACACACATATATATATATATATATATATTTTTTTTTTTTGCAATGAATTTTATTTTAAAATATAAAAAATCGGCAAAACAAGTTTTATCAACAAGAACAACTTTTTTTTATTTTGTAGAGAAGAAATATGATTTATTCAAATGTATTTAAAGTAATAGATTGCGTTTTCGTTAATAACTATTTTTATTAAAAAGTATAAAGGGATAAAATAAAGAGAAAAAAAATAGAAAACAGATATGAGAATAAAAAATATAAAAGTATTAACAAAATTAACATTTAAAACATATCATATTATCATTAACTCTCCACCTGGCTCCACAGACAAAATAAAAAATTGTTGATAAAATTATGTTCAAAATAAAAAATGTTTAATTTATAGTTTATAAAAATAAATTGATCACGTCTTGAAACCTACTTACATTGTAACCCACCCAATAAGAACACATTATTAAATATTTCAATACATATATCCTTTTTTCTATATACATAAGCAAAGATAATTTAGACCAAAATATATTTTTTTAAAATAGAGATGGTATGTTTAGCAGCAATTGTCCCAATCTAGAAGGAGAACAAAGAAATCAGTCTAAGGGTTAGTGCGTCCATTTAAAAGAAGACAAAAAATCAAGTGCAGTCTAACAATGAGTAATAAAAACGCCCCTCACGACATCTTGGTCAAAACATTTTTTAAACCCGCGTGACAGATTCGGATTATATAAATTAATTTGTACAATGACAGTTTGTATTAAAATTTAGACGCTTTATTACATGCTCGTATTTCAAGAGGGCTTCAAAAAAGTGTGGGATTACAACCGATACCCTCTCAACTTCGCGTCTGCTTTTTTTTTTCGACGCGCCATGTTGCACGCCATGTTGTTTGACAATGGACTGACTTCACGGCCCTCAACTGAAACAAATTTGCCTCAATTAAATCTTCTGTTGCCTTTTATTTATTGTTTTACTCTGTAGCTTCGATTTTCGCGACATAGAGTTTATAAAATGCACAAACTTCGCAGTTTTTTTTAATCAAATTTATTTTTAATTTTAAAAATATATTTAAGGAAGTTTTTGTACATATTTTTTTTTTAAATATTTTTATAATGTATATATACATGTTTAAAATAAGGAAAGTTGTTTGTTGATTTCTTTATTTAAAAAAAAAAACGCTTTATTCAACAACCAATTTTCCTCATTTTAAAAATCACTTGGTAACTATTTCTCACCTATATACATGTTTATATAATTAAATTGATTAAATATTTTGATAAAATTGTTTAATATGGAAGTTTACTTAAAACGACCAAAAGATTACGCGGATATAGATTTAAAACCATTGATAATAATATGATGTTTAATGATTTCCTACTTAATAAAAAAAGTTGAATATTTAGGAATTCAAATTTATGCGCGTTCCATTTTTTTTTTCAATCGTGAAATAAAAACTGCTTATCGTTATTCATATTTCGTTTGCTCAGGGAATGTCGTTTTTTATTTTAAATACCATACGAAATTACTCTAATAAGTTAATATATTTCTCTGCCATCTCCAATAATCTTAGATTTTATAAATACGCAGTTTAATTTTAAAGACAATTGACAATTTGAACAATTTTATTGATTTTTAAATAAATTGTTACAGAAAAAAAATCTTAAAGCTAAATAGAGGGAGATGTGTAAAATTAAAATAGCAAAAGAGATGAAAATTTTAAAAATATAAATATATGTGAAGTTAAATATATGTCGGTAATATCAAAATGACATAAAATATAGATATGGCTATTTTATATAATATTTACTGTAGAAATTAATAATTAGTTTCTCTTTTAGATATAAAATATTTTAACAATAATAGCCAATTTAGATGGTTGTGGTTGATCAGGTTATCCTTTAATAAATTTGTTTGTTTGTTGTACACTTGAACCCCTCTCATGAGAGACAAATATTAACAGACCTGGTCTTTCTAGAAGGAGGGTATTCATCGTATGTTAGATATCAGAACAGGTCATTTTTGATTTTCCAAAAATGTTTTTCACCATCTAGGGCACTCATTTTAAATCTATAGCCGTTTTTTTTTTTTTTTTGAGATAGAAAACATAAAAACCGAAATTCCACGTAGGACAATGTGATTGGTGTCAGTTAAATAAGACATAAAAAAAGGTACATTTTAAAAACAATATATATCATCTTATATTTATTTTTAAAAATTGCAAAAATATCTTTGTGTTTATTTTCAAAATTAAAACCCAAGATACGAGGTCTTTAATAAATAAATAAAAAATGAAACTTTTAGGTATGTGTTTAAAAAAAAAAATTGTAAAGTTCCTTTGCACGCATTTAAAAAAAAAAGTCCTAAATGTTGTCTTCCCTGGAAAATGCAATGGTGGGAATTTTTTAAGTAAAAGCACATGGCTGCAGTTTTGGTCTTGTTTTTTACGCTTTAGCTCAAGACCTTAAAAGGAACAGAATGCCTTTAAGCAAGTCTTCTTTCGACTGAGAAAACATTTCGATTTGTCGTCATGTATTTCTCTTTTGTCTAGAAAACAATTTCGAATTTCTCTTGAATTCTATATAAAGCTGGTGAAAAGGTTTTAAGAGTTACATTTGAAAATTCTTCCTGAGCATTTGGTGGCACTTTGATGGAATTTTGCATTATGAACTTGTGCAAAATGGCAAATCCATCAATTTGAACCTATAGATTTTAAATTGAATAAAACTATTACAAATATCTATTACACCTGAACAAAAATTAAAATTGATCTATGATTTGAAGTTTGAAAAATTTGACAATTGAATCTTATCATTGCACCTGCGGATGTTTACAGAAACTGAAATTAGGGGAAGTTTTATTTTCCTGCTCTTTTTACTTGCCTAGTAATTATAATATTGATTCAGATTTTTTATCATTCGATAAATATTCTATTGTTTTTGACCAATGCAAATAATGATACATTTAATAATGATGATAATTTCAATTCACGTTTTGGTTATTAAGAGCATCGCTTTTTAACACACACATTACTTAAACAAGTTATAATTTAAGATGCATAAGAAAAAAATCCCACAAGATTGTTTTGGATATATTTTTCTAAAACTATTTGGAATCTCTCGGCTTCATAGAATATATTTATATAAAAAAAATAATAAAACAGTTATTATAAAATGTTCTGCTATATCGTGATTATTTCATCTGGTCATTTAAAACAGATAATTTATTTTTTAACTTTTGATATCTTCCTTTAACACAATACCTTTATACAAGTAGAACAAATCATATAGTTGGGCTTATATAGGTTTCATTTAGTTTTGAACAAGGCAAATACTATAAAAAATTATGCATAGCTATATATATAATTTGTAAATCGAGATTAAAGAAAGATTATAAATGTACGGGTAAACACACAAGATAAATGTACTTTTAAAAAATTGGATAAAAAGTTTAGTAGTTTGTTCCAATTCCTAGACCAGAAATATTAATCCCTATGTCAAATTAGGTATAAGCATTTACTTCAATGATGAATCAGCATTTGTAAAATGTTTAGTTTATCATTACTAGATTTCAAAACTTTCTTAAAATGTCTAAAATCCTGATTGTCTGGATGGTTGTGGTTTTCAAATAATCAGTTTGGGTTTTGAGATATACGTAGAAATGTATTGAAATTCAATACGGAAGTGCAATATGGTATGAAAGCTAAGTATAACTATGTAAAAAGGTACTTACCCCAATAATAGTACTAGCCATATGTTTCTCCAAGGCACCAAGAAATCGCGGGTCAGCTCTCGTAGAAGGAAAGTATCAACTGAAGGCCAAAGGGAGGGGAGAATGTCAGATGACGTCACAGTTCAGCAGCCAATGGAGAGGCAGCGGAGTTTCTGATTGATCACCCGACCCTCGTGTACAAATATTGGGCATTGTCGCATGCTCCGTTATACAGCCCAGGTAATTTATGGCCAACGATAAATCTCTGCAAGGAGATGAAAAAAGCCTGAATGAAATCAACACGTATTGTCATCTTACCAGAGTCAGGGGATGAGTTCTGGTGGTACAAATGTCTTTTTTATTCATCTCTTATTTTTTATCCCCGACCTCAAGTTACTACTCAGGTTTCCTGCGTGGGGTCGAGGGCTATGGAAAAAAAATTGTCGAAGTCTTCACTTTCTTTCTTTGCATTCGGAATGGTTTCACCTCTGTCTCGGTCGCCGACCCCCATCCTACGAAAGAAAAAAATAAACGAGTTAAAAAGTGTGAGTAAGATTTGCTGAATGATATTTTTTGTGAGGTTGGGAAAAAGGAAGTAGATTGGGACATGTGGGAGAGGTTGCTTTGCAACGCCGCCAGCACAGAACAATTATTTCACAGAGTAGCAACGTTGCCAGGTTCGATTTAATACAATATCGAATTCTTGAGATGTCT
The DNA here is from genome assembly GCA_030710605.1 of Cordylochernes scorpioides. NCBI lineage: Eukaryota > Metazoa > Arthropoda > Arachnida > Pseudoscorpiones > Chernetidae > Cordylochernes > Cordylochernes scorpioides. Next base: position 48,925,907 of record CP092866.1, read on the forward strand.
TTCAAACACAACAATTTCTTCAACTTCTTCATTTAAGTCCGCTTTGGATGAAGGGTGTTTCCTTTTGTTATTCCTCATTCTTCTAGATTCTTTAATATTTTCATCATTTTCTTTATTCTCTATTTGCGCGCGGGCATTTCTCATCTTTACATATCTTCATAGGTCATCGCTCATTTTGTCGGTTATCTGACCTTGAGAGTTGTCTTGTCCTTCTTCCATCTTGCCTTCCATAAATATGCTCTGAACCTCTAACTCTATATATTTACTCCTTTTAATTGAAATTATAAAGTCCTTTACTTTTGTTGTATGGATTATAGACGTTAGAATCCTAGCCACCAAAATCTCTTCAACAATGATACAAATCCAAATAACTTTTTCTTTCCAATTCTATTTTACAAAATCACACATGAAGGGAAAAAATAATTTGGAGTCTTTCTCCCTGGTACGAAAAAATTCTGAAAATGTTCGAATTAGTTAGAGAATAGGTCTAATATTAATTCCAAATCTATCTAACATAATCATGTTTTAAATGTAAAACTTGTTACATTATTATTACAACTTGTTTCATTAAATAAATAATTGCTAATTAGTATCGCTTGTATAATTATAACGAGAATTGAAATTCGAGAAGACGATGGATTTATAACGGCTGAGAATGTGCCTTCTACAACCTAGTAGATGATACAGTGCACTGACACTTCATAATTAAACGTTAAAATATTCAATGGACAGAAATGGAAACTGAATAAAGAGACTGTACCGAACCTAGAAAATGGCATTAATATATGTACAATCAAAATTATAAGATCTAGGATTTAGATAAATGGTTTTTATATTTACAAAGAAAACTTTCAAAAATGAAATCATATGAAATATAAACCCTTTACAAAAAAAAAGTGAATTAACCCATCTATATATAACGATGTGACTTAAGCTAACCCACCCATCTATCCACAACGATGTGATCTAAGCTAACCAACCCATCTATCCACAACGATGTGAACTAAGCTAACCAACCCATCTATCCACAACGATGTGACCAAAGATAACCAACCCATCTATCCACAACGATGTGAACTAAGCTAACCAACCCATCTATCCACAACGATGTGAACTAAGCTAACCAACCCATCTATCCACAACGATGTGAAATAAGCTAACCAACCCATCTATCCACAACGATGTGACCTAAGCTAACCAACCCATCTATCCACAACGATGTGACCTAAGCTAACCAACCCATCTATCCACAACGATGTGATCTAAGCTAACCAACCCATCTATCCACAACGATGTGAACTAAGATAACCAACCCATCTATCCACAACGATGTGACCTAAGCTAACCAACCCATCTATCCACAACGATGTGATCTAAGCTAACCAACCCATCTATCCACAACGATGTGATCTAAGCTAACCAACCCATCTATCCACAACGATGTGACCTAAGCTAACCAACCCATTTATCCACAACGATGTGATCTAAGCTAACCAACCCATCTATCCACAACGATGTGACCTAAGCTAACCAACCCATCTATCCACAACGATGTGACCTAAGATAACCAACCCATCTATCCACAACGATGTGACCTAAGATAACCAACCCATCTATTTACAACGATGTGACCTAAGATAACCAACCCATCTATCCACAACGATGTGACCTAAGATAACCAACCCATCTATCCACAACGATGTGAACTAAGATAACCAACCCATCTATCCACAACGATGTGAACTAAGCTAACCAACCCATCTATCCACAACGATGTGAACTAAGCTAACCAACCCATCTATCCACAACGATGTGACCAAAGCTAACCAATCCATCTATCCACAACGATGTGACCAAAGATAACCAACCCATCTATCCACAACGATGTGACCTAAACTAACCAACCCATCTATCCACAACGATGTGACCTAAACTAACCAACCCATCTATCCACAACGATGTGACCAAAGCTAACCAACCCATCTATCCACAACGATGTGACCTAAGATAACCAACCCATCTATCCACAACGATGTGACCTAAGATAACCAACCCATCTATCCACAACGATGTGAACTAAGCTAACCAACCCATCTATCCACAACGATGTGACCTAAGCTAACCAACCCATCTATCCACAACGATGTGAACTAAGCTAACCAACCCATCTATCCACAACGATGTGACCAAAGCTAACCAATCCATCTATCCACAACGATGTGACCAAAGATAACCAACCCATCTATCCACAACGATGTGACCTAAACTAACCAACCCATCTATCCACAACGATGTGACCTAAACTAACCAACCCATCTATCCACAACGATGTGACCAAAGCTAACCAACCCATCTATCCACAACGATGTGACCTAAGATAACCAACCCATCTATCCACAACGATGTGACCTAAGATAACCAACCCATCTATCCACAACGATGTGAACTAAGCTAACCAACCCATCTATCCACAACGATGTGACCTAAGCTAACCAACCCATCTATCCACAACGATGTGAACTAAGCTAACCAACCCATCTATCCACAACGATGTGAACTAAGCTAACCAACCCATCTATCCGCAACGATGTGAACTAAGCTAATCAACCCATCTATCCGCAACGATGTGAACTAAGCTAACCAACCCATCTATCCACAACGATATGAACTAAGCTAACCAACCCATCTATCCACTAATGTGAAGATCAAAAAAAGCAAGAGCGCGGTGTCGATCTAACGGGCGAAGAGTGACGCAACTGAGGGTCACCCAGATCTCCCCCGTCTATCCCCCATTACCACCCTAATTACCAGCTGAAGAACATTCCAGCGCTACATATGTAGATGCCGTCACTTGCCCAATAACCTCCAGGAGGCTGGAGTGAGGTGACTCTGAAGGATCCTTGCTCTCTGGAGAAAACATATACGGATAGAATATCCATGATGTATTCTCACATAGCTAATGACCAAATTCAAGCTTTAGTGAAATTACCCTGAAAGGAATACATATTTCAAAATTCACAAAAGCGTTAATAAGAAATATAGTCTAAATACACGGATTCACCACAGAGTCTGCAAAAGAGTAAAAAAAAAAGTTACTCAATGATAATAATGCAAATGATATATATACACAAACCTAATTAATTAAAGGTTGCTGATGGTTATTCAGTTGCACGATCAGAAGATGTCTTTTTCTTCATTTATCCACCTGATCCCTGTACAATTTCTTTATTGTACTATTTTTATACCTAATTAATACAATTAGTTTTCTACATGGATTTGTATAATAAGTCCTAGGAAAACAAAAAGATAAAAATAAAACGAATAACAGAATTAAAAGACGAGTTTTTACATATGATAAATACATAGGCTTTTAGTAAGACCTTTTGTCCTATGCAAAAAAATTTTAACTGAAAAGAGAACAGAGTTTTAAAAATTTGTATGAAGGGAATTATAATAATGATTTTTATTTATAGAAAACGAAATAAAAATAACAAACAGTAAATAGGCAGTATAAGGACACTCAGGAACAAAACTTATAGAAGTTGTGCCTTTTAGCATGTAATTCGGGATTCAGACAATAACTCTGAAAAATATTTGATACACAGTGACCTTTATTGAATACACACGAGATAACCAGGTGTGAATAAAATTGCCTCTGTCTCCTTAAAAAAAAAAAAAACAAATGGAGACATCAAAGATTTCCATTTCCTTAAGTTTTGTCAATTAGTGGATAAATATTAAAAATCATAGTAGAAGTCTTGTTGTATTTTCTTTTTTACCGCTCGGTAAATATAGACTAATATATCTCTTTGCACTTGCATATCTTGTATTTCACTTGCACTTTTCACTTGGACTTGTACATCTTGTATTTCACTTGCACTTGTACATCTTGCATTTCACTTGCACTTGTACATCTTGTATTTCACTTGCACTTGTACATCTTGTATTTCACTTGCACAAAAATCTCGGGTCAGGGAAGAAGCTCTGAAGACATCATTGTGGGAATTTATATCAAAAATAAACACATACTGGACAATGTTGAAGAGAAAACTAATTGGATTTCGGTTACTTAAAATGAACCCAAGCATAGATTCATTGCTGACTTGTATAACCTTCACGTATCTACCTCCTAACGAACTCCAACTAGAGAATATATATATCACGATCAAGATACACAATGGACTGGAGATAATTTATATGGTGAACTAAACATTCGCATCAACCACCTTGGAGACTTTCTTAACCTGCTGGATATCTCAACTTTATTGTCGCGAGATCTTTCCTCAAGAGATATAATAACATCTACCCATGATAATATTCTAGTTCCCCAGCAAGCCCTTTTTTGCTTCTCTCTTCCTTGACACGTTGTAAATAGCATTATTGTAACTATTGTATATACCCTCTTCTACTTGGAGAAGTTGTATAAGACCAAAGGGTCATAACAGGTACTTTTGTTGTTGTTAATACGGCTATTCTTGTATGTACCCTACATTTCTGTGCTTGGAGAATCCGTGTAAGACTGAATTGTCTTAATAAAGCTTTTTGTTGTTGTTGTTGTATTTCACTTGCACTTGTACATCTTGTATTTCACTTGGACTTGTACATCTTGTATTTCAAGATTCATATTGATGGAGGAGGAATGGCAAAACCGTCGATTTTCGAGACAGTACTAAGGATAATAATACTTTAAAATATTTACAGTGCTTTATTTTTTAATCGAATATAACAATCTACTACGCTTTCTCTCACACTTATAATACATTATTCGAAAGCTATTCCTTAACTTCATTTATTTTTGCTCTTGAATCTTGATTTTATTTGTTTTATCTGGTTTTAGCTTGTTTAAAATTTTGGCTTGAAGAAAGGGATTTTCCCTGAGGCGCTAGCCAAGATTTAATAAATAGATTTATTGGAAGTTAGTTGATGAGATTTGCTGTAGGTAATTTCGCTCTTCAACTAAATCATTGAACTAAATACCCTCCCTTTTAAGACATATTCACACTACCTATTGGCTTCGTTGGAAGAAACAAAGGTGAAGACAGCCACTAGGTGTTTTTTTTAGCCTATTCTTTTTTATTTTTAGCGATATTCTCAACCTTTCTTCTGAACTATATAACTGATAGAACGAGTAGACAACACTCTAATCGACCAATGAATCAGGGAAGGGCTTGTAGATCTTTGACTTGTTGGGTTGAAATGCATATGTAGTTACCAATTTTGTCCTTTCTCTCGGAGAGCCAGTAACAAAAATATAATTAAATAACATATATCCTTTATATATTTTATCTCCATATATATAACACACACACACTAACTTTTGATATAAAAACATATTTTAAAAAAATGGAATTGTATGAATTTTGATAAAAGGTCTAGAGAGGGCCAATAGCTCTCGAGCAACACTATTAAGAAAACATACATTAATACTTATATTTTATATATACGAAACACCACCATTAAAAAGCGTCATTTAAGACCGCATTTATTATCAAATTTAGTACCGTTTTTAATGTGACAATA
>CP092866.1:48931526-49010895 GCA_030710605.1 Cordylochernes scorpioides
TAAATGATTTAACTCTCTTACATCAGCCACTTTGTCGAAATAAATTTTATGAACTCTGGCGATTAATACATGTAAATTTCTAAATATTCAATTCTAAGTTCTAATTTGTTTGTTGCTTTGTTTGTTTCCTCTGTAATAGGCGAAAATATTTCAATATCACGCCTGGTTGATTAATAAAATAAAATAAAAACTTTTTCCGATTCATTGGTCTATGAGAGTTTTGCTACTTGTACTTCTATGTCTACAGTTCAAAAGAAAAGTTGTGGCAACGGCACCCATTTTCCAATGAAGAGCAAAAGATAGTGGACATGTTGCTGCTGTGATAGAGATGCATAGAGACATCTGAGGCTCTTCATTGGACACGACAACAACAACAACAACAGAAAAGTTGAGAATATAGTTTAAAAATAAATAAAATAGAATAAAAAGACGACTAGAAGGGCGCAGTGTTTTTTTTTTTATGCCTTTCCACAATGACTGTAGATAGATAATTTCTTATATTAACTTATTGATACATTCTGCCATTGGTTTTTATGTTTTCTTTCTTGGATTCCGGAACGAGTATATTTATGTAGGAAATCTTTCCTAAAAGGATTTTGTTTTATATATCATCTGTATTATTATGAATTGTAAATATCCTTTTTTCTAAAATTTTGGATTTACTATGTAAATTTATGCGTGTAAGAATGGAATTTCTCCTGGCCACCCATCTCCTGGCCCCTCCAACAGTGCAATGTATATAGTCCTTGTATATATTCCGCTTTATGCGTCCATCGGGGCTCAAAAATCATCCATTCTGGTTAGCAGCCCCGTAAATAAATATATTTCCAAGAATGGATTATCTTAATATAAAGGCTTTGTGTATGTGGTTGGAGTATTAATGTTTCTAATGACAATTGTCCAGAAACTGTGGAGGTTCGCGTCACACAGAACAAAAAAGGTGCAGTCCCACATCAGACATGCCCCCCGCAGCTATAAAACGCTCTGATCAAGATATACCCGGCTAATTGGTCGACCATTCCCCACTCTGCCAGGTCGTAAACTCCTGTTTTGGATCAAAGCCGGCCCTAGGGGGGGAACTGGAGGAAGCGGTGGATTGCTTTGATGGAACAACCCTCAATAAAACTTAAATAAAACATTTCAACGTCAATTGTTTCCTTTTTAATTGTTGAATCTTAATTGTTGTTGTTTTTTTACGCGGTGTTGAAGTGATTTGATTCAGAACTGTGTGTGTGTGATATCAGTGATATTTCTTTTTATTATATTTATATTTGACTATTTCATTTATTTATTATAAGTAGTACTTTATATTATATCTTGGGTTATTATGGTCCTTTTTTGTCGTTGTTTTTTTTCGGTTTGTTAAAGCGATTTGCTTCAGAATTGTTTGTCTGTGATATCAGTGATATTTTAGAAATTATATTTATATTTGACTATTTCACATTTATTTATAATAGTACTTTATATCTTGGGTTATTCTAGTTTTATTCTAAAAGTGCAGATTTCTGCGTTGTTCAACTTCTATGACATATCGGCATTCCATCCGTGTCAGTATGTGTATTAACGGTCAACAAAATCATTCCAACCTTGTAAAGGGGAGTTTTAGCCATATGTGTGTGTTTCGAAGACAATTCCATTTTTGCCAAGGATATTTATTAAACTTGAACTTTTTGAACACATTTTCTATATATAAAAGATTGATTTCTTATTAATCTATCATCTTGTTTTTCGCATCCCCCCCAACCTTGTAAATCTATTATGGTAAATGTTGAGATATAAAATATGAGCGCCATGTCACATCTGTTAGGTAAGAGACTTGGTATAGGATGTTCGCCCTTCAAGACGAGGAGGAGATGACTGGAAAAGGAAGATAGCAGCGCCCCTAGTGGCCCCCTCCGAGATTAATCACCAGTAATTTGAACCCATTGATGAGATTCATCGGTTAATTTTAGGGTCAACGTTTTAAAAAATCTTCAGAAGTTTAATGGCACCCATCCGATGGCGTGATTAAGATGTATCTCAGAATGTGACCACAGAAAATCGATGAAACAAAGTTTTAACTCTCTCTCTCTTTCACTTAAGTCGAGTGGAAGGCTTCACGATTTTGCGTATCATTCTTGCTCAGGGGTCATACTAATATTCTCTGTATTGTTCCAATTGTAGTTATGTACCGCCAAACAAGCGTGTACATGCGTGAACAAGTCGAGTGGATCTGTATATATTCTTCTTCCTTTTTATCACAGTTTTTAAAAATGAAGCCATTTCATGAAGCAAATATTTCTTGATTGTCAAATATACGTCAGGCGTTGATTCAAATAATCTGAAACACATACTATGGCAGTCCGACTTATCTTCGGATGAGGTCACTCTTAACATAGAAAAGGAAACCTTTGTTACCGACCCTAACATGAATTCAGACGTAGCTGTTAGTTGGTAATGCTTACTTTTAATGTCCATACATGTGATATATGGGAAAAGGATCCTGAGAATCTTGTCGACTCTCTGTGATATATGGGAAAAGGATCCTGAGAATCTTGGGGAGTGGATGGGGTTTTGTATGTTTGGGCAGTCGTTATCGATGGCGGTGGATGAAAATCGGCACACTATATCGATTAATGAATCACAAAACACCTCGGAATATTAATCATTGGCGGCTCGGGAGAGGAGATGGAAGGATTTTCGCGATTAAATTGGATTGAGATGACTCACATCTTGGACCTCGAGGCACTACTTTTAGAAGATGCACACACACGTCTTGACACACACGTTACAACCGACCGAACTGCGGTTGCCCCACCCCCCGGCTTGGGTCATGTGGGACCCTGCTTGACCTTTGATTGGTCCCTGTCTCTGTCGGCCATGATGGTGAATTTGGTCGGGAAGGAGCTTTGCCTAATATCCCAATCTCTCAGGACATTCAACTCTGGAATATGAGGGCCTCTTTGTTCTAAGTGACCTAAATACACGACTTGGATCTGTCGTTCTTTTCTCTTCTACTTCTTCCATCTCCACGTCCTTTGACTGCCATCTTTATTTGAATCCATACAGAATACATTATATCCAACATGGTACATAATTATTTATTAGACAATATTCTTTATAATATTACATACATAATTTTTGTCATTCACACAATATGGTCATTGAGGCTTTATGAATTTTTATAGATCTATCCCCACCACAGGCTAGTTTACCACAGTCTGTTGATGGCTGTTGGTCTGGAACTGTTTATTAGATATTCCCGGATAATCACGCTATTCAATGGCGATTTATTACTTGAAGACCGCCTGAAAGAATTCTACTATCCACCTTGATATCTACTTAGGTGAATAACCCCTCGATAGAGAACATCGTGGCGAAATGCTAAAGAGATAGATGGTCAAATGTATATATAGTAAAATGCCTCAATGTGACTACGCCTTTTTAACAACTACTTAAAGTTAGCGACCACTTTTCAAAAATATCAACTCCTCTCGAGCGTCTTTCAAATATTCTCTTAAATAAAACCCAGCGCCTCATATATTACCACCAACAACTAAAATGTTGGTATCCAGCCAGTGTTTCAATTTCCTTTTTATATACTTCTACATAGCGATCTACTTCTTTATCAGTATTTTATTATACAATCAAGTATTTTGTAAAAATTTATTTCATTTTTGATGTTTTAAATGGTTAAATGGCGTTGATATGGTAACTTATAATGATTTTTTTTTTCATCAGTTTTTATTGTCACATTAAAGACGACACTAAATTCGACCATAAATGCGGTCTTAAATGACGCTATTTAATGGTGGTGTTTCGTATATATAAAAATATAAGTATTAATGTATGTTTTCTTGATAGTGTGGCTCGAGAGCAATTGGCCCTCTTTAGACCTTTTATCAAAATTCATAAAATTCCATTTTTCAAATATATTTTTTTTATATTAAAAGTTAGTGTGTGTGTGTTATACAGTCGAACTTGGATAATTCGAACCCCAAGGGACCATAAAAAATTCGAATTATCCAAAAATTCGATTTAAAAACGTAAATTCTATTTATAGGAAATTCTAGGGACCAAGATAAATATTCGAATTAAAGAGGTTTTCGAATTAAAGAAGTTCGAATTATCCAAGTTCTACTGTATATATATGGAGATAAAATATATAAAATATATATGTTATTTAATTATATTTTTGTTACTAGCTCTCCGAGAGAAAGGACAAAATTGGTAACTACATATGCATTTCAACCCAACAAATCAAAGATCTACAAGCCCTTCCCTGATTCATTGGTCGATTAGAGTCTTGTCTACTTTTGTTCTATCAGTTCTGTAGTTCAGAAGAAAGGTTGAGAATATCGCTAAAAATAAAAAAGAATCAGCTGAAAAAACACCTAGTGGCTGTCTTCACCTTTGTTTCTTCCAACGAAGCCAATAGGCAGTGTGAATTTGTCTTAAAAGGGAGGGTATTTAGTTCAATGATTTAGTTGAAGAGCGAAATTATCTACAGCAAATCTCATCAGCTAACTTCCAATAAATATATTTATTAAATCTTGGCTAGCGCCTCAGGGAAAATCCCTTTCTTCAAGCCAAAATTAGAAACAAGGTAAAACCAGATAAAACAAATAAAATCAAGATTCAAGAGCAAAAATAAATAAAGTTAAGGAATAGCTTTCGAATAATGTATTATAAGTGTGAGAGAAACCGTAGTAGATCGTTATATTCGATTAAAAAAAAAAGCACTGTAAATATTTTAAAGTATTATTATCCTTATAGTACTGTCTCGAAAATCGACGGTTTTGCCACTCCTCCTCCATCAATATGAATCTTGAAATACAAGATGTACAAGTCCAAGTGAAATACAAGATGTACAAGTGCAAGTGAAATACAAGATGTACAAGTCCAAGTGAAATACAAGATATACAAGTGCAAGTGAAATACAAGATGTACAAGTGCAAGTGAAATACAAGATGTACAAGTGCAAGTGAAATACAAGATGTACAAGTGCAAGTGAAATACAAGATGTACAAGTGCAAGTGAAATACATACAAGATGTACAAGTGCAAGTGAAATACAAGATGTACAAGTGCAAGTGAAATACAAGATGTACAAGTGCAAGTGAAATACAAGATGTACAAGTGCAAGTGAAATACAAAATGTACAAGTGCAAGTGAAATACAAGATGTACAAGTGCAAGTGAAATACAAGATGTACAAGTGCAAGTGAAATACAAGATGAACAAGTGCAAGTGAAATACAAGATGTACAAGTGCAAGTGAAATACAAGATGTACAAGTGCAAGTGAAATACAAGATGTACAAGTCCAAGTTAAATTCAAGATGTACAAGTCCAAGTGAAAAGTGCAAGTGCAAAGAGATATACAGTCGAACTTGGATAATTCGAACCCCAAGGGACCATAAAAAATTCGAATTATCCAAAAATTCGAATTAAAGATGTTAAATTATTTATATAGGAAATTCTAGGGACCAAGATAAATATTCGAATTAAAGAGGTTTTCGAATTAAAGAAGTTCGAATTATCCAAGTTCTACTGTATTAGTCGATATTTACCGAGCGGTAAAAAAGAAAATACAACAAGACTTCTACTATGATTTTTAATATTTATCCACTAATTAACAAAACTTAAGGAAATGAAAATAATTGATGTCTCCATTTGGTTTTTTTTTAAGGAGACAGAGGCAATTTTATTCACACCTGGTTATCTCGTGTGTATTCAATAAAGGTCACTGTGTATCAAATATTTTTCAGAGTTATTGTCTGAATTCCGATATACATGCGAAAAGGTGGGGTTCTAAAGGTTTTGTTAATGAGTGTCCTTTTACTGCCTATTTACTGTTTGTTATTTTTTATTTCGTTTTCTATAAATAAAAATTATGATTATAATTCCTTTTATACAAATTTTTAAAACTCTGTTCTCTCTTCGGTTGAAAAATTTTTGCATAGGACAAAAGGTCTTACTAAAAGCTTATGTATGTATCATATGTAAAAACTCGTCTTTTAATTTTGTTATTTGTTTTATTTTATCTTTTTGTTTTCCTCGAACTTATCATACAAATCCATGTAGAAAACTAATTGTATTAATTAGGTGTAAAAATAGTACAATGAAGAAATTTTACTGGGGTCAAGTGGATAAATGAAGAAAAAGACATCTTCTGATTGTGCAACTGAATAACCATCAGCAACCTTTAGTTACATTTCTTGACTTAATTAGGTTTGTGCATATGTATCATTTGCATTATTATCATTGAGTAACTTTTTTTTTTTTACTCTTTTGCAGACTCTGTGGTGAATCCGTGTATTTAGACTATATGTCTTATTAACGCTTTTGTATGTGTGAATTTTGAAAGATGTATTCGTCTCAGCGTAATTTCACTTAAGCTTGAAGTTGCCATTAGCTATTTGAGAATATATCATGGATATTCAATCCGTATATGTTTTCTCCAGAGAGCAAAGATCCTTCGGAGTCACCTCACTCCAGCCTCCTGGAGGTTATTGGGCAAGTGACGGCATCTACATATGTAGCGCTGGAATGTTCTTCAGCTGGTAATTAGGGTGGTAATGGGGGATAGACGGGGGAGATCTGGGTGACCCTCAGTTGCGTCACTCTTCGCCCGTTAGATCGACACCGCGCTCTTGCCTTTTTTTATTCTTCACATCAGTCGATAGATGGGTTGGTTAGCTTCGTCCACATCACTGTGGATAGATGGGTCGGCTAGCTAAAGTCACATCATTGTGGATAGATGGGTTGGTTAGCTTCTTTCATAACGTTGTGGATAGATGGGTTGGTTAGCTTCTTTCATAACGTTGTGGATAGATGGGTCGGCTAGCTAAAGTCACATCATTGTGGATAGATGGGTTGGTTAGCTTCTTTCATAACGTTATGGATAGATGGGTTGGTTAGCTTCTTTCATAACGTTATGGATAGATGGGTTGGTTAGCTTCTTTCATAACGTTGTGGATAGATGGGTTGGTTAGCTTCTTTCATAACGTTGTGGATAGATGGGTTGGTTAACTTCTTTCATAAGGTTGTGGATAGATAAGTTGGTTAGCTTTGTACACATATATCGTTGTGGATATATGGGTTGGTTAGCTTAGGTCACATCGTTGTGGATAGATGGGTTGGTTATCTTAGGTCACATCGTTGTGGATAGATGGGTTGGTTAGCTAGGTCACATCGTTGTTGATAGATGGGTTGGTTATCTTAGGTCACATCGTTGTGGATAGATGGGTTGGTTAGCTTTATTCACATCGTTGTGGATAGATGGGTTGGTTAGCTTCGCTCACATCGTTGTGGATAGATGGGTTGGTTATCTTAGGTCACATCGTTGTGGATAGATGGGTTGGTTAGCTTAGGTCACATCGTTGTGGATAGATGGGTTGGTTATTTTAGGTCACATCGTTGTGGATAGATGGGTTAGTTAGCTTGGTTCACATCGTTGTGGATAGATGGGTTGGTTAGCTTAGGTCACATCGTTGTTGATAGATGGGTTGGTTATCTTAGGTCACATCGTTGTGGATAGATGGGTTGGTTAGCTTAGGGCACATCGTTGTGGATAGATGATTTGGTTATCTTAAGTCACATCGTTGTGGATAGATGGGTGGTTAGCTTAGGTTACATCGTTGTGGATAGATGGGTTGGTTAGCTGAAGTCAAATTGTTGTGGATAGATGGGTTGGTTATCTTAGGTCACATCGTTGTGGATAGATATGTTGGTTAGCTTAGGTCACATCGTTGTGGATAGATGGGTTGGTTAGCTTAGATCACATCGTTGTGGATAGATGGGTTGGTTAGCTTAGGTCACATCGTTGTCGATAGATGGGTTGGTTAGCTTAGGTCACATCGTTGTGGATAGATGGGTTGGTTAGCTTAGATCACATCGTTGTGGATAGATGGGTTGGTTAGCTTAGGTCACATCGTTGTGGATAGATGGGTTGGTTAGCTTAGATCACATCGTTGTGGATAGATGGGTTGGTTAGCTTAGATCACATCGTTGTGGATAGATGGGTTGGTTAGCTTAGATCACATCGTTGTGGATAGATGGGTTGGTTAGCTTAGGTCCCATCGTTGTGGATAGATGGGTTGGTTAGCTTAGATCACATCGTTGTGGATAGATGGGTTGGTTATCTTAGGTCACATCGTTGTGGATAGATGGGTTGGTTAGCTTAGGTCACATCGTTGTGGATAGATGGGTTGGTTAGCTAGGTCACATCGTTGTGGATAGATGGGTTGGTTAGCTTCGTTCACATCGTTGTGGATAGATGGGTTGGTTAGCTAGGTCACATCATTGTGGATAGATGGGTTGGTTATCTTAGGTCACAGCGTTCTGGATAGATATATTGGTTAGCTTAGGTCACATCGTTGTGGATAGATGGGTTGGTTAGCTTCGTTCACATCGTTGTGGATAGATGGGCTGGTTAGCTTCGTTCACATCGTTGTGGATAGATGGGTAGGTTATCTTAGATCACATCGTTGTGGATAGATGGGTTGGTTATCTTAGATCACATCGTTGTGGATAGATGGGTTGGTTAGGTAGGTCACATCGTTGTGGATAGATGGGTTGGTTATCTTAGGTCACAGCGTTGTGGATAGATATGTTGGTTAGCTTAGGTCACATCGTTGTGGATAGATGGGTTGGTTAGCTTCGTTCACATCGTTGTGGATAGATGGGCTGGTTAGCTTCGTTCACATCGTTGTGGATAGATGGGTTGGTTAGCTTCGTTCACGTCGTTGTGGATAGATGGGCTGGTTAGCTTCGTTCACATCGTTGTGGATAGATGGGCTGGTTAGCTTCGTTCACGTCGTTGTGGATAGATGGGCTGGTTAGCTTCGTTCACATCGTTGTGGATAGATGGGTTGGTTATCTTAGATCACATCGTTGTGGATAGATGGGTTGGTTATCTTAGATCACATCGTTGTGGATAGATGGGTTGGTTAGCTTAGGTCACATCGTTGTGGATAGATGGTTTGGTTATCTTAGATCACATCGTTGTGGATAGATGGGTTGGTTATCTTAGATCACATCGTTGTGGATAGATGGGTTGGTTATTTTAGGTCACATCGTTGTGGATAGATGGGTTGGTTAGCTTAGATCACATCGTTGTGGATAGATGGGTTGGTTATCTTAGGTCACATCGTTGTGGATAGATGGGTTGGTTAGCTTAGGTCACATCGTTGTGGATAGATGGGTTGGTTAGCTAGGTCACATCGTTGTGGATAGATGGGTTGGTTAGCTAGGTCACATCGTTGTGGATAGATGGGTTGGTTATCTTAGGTCACAGCGTTGTGGATAGATATGTTGGTTAGCTTAGGTCACATCGTTGTGGATTGATGGGTTGGTTAGCTTCGTTCACATCGTTGTGGATAGATGGGTTGGTTATCTTAGATCACATCGTTGTGGATAGATGGGTTGGTTATCTTAGATCACATCGTTGTGGATAGATGGGTTGGTTAGCTTAGGTCGCATCGTTGTGGATAGATGGGTTGGTTAGCTTCGTTCACATCGTTGTGGATAGATGGGTTGGTTAGCTTAGATCACATCGTTGTGGATAGATGGGTTGGTTAGCTTAGGTCACATCGTTGTGGATAGATGGGTTGGTTAGCTTAGGTCACATCTTTGTGGATAGATGGGTTGGTTAGCTTAGGTCACATCTTTGTGGTTTTGTATAGGTTATATATTTTATTTGATTTTGGTTTTTTAGTTCTCATTGTAAATTTAAAAACCATCTTTCTAAATACTGGATATTATAATTTTGATTGTACATATATTAATGCCATTTTCTAGGTTCGGTACATTATCTTTTTTCAAGTTCCATTTCTGTCCATTGAATATTTTAACGTTTAATTAAGAAGTGTCAGCGCACTGTAAATCATCTACTAGGTTGTAGGGGGCACATTCTCAGCCGTTATAAATCCCTCGTCTTCTCGAATTTTAATTCTCGTTATATTTATACAAGCGATTTTAATTAGCAATAATTTCTTTAATGAAACAAGTTGCAATAATAATGTATCAAGTTTTACATTTAAAACATGATTATGTTAGATAGATTTAGAATTAATATTAGACCTATTCTCTAACTAATTCGCACATTTTCAGATTTTTTCACACCAGGGAGAAAGACTCCAAATTATTTTTTCTCTTCATGTGTGATTTTGTAAAATAGAATTGGAAAGAAAAATTTGTTTGGATTTGTATCATTGTTGAAGAGATGTTGGTAATTAGGATTCTAACTTTTATAATCCATACAACAAAAGTAAAGGACTTTATCATTTAATTTATAAGGAGTAAATATATAGAGTTAGAGGTTCAGAGCATATTTATGGAAGGCAAGATGGAAGAAGGACAAGACAACTCTCAAGGTCAGATAACCGACAAAATGAGCGATGACCTATGAAGATATGTAAAGATGAGAAATGCCCGCGCGTAAATAGAGAATAAAGAAAATGATGGAAAGATTAAAGAATCGAGAAGAATTAGGAATAACAAAAGAAAGCTCTTCAACCAAAGCGGACTTAAATGAAGAAGTTGAAGAAATTGTTGTGTTTGAAAGACATCTCAAGAATTCGATATTGTATTAAATCGAACCTGGCAACGTTGCTACTCTGTGAAATAATTGTTCTGTGCTGGCGGCGTTGCAAAGCAACCTCTCCCACATGTCCCAATCTACTTCCTTTTTCCCAACCTCACAAAAAATATCATTCAGCAAATCTTACTCACACTTTTTAACTCGTTTATTTTTTTCTTTCGTAGGATGGGGGTCGGCGACCGAGACAGAGGTGAAACCATTCCGAATGCAAAGAAAGAAAGTGAAGACTTCGACAATTTTTTTTCCATAGCCCTCGACCCCACGCAGGAAACCTGAGTAGTAACTTGAGGTCGGGGATAAAAAATAAGAGATGAATAAAAAAGACATTTGTACCACCAGAACTCATCCCCTGACTCTGGTAAGATGACAATACGTGTTGATTTCATTCAGGCTTTTTTCATCTCCTTGCAGAGATTTATCGTTGGCCATAAATTACCTGGGCTGTATAACGGAGCATGCGACAATGCCCAATATTTGTACACGAGGGTCGGGTGATCAATCAGAAACTCCGCTGCCTCTCCATTGGCTGCTGAACTGTGACGTCATCTGACATTCTCCCCTCCCTTTGGCCTTCAGTTGATACTTTCCTTCTACGAGAGCTGACCCACGATTTCTTGGTGCCTTGGAGAAACATATGGCTAGTACTATTATTGGGGTAAGTACCTTTTTACATAGTTATACTAAGCTTTCATACCATATTGCACTTCCGTATTGACTTTCAATACATTTCTACCTTTATCTCAAAACCCAAACTGATTATTTGAAAACCACAACCATCCAGACAATCAGGATTTTAGACATTTTAAGAAAGTTTTGAAATCTAGTAATGATAAACTAAACATTCTACAAATGCTGATTCATCATTGAAGTAAATGCTTATACCTAACTTGACATAGGGATTAATATTTCTGGTCTAGGAATTGGAACAAACCACTAAACTTTTTCTCAAATTTTCAAAAGTACATTTACCTTGTGTGTTTACCCGTACATTTATAATCTTTCTTTAATCTCAATTTACGATTTATATAAATATATAGCTATGCATAAATTTTATAGTATTTGCCATGTTCAAAACTAAATGAAACCTATATAAAGCAACTGATTGTTTTACTTGTATAAAGGTATTGTGTTAAAGGAAGATATCAAAAGTTAAAAAAATAAATGCTCTGTTTTGAATGACAATATGAAATAATTACGATATAGCAGAACATTTTATAATAACTGTTTTATTATTATTATTTTTATATAAATATATTCTATGAAGCCGAGAGATTCCAAATAGTTTCAGAAAAAAATATCCAAAACAATCTCTTGTAATTTTTTTCTTATGCATCTTAAATTGACTTGTTTAAGCAATGTGTGTGTGTTAAAAAGCGATACTCTTAATAACCAAAACGTGAATTGCAATTATCATCGTCATTATTAAATTTATCATTATTTGCATTGGTCAAAAACAATAGAATATTTATCGAATGATAAAAAATCTGAATCAATATTATAATTACTAAGCAAGTAAAAAGAGCAGGAAAATAAAACTTCCCCTAATATCAGTTTCTGTAAACATCCACAGGTGCAATCGTAAAGATTCAATTGTCAAATTTTTCAAACTTCAAATCATAGATCAATTTTAATTTTTGTTCAGGTGTAATAGATATTTGTAATAGTTTTATTCAATTTAAAATCTATAGACAATAGGTTCAAATTGATGGATTTGCCATTTTGCACAAGTTCGTAATGCAAAATTCCACCAAAAGCTCAGGAAGCATTTTCAAATGTAACTCTTAAAACTTTTAACCAGCTTTATATAGAATTCAAGAGAAATTCGAAATTGTTTTCTAGACAAAAGAGAAATACATGACGACAAATCAAAATGTTTTCTCAGTCGAAAGAAGACTTGCTTAAAGGCATTCTGTTCCTTTTAAGGTCTTGAGCTAAAACGTAAAAAAAACAAGACCAAAACTGCAGCCATGTGCTTTTACTAAAAAAATTCCCACCATTGCATTTTCCAGGGAAAACAACATTTAGGACTTTTTTTTTTTTAAATGCGTGCAAAGGAACTTTACAAAATTATTATTTTTTTAAACACATACCTAAAAGTTTCAATTTTTTTTTTTTTTTTATATTATTATTAAAGACCTCGTATCTTGGGTTTTAATTTTGAAAATAAACACAAAGAAATTTTTGCAATTTTTAAAAATAAATATAGGATAATATATATTGTTTTTAAAATGTACCTTTTTTTTATGTCTTATTTAACTGACACCAATCACATTATCCTACGTGGAATTTCGGTTTTTATGTTTTCTATCTCAAAAAAAAAAAAAAAAAAATGGCTATAGATTTAAAATGAGTGCTCTAGATGGTGAAAAACATTTTTGGAAAATCAAAAATGACCTGTTCTGATATCTAACATACGATGAATACCCTCCTTCTAGAAAGACCAGGTCTGTTTATATTTGTCTCTCATGAGAGAGGTTCAAGTGTACAACAAACAAACAAATTTATTAAAGGATAACCTGATCAACCACAACCATCTATATTGGCTATTATGGTTAAAATATTTTATATCTAAAAGAGAAACAAATTATTAATTTCTACAGTAAATATTATATAAAATAGCCATATATATATTTTATGTCATTTTGATATTACCGACATATATTTAACTTCACATATATTTATATTTTTAAATTTTTCATCTCTTTTGCTATTGTAATTTTACACATCTCCCTCTATTTATCTTTAAGATCTTTTTTTTTTTCTATTACAATTGATTAGAAAATCAATCAAATTGTTTAAATTGTCAATTGTCTATCTTTATAATTAAATGCGTATTTATAAAATCTAAGATTATTGGAGATGGCAGATAAATATATCAACTTCGAATTATTAGAGTAATTTCTTGTGGCATTTAAAATAAAAAACGACATTCCCTGGGCAAACGAAATATGAATAACGATAAGCAGTTTTTATTTCACGATTGAAAAAAAAATGGAACGCGCATAAAATTTGAATTCCTAAATATTCAACTTTTTTTATTAAGTAGGAAATCATTAAACATCATATTATTATCAATGGTTTTAAATCTATATCCGCGTAATCTTTTGGTGGTTTTACGTAAACTTCCATAATTAAATAATTTTATAAAAATATTTAATCAATTTAATTATTTAAACATGTATATAGGCGAGAAATAGTTACCAAGTGATTTTTAAAATGAGTAAAATTGGTTGTATTGACTTTTGTAAAGCGTAGTAAAGCGTTTTTTATAAAGAAATCAACAAACAACTTTCCTCATTTTAAATATGTATATATATATTATGAAAAGATTAAAAATAAATATTTTAGCATTAAAAATTTTCCAAAGCTAACAAAGAATTGTATATGTTTAATAAAATACTTATTTTGTTGTTTAGGACATTAATATGATTAAATATTAATTATATATGAAAAAATATGTACAAAAACTTCCTTAAATATATATATTTTTAAAATTAAAAATAAATTTGATTAAAAAAAAACTGCGAAGTTTGTGCATTTTATAAACTCTATGTCGCGAAAATCGAAGCTACAGAGTAAAATAATAAATAAAAGGCAACAGAAGATTTAATTGAGGCAGATTTGTTTCAGTTGAGGGCCGTGAAGTCAGTCCATTGTCAAACAACATGGCGTGCAACATGGCGCGTCGAAAAAAAAAGCAGACGCGAAGTTGAGAGGGTATCGGTTGTAATCCCACACTTTTTTAAAGCCCTCTTGAAATACGAGCATGTAATAAAGCGTCTAAATTTTAATACAAACTGTCATTGTACAAATTAATTTATATAATCCGAATCTGTCACGCGGGTTTAAAAAATGTTTTGACCAAGATGTCGTGAGGGGCGTTTTTATTACTCATTGTTAGACTGCACTTGATTTTTTGTCTTCTTTTAAATGGACGCACTAACCCTTAGACTGATTTCTTTGTTCTCCTTCTAGATTGGGACAATTGCTGCTAAACATACCATCTCTATTTTAAAAAAGATATTTTGGTCTAAATTATCTTTGCTTATGTATATCGAAAAAAGTATATATGTATTGAAATATTTAATAATGTGTTCTTATTGGGTGTGTTACAATGTAAGTAGGTTTCAAGACGTGATCAATTTATTTTTATAAACTATAAATTAAACATTTTTTATTTTTCATAGTTTGTCATTTTTGAACATATTTTTATCAACAATATTTTATTTTGTCTGTGGAGCGAGGTGGAGAGTTAATGATAATATTATATTTTTTAAATGTTAATTTTGTTAACACTTTTATATTTTTTATTCTCACATCTGTTTTCTATTTTTTCTTTATTTTATCCCTTCGTACTTTTTTTAAAATAAAAATAGTTATTAACAAACACGAACTATAATAATTTAAAGACGTTTAAATAAATCATATTTCTTCTCTACAAAATAAAATAAAACGGTGTTCTTGTTGCTCAAACTTTGTTTTGCCGATTTTAATATATTTTAAAATAAAATTCATTTCATTTAAAAATAATTATGTGTTTGCTGCTATTTTGATTTGAAATATTTTCATTTATGTATTTAACTAATATCTATTTCTAAAAAATAGGTATTTATATGTTAAAATAACTTTCATATAATATATATTTTAAAACTTTTAAAATTTAAATTATTGTCTTTGTCAAATTATATAGTGCATTTATAGGATAAAGCTAAATATATGTTTTAAATATTAATAAATATACCTGAAAATGCATACCCCGACACAAAATTATATTTTTTTAAATAAAAATAATATACATTTAAAAAAATATGTTTTCTTTTATAAAAAAAAAAAAAAAAAAAAAACACGAACTCTTTCGTATAAAACAAGTTTAAACAATGTCGTTTTTCTCGATATTTTTATTTGTCCTTGAGATTTCTTCAATCGCCATCGTCTAAAAAAAAATGGTTTGGCAACAATGAGAATAAAAGAAGTGCATACAAGTTTGTTGGTAGAAGGCTTGTAACAAATGCCGAGTGCAATAGTTCTTCTTATCATGAATACGTGGGGGCACTTTTTACATGTAACCTTAGGCGATTTCAGGGCATCCCAAATAATTTACAAGCCTAAACAGTCCAGAAACAAAGGCAATTAAACATTTTTCTATTGCCTCATTATCTGAAAAAGTGTTGGAAGATAAGCCTGGCCCCCTTGTGGTTATAATCGTCTGTTCCCCCTCTTTATTAGCCTCCCGCCTATTTCTCAAATTAGTTCTCCAACTTCTGCCCCATAAAAACTCATCAAAATTTTTCTTGCCCCTTTCTAATTGAGGTACATTTATTTATATTGACAATAGTGAATGCAAATTTTATTAATTTGCATTGATTATTTTACACGATTTCTTTTTAAAATTCTTCATTTTTTTTATATTCAATTTCTTATGGTCAAATGTTTTATTTTATTTTCACGCTGGTTAACAAAATAAAAAAAAAAATTCTTATGTCTTCAATAAAGAAAAAGCATTTAATTTCAGATAAATGTTAATTAATTTGTCTAACACTATCTTATTAGATATTTAACAATCAAATTTTATTCCTTTTAGTCTGTTTCGAATATTCTATACATTAATAAAGGAGAGAATATTAAGTATATATTTTTAAAAACATTTATAGAATTTTGTTAATATATATTTTTAAAATATATAAAGACAGTGTATATAATTTTTTGAATATATTACTTATAGTAATTTTTCTATCTATTGGTTGCCCCAAATCATAGATACCAAAAAGGATAAGCCTTTATTTAGACAATACAACCAAACTTCAGCACACATACACTTATATTTATGCTTTTTATATTTACATAATCTTTCTTTTCTCTAATGGAAAATAAACATATTTATAAAATTTTTCTTCTTAAAAAAAAAAAAAAATCAGCATATATTGCATTAATTCGATTTTTTTTAATAAAATAAATTATCATTCATATCAAATTAACCATTATTTTGTACATCGTATTCTAGTTTTTGATAAAATATTATTGATTTTTATGATAATTTATAAATAGAATGAAATTCTATCCATTTGTGATCGTCTTGTGCGGAATTTTGAACAAAAAAAAAAACTTGCTTGTGTTTATAATTACAAGCTTGTATGTAGATTTTCTCTTTCCCTTTTGTTGGAATAAAATAGATTGGGTAAGAGATATAGAATTAATATTTAAATATTTAAACATCGCTACATATAATCCATATCTTTTGACTCATGGCACAGTTTACAGAAACTTCGAGATATAATATTTCCAAGTTTTTACAGATTAGATGATAAGTTTATTGAAATTTTGTATCCGTAATTCATCAAATATATTTTATTAGTTTAAAAATGTTTTAATATATTTAAATATATATATATTTTTCAATTTTGAAGTATATTTTATAAATTATATATAATGATATATAAAAATTATCTTTTTAGAAAATCTCGGCAGTAAATTTTTGACATTTATTTTTTATTTTCAATTAAAAAAAAAGCTATTTTATAGCAAACACATTAAAGGTTTTTAAATAAATATATAGCTGTCTATATTCATTTTGGACTAAGAAATAATAAACTTATAAAATACAAAATATATTTCTCAATTTATTTCTGTTTTTACGCTATATAGTCTATATTTATTTATTGCATTTTAACAAACATCATTAATAATTCAATATCACATCGCTATCACAGCGTTACCCATTACAAAAATCAATAAAATGCTATGAATATTAGATGCCATAATTGCAGATCAGTATGAATTTTATATTTTGTCGATATTTTATCTTTTCTTTTATTAATAGGATTTTTAAATGTTTATTTACATGAGAATAAACTCACAAAGGGAAATCATTTAGTATTAGTAATTTTTATGATAAATACTTTTATTTAAATATATTTAATAACAGAGAAGATAGTGGAAAAAAAAATATATATATATTTTGAAATATTAAAAATTCCACATCAATAAACTTATTTCAATTTTTTAAATAAAAAGATGGTTGCAAATAATAATTATTTAAATATTTTCTCAGCGTTTTTCTTAGTATAACCGTTATAAATATATAACGAATGAAATAGAGGGAAAGACATAATAAAAAAGTTAAATAGGATAATTTTTAGAGTAAATAAATAATGTTAATCCTCTTAGCAAACTATACGACACCAAGCGCGCTATTATTTAAAGAATCGTCTGTTTAAGATTAACAAAGGTAAACAAGATGTGCAAAAAAGAAGGATTAGGAATGGCGGCCAATTACGTCAGGATCCAAATCACAAGCGTTTGAAGATGAAAGCCGGCAAGACTTTGTTGAATGAAGAAGCGGCAAGCCCATAGAGGCACTCCCTAGATAGAAAAAAAAAAGATAAAAAAGAAGAGGAGTACTGGAAAATGGCGGCCGTTGGTTCGTCTGGACCGGTTTCGCCTTCGCGGAATTCACAGGCTAATTTCTTACGAGCCCAGCTTCGTGCTTCTTGTCGACTCGGGGCAACGTAATGGTTGGTAAATGGAGAACCCCCCCCCCCCCCCCCTAAAAAAAAAAGAAAGAAAGAAATAGAAACAATGATGTCCCGATGTGTCCCAAAATTGAAACCAATTTTCTTCTGTGAAGGACAGGTTGGTCAAACGATCGTCTCAAATGATGGTTCTTCTGCTTAATCATCATCTTTTGACCATATTACTGACCTTCGTGATGCAAACATTAAAATATTCGGCTTCTTAATAACGGCTTCTTTCTTTACCGAATGGTTGGTAGCACTCTCTATTTAATTGTTCGTTTGGTCAATTATTTGTTGCCTTTTTATAGATTTCTTTTTTTTTTTTTGCCCTACAGAACTCTTTTTTTTTTAAAACATATTTATGACCATTGTAATTATATAATACTAAAATATTCAATTAAGTTTATTTCGACCTAATATTGGCCATAATTCAATATTATTTATCTTTTTAGGAATCTTATTTCTTTTTCAATGTTTTAATTAGGAAAAGTAGGTTTGATAAATAAGGTTATCATATTTTCGCCCTAAAATATGCTAATTAAGTATATATCAGTAAAAGTGGTCAATTTTTTATTAAGAATGTGATTGAAAAGTGAATGTATTATGATTTCTTTGACACCTAGCACGAGAGGCACACATATATTTATTAAAATTGTGAACTCCAGATCTCTTTGAAGCTAGAATCAATAAAAACAAGAATTAGAAAAATTTAACAAATATTATTGCGTAGAAAAGTGAGAGTGAAAGTGAAATTGAAAAGGATCAGGAGATGTCTTTTTATATAAAAATCGCAATTCCGTTACTTAAAAGAACAGAGAAGCAAAAAGAAAAGTATGCTTATTAACAGATTTATAAGATTAATTATCTATGGAAAAATAATTTAAAAATTCTAAAATTTTCAAAAAGAACTATATATATAAGTTCACAAATGGTAACAAGAGACACACAATTACCTTTCTCCATAGAAATGCCTTTCTTTATTATACACTCTTGTTTTCCATTAGGGTTCTTTTTTTTTTCTCCTTGAGTGCAATACGGTGACCAAATTACTCCGTTCTTTAGCGAGGTCCTGCCCAATGCTTCCGTTACCAACTCAACGTTCTTGGATTTTTTTTTATCTTCATCGAAAGGAAGCCATTTGTTGCCAACCTGTATGTCGACTTTTTCTCAGGGACTCAATTACATCTAGATATTGGCCAACGTTAGACAACAAAGGGAAAAGAAATTCTGATATTTTTATTTCATTTTCTTCTACCATTTCTGTAATAGACCATGGCCTAGTTTGATTTAAGAAATATTTGAGAGATTTTGTGAGTTTTATGATAAGATCTCTATGAGCGAGTATATTTTAATATACAGAAGAGAGATTAGAATTATATATAATCAAAACTATAGTATAGACTTCTTGAATTTACAAACAATGATATGGTATGGCAAATTATTGCTGATTAGAATTTTTGACAATGCAAAGATAATAAACGGATGGTGGCAATTTTTTTTTTTAATAAAAAGAAGAATTTCTTTTTAATATTCTTGATTTCACTTTCAATATGAAAATTTCATCATATAAAATCAGGTTTGTAGTTATTCTCGATAAATTTTAATCAATTCAAGTCGAATAAAAGTTGCAAATAAAAGCTTTTTTTTTAATTGTCGTACTCAGATTCCTTTCTCTCGAACAGATAATCTACAAAAAATCTTAAAGATTTCGCATTTACTTCCAATAATATATTTCATAAGTAATAAAAATATATATCTAACACTCTACCAAATACCCCTTACTCAACATCAACAAATATCAATGGATATTGGAGATCTGAAAGTAAAAAAAAAAAGTATTTTATGTGAATAAATGGGCATCTTTAGAAATTTGAATATAGATTTCTTTCAAGAATCAATATGTAGGAATAATAAAGTTAGCACCATTATAACAATTTTGGACTTGAAAAATTCTATTTTGAAATCTTTTTTTTCCCTGCAGGATGTTCTTTTCTACGAAGAATTCCTTTCCCAATTCTAACCATTCGAATTGTGCAGATTGAGGAAAATTTGAGAACTACTCTTTTTAAAAGATAGATTAGCTTTAAAACTCCTACTTAAGAAAGGGAATTATGAGCTAGGAACTAAGAAACATAGCTATTATGACCTATTTGACAGAATATAAAGTGATAAAATATATCAGAATTCAATTTTCAAATAATTATTTACGCTTTCAAAATACTTCATAAAGAAAAATATAAAAACTTTAAGCTCACAACTTTAATAAATATTTTAAAATATAAAACTCAAAGAACTTATTTTATCCGAAAACCAACTTGTTGATCATCATTACGTCAGTATACCAATTTGCATAGTGCATATGTAAATAAGATTAAGGTTTGGGATGAAAAAAAATCCATTGTGTTGTTTTTTCTACAATGCCATACATTGTCTCAGTGTTGAAAAAGAAATAGAGCCCTTGGTGAAAACACTAAATGATTAAATGGTCCAATGAGTTTGATGGAAAAAAAGTTTTTCACTTTACTTAGAACGGTACGTTTTAACAACTAAACAGTATATGAGGGGATTGCCTTTCTGTAAGTACCTCTTATTAATGCATTTCAAAAAATCTAAATTCATTAAATTAGGAAATATTTAGACAATTGACAAATTAAACAATTTTATTGATTCTTTTAATCAAATTTTACAAAGGTGGAAAAATATTTGTGGAATATAAATTGTGGAATATATTTATGGAATATAAATTGTGAAAAATAATGGTGGAAATATTTAGATTATAGAATATATTTTTAATATAATCAAATTCATGAATTTTCTTTGCTAAATTTGATATAATAAATGGCTACCGAAATTTTTGATTGTATTAAAGATAATAGGTTCATCAAACGAAATAATATAAATATATTTAAAAAAAGGATGTCTCCTGCATAATTATAAATTAAAATTAAAAATTACGTGCGCGTCAATTTTATACTATCTTAAAATAAATATTTTATATTTGAATATATTGTTTTCTCAAACTATATTAAGTATTTGTTAATACAGTAGAACCTCCCTATAGCGGACACCTCTCTATAAAGTACAGTTTTCATTTGCAAAATTACTATGCTTACTATTTAGCAACTCTCTGGTAAGAGGACATCTCTTCATAAAGGACAGTTTGGCTCTGCAATTAGATATCCTTTACAGAGAGGTTCTACTGTATATAAAATTCTGTTAATTCCTCTCCTATATATTTGATGTAAATTCATTTCTAACAGGAGAATCGTCTGTATAAGACGGAATGTCTTAATAAAGGTTTATGTATATATTTGATGTAAGTAAATTATCAAAACATTTCTTTATCTCTTGAATTTTTGGCGTTGAGATTTTCCTATCAAAAATGACATAAATAATTTCGAGATAATCAAAAGTTTGTTATGGGCATACTTTAAAATAGTTTATAATAAAATGTGTACTTTTCAAACGAATTATTAGCTTGATTTAACAAGAAAAGTTAATATAATTTAACTTCACTAATTATATTGTATATATTACTATTTTTATTATATATTTATTATTTTATTTTATTTTTTATTAATTTTTATATTACCGATAGTAAAATTTATATCATTTTGATTACTTAAGATAATTATAACTAAAATTTTCTATTACCGCATATAATTATTTTCGAATACACACAAAGGTAATAAACAAAAATAAAAAATATATATAAATAGATATTAAAGTAAAAATATTTCAAAGAAATATATTTAAACATTAAAAAGCACGTGGACGATGAATAAAACAAAAAAAAAATAACAATTTAAATAAAAGAAACAAAAGTATTTGTGAACAATGATAAAAACTCATCATTACAAAAGAAAATTTAAAATGATACAAACATAAAGAAACAACACTAAAAACAAAGTAGAATGCAAATATTCAGAGATGTCATCTGTAAGACCATGTTGACATTCCCGTGTCACTTACACGACAGGGTTTCAGTTTCAACGACTGTCCGTCAAATGTCATCCCCCAGAAGAGGCCAAAGTCACCTTACTTACATCAAAAGAACCGCTCCCCCCAAAGCCGCCTCTAAAACCTAAAAATTGGTCTGTCAAAGTTACATTACTCAAAAATTTCGGAATGTGATGTTTGTTGAAGCATTTTTCGGTCGTTCAAACTATTTTTCTTTTCTTTAGGAAACTTCACTTTTGTCTTCAGCCATTGCTGACTTTGTATTAGCAGTCACTTTTATCTTTCCGGCTTTGTATTGGTGGAAAATACCGAACTTGGAATGTTGGCATAACCTGTGTAAATATACAACATCATTGTTTGGAAATAGGAAAACTCAATTGTACATTGCTTTCGGTTCTATTAAATAAAGAGAATTCGAAATAACAACCTAAAAATAATTCTTTTTGAACGAGACAGATGCTGTTTTAAACTGACTGGGATAGTCAAATGGAAGACACTAAAAGATCATTAACTTAACCTATGACGGTATGAACATAACTCGTTCTGTAAAATGGGAGATTTCTACGATTGGAAACAGAACTATGCAAATTTTGCGAGAATGCAAATATGTTTTGTTTTTTTTAATTCGCCACAATATTCTAACACACGCAAACACACATATTAGATAGTTATAAAATATATTTTCATGATGAACATCTTTTTTTAAATGTAAAATGCACAGGCTTTCAAACGATAATCGATCTTCTTCAGGATTATAACAAAGATATATTGACTAT
Organism: Cordylochernes scorpioides; assembly: GCA_030710605.1. Lineage (NCBI taxonomy): Eukaryota > Metazoa > Arthropoda > Arachnida > Pseudoscorpiones > Chernetidae > Cordylochernes > Cordylochernes scorpioides. Next base: position 48,954,355 of record CP092866.1, read on the forward strand.
TTAAGACATATCGACATATTCTAAACTCTTGACCATGTTCCGGTGTGTCTATCCTTATATCTTTTCTATATAAACCTTATACACCAAAGCTATATTTAAACGTGAAAATTCTAGTCTAGGACAGTTGGTACGGCTTCAAATCTTTCCTTTTTCCTTTAGAAATTATAAATCCATCTAAGAATTTGTTTTAGAAAGCTCAACCCCCAATAATTCATGGCGAATTCATCAACAGAGATAAATGTTCATGTTTTCGGAGTGCATTACAAGTTTTTCCTCCTCTTCTAGCATCACTCCCTCAGGGGGGAGGGAGGCTTCTGTGATTAATTAATTTTTTTCTTCTATCGCAACGGGGGCTCATCATCATCATTACGTCACTACACTTTCTACAGACACTCCGGGGGTGTTGAAATGTGCTGCTACTCTGGAGACCTATTTCTCCTTTTGATCATTAGTCAGTATTTCAAGTTGTTTACCATTTCTCTGGTGCTCAGTGTTGCCGAGTCGATTTTAACATTTAATCTACTCTATGATTTTTTCCCTATATAAAAATGAATATATTCTATAATTTCTTTTTATTATTATTTTTTAATGAATATATATTAAGAAAAAAAAATTTAAAATTGAAAAAAAAAAAAAAGATTATTTAATTTAAAATATATAAAAATATTACAATATAATCATGATATTTAGAAAATAAATGCATTCACTTTTTTTTATTAATAAGGGAATGCATTTTGAAGAATCATTTATTGAAACGAATAAAATAATAAAAAAGAATACATATTAGAAATAATTTAAAGTTAAAATTTTTGATAAAGATTATTGCAAATATATTTAGGAAGAAATTCTTATATTTAGCAATATTAATTTTGAAAAAAAATTGTGTTTAAAGAAATATATAAAAGTAAAAAAAAATAGAACGTTTCAAAATATCGTATTCTAATAAAATTTCTATATGCAATGGCATTTTTTAAATTACATTCAAATGGAAAATTCAATAGACATTCTTTATTATCAAATATTATACTGAAAACTGTTGACCAGTGGGGCAAATATTCCCAAATAGACAAACTAGTATCTATTGTCATGGAGATCAACATCATTTTATGTAACGTTTCTTATTTAGAAATAAAGGATAGTCACAATACTTTGTTTTAATATTTAATTTAATTACAATAAGGTTAATCAAAATATATATAAAAAAACTTATGCAAAATTACAAAAAAAAAAAAAAGAAGAACGTACAGTGTTGCCGACTGTCTAACTATGAAGAAAAATCAAAGAAGAATGAAATATTTTACATAAATAAATACAGAGCATGTTACAATATGAAGATTATATTCAATTTTTAAAAGTTTTAGAGAGGTTGTTTATTGGTTCTTTGTTCTGTGAGTCGATGCCGATTGGTGGAGTGACGTCACGATGTCTCAGGTATAGACGGAGTGCTGAGTCCAGCTGACGTTCCGGTCTGTTAGTTCCTCCTGTCTGATCCAGCGGTGGTGACACTTGGGACTGTCATTCATCGAGCTGTGTCATCCTTCCATTTGGACATTGCTTTCATTCCCACCGATATACTAGACAATTTTGTGACACTTAACAGTACACAGTCTTCACAATTATTTTAAAATAATAATTAGAAATATGCAACTATGTACAATCGCGCCTGCTACAGTTTGGTGTATGTACGAGATCCAATCACACTTGGTAGAAAGTTGTGTTTGTTATATTTGATAAGATTTTCAACTCAATGTCTGGAAAACAACGGTTATGATACTGTTATTCTTTATTTGAAGGTAATTTTTATTAACACCAATCTTCTACACGGAGAGTTGAGTGTTGCTATTTTTCCACATGGACATTTGTTCAATTTTGAACAATGTAAACTAGTTATGGGGATTAAAATTCAGATAGTTGGTCTTTTCCCTTGTTTAGATGCCATTGTATTTCCATTTGTGCAATTTGTTATTTATATGCGCCACTATTTGTATATTGATTTTAGTACTAGACCCAGAAAGTAATATATGTTAGCCTTCATTTCGACATTTCTTCAGTTTTCATAAATGTCTTACAAATCTAGCTATAGTGAGTACGATATGTCTATATTGTTAGTTTCTATTTACGTTTTAGTTTACGAGGTTTATTTAAATTACAGCAATGACTTAAATATAGAATTCGATATTTTAGGATGTACCAACTCGGTTATATATTTTATCATATTTATTCAATTTCCTTTTTAACATTTCACCTCTCCGTAAATTAGTATTGTAAAACCTGACAAAATCTTGTGAGATCCCTGAACATTAAAGCATACATACATTAAAGCTACTAATAGGATAAAGGGGAACATTTCCGGTAAACCACGTGTTCTGGAAGAAGGGGACAAACATTTGGTGACAAATTCAGGAAGGACATCGGCACAGATGACAATGTCCGTCCGTACACCTGCGGCGAAGATTTACGTCCCGACACCCACCCGTCACGTAAACTTTCCGCGACAATGCCCCCCTCCCTCCCCCTTGTATTGACATTCAGCCTTGTTCAATGTCCGGCGGCTCAAACCGCCCGCACCTTTGAATAACCACAAACTCGATAACCGAAGCCAATAATTTACATTTTTACCTTTTCTAAGATAATACCTTAATCTATGGCCTTGCCACGTTGTTAAATTCACCGTTTTTTGTCCGAACACTAAAGCAAAGTAACATCGATCTCGGTCAGTCTATACTAGTAGTTTTTCTTATCCTTTCAAACCAAATACTGGAGATCGGGTTATCCATATGTATGCCAGGTAACTTTAGCTTACTGGTTTTATCAGGCGTTTCCCAGGAGTTACCCCAGTGAGTAGATTTAACTTGGACTTAGACCGCGTACTGAAAATGCAATTTTCATATCTTTCGGTATTTTTACCTTTCATCGTATAGTAGTGGATCCTAACAGGAATATAGGCAAAAGCTTATTCCATTTCAATGAATCTCCCTATTATCATATGCCGTCTCTATCCGGAGGTTGGCAGTCTTGAAGTTCCATTCTTCTTTAACCTGGGACTTCCTCTTTAGCGGCACGTAGCTTACTCTACTCCAGCCGATAGATTCATATTCTTCTTGGTTTTTACTTTTTGTTTTATTCTCTTATGTATCCTCTTCAAAGACCAGAACCAAATAATCTTTCGAAGAGCCTCTCAGACCATGGTCTGTGCATATTCCTATTTCCTCTCTGCCTAATGTTCTAAATTGCAACTAGACGTAAACTCCATGTTTTCTTAGGACATAAAAGAAAATTTCACATACATCAGCATTCCCAATTTTTCAGAAAGAGAATTTAGTGTTAAAAACTGTTTTCCTTTATTTTTTCCTGCACTAAGAGTTTATATTTACAACAATTATAAATACAATGTAAGTAGGGAATTTTGCTTCCTTTGAACTATTCATATAATTGCATTGAAGTAATAGGAGCATTTTAAATTAAAATTTAATCAAATATTATACCAAAAGATAAAGATTGCGTTTTAGAATAGATAATGAATGATATATAAAATGGTGTTTATAATATCTCTCTAATAAAAAAATTTAAAAAATAGCAAACATAAATAATACAAATAAATATAATTGCAAATATCATTCGATTAAATGAGTTAATCTTAGAAAAATCAACTCAGAGATGCGTGAAATCTCGCAATGTAATCTGGTAACAGTGCTGCATTCCTCCACCACCACCACCAACAATCTATTAGTCCACAGAGTCAGGCAATAAATCGTCAAAAATGAGCGATTCTCCCCGAAACGGATCCTAATTTATATTGGGCGCCATTTTGTGTGAATTAGAAGTAATTAAATGGTTGAAGGGAGGTGATGATATATGTGGCGTGACTCACAGACCCGGGGGTTCTTACCCCTTCTTCTTTTTTGTTTACGTTCCTTTCTTATCCTCTCTTATACGGCCCGCTTTTTTTTATAGGTCTCATTTACCTTTTAACCCCTTTTGGATACACACACACACACACACAAAAGCCTTTATTAAGACACACAGGTCTTACAGAGGATTCTCCTTGGGGTTACAAAACGGAGAAACCTATGAAAGTGGGAAATAAAAAATGGAGAAAGATTATATACATTTGGTAAATATATACAGATTATAAGAAAGAATAAAAAATAAGAAGAATAAAAAAAAAAAATCAAAAAAAGAGAAAAAAAAAAAAAATTTTTGGAAATATGGATGGGAGAAGTGGAGAGCGAAAAGAGGAAAGAAAACAGGTATTTACATATGGAACAAGATGGAACAGCGCAGGTGGGCCATGTATTTTTTAAGAAATCTTTAAGAGATTTCCCAGGAAATCCTCGTGTTCAGGGTTGTAAGGTAAACACCGTTTTATCATTGTTAACTTATCGTATCTGCCTAAACAAATAATTGGATGTTGGTTCTGTCTTTCTTATCAAACAGAAATTTTTGGTATGTTTGAATGTTCGGTTAAGTCTTTCTTTTTTACAGCATTTTTATGGAAGTTATATAGATTTAGAGCTACTGAACTATTGTCTATAAAGTTGGATAATAAAGAATATAATGTGAAGTGTGTATGGCCTATCTTAGAGAAGAGTATTTTTCTTTCCGTGTCAAGAGGCATGCATTCAAATATATAATGTTCTAATTCATTTTCGGTTCTATTTTTGCATAGTTGGCAATACAAGTCTTCTGTCCTTAGATATTTTATATGGTCTTCTCGGTATAAAACAAATAGAATTCTCAATTGCGCAATGAGGCGTTTAGCCGGCAGTGGGAGTTCACTTAGTAGATAGTTCTCTGCTGCGAATGTTTTATGTAAATATTTGTAGTGTGTGTGTAGCTTCGAATTGGTTATTCTTGATTGGTCGGTTTGGATAGACTGTTCTATAGTGATTCTGATAATTTGAGGTATTGCTTTCTGTAGAATATTGGGGTCTGAACAATTCTTTAACCACATGAATCCAGTTGAGTTTAGGATATTCATTAAATTTTCTGTAAAACCTATAAAGGCATTCGTCAGAGTGGACGTTTCCCATAATTGGGCTAGACAGATTGCGGGCAATCTGGATTTTTCCATTTTTAATATTCTTAACCAGAACTTTAGAATTAGTTTGGTTGCTGTGACTCCTAGTGAGAAGCGTCCGGTTTCCATGCGTAGTATGTAGCCTGGTGTGTTACTCGGCAAGTTCAATAGTCGTCGGAGATAGTTATTCTGAATTTGGTCCAAGATTTTGTACTTTTCGTTTGCCCAAATTGGAGCAGAATACAGCAGAGTTGACAGGATAATCGAGTCTAATAGTTTCATTGATGAACCAAATGAATTCAACCTGGATTTCTCCATAATTTTCCATACTTCGCCGGTAGCTGCAAGCGCTTTGCCTTTAAAGTATGAAGCCACTTGACTAAACGAGATTGTTGTTGTGAGGGGATAGCCAAGATAGAGATATTTCGATGTCACTGTCAACAGTTGGTCTCCCCAGAACCATTTGTCCGATTTTGCAGGGCGGCCACCATTTCGGAAAACCATTATCTTGGATTTTGATTCGTTCAGGGTTAGATGATTTGTTTCGAAGTATTTTTTCAACATGTTGATTTTTATTTGTAGATTGATTTTTGATTCTCCTATGAGAATTATGTCGTCGGCATACATCAAAAGGTGGACCGTTCCAAAATTAGGGAGGTATATGCCTGGTAGAGTAGAGTCATTAAAAATGTTGATTAAATCAGTTACAAAGAGTATAAATAGATAGGGTGATAAGGGTTCTCCTTGTAACACTCCCGATCGGATTTTGATGGGTTCAGTAAATAGTCCATTCCATCTCACCGTCGTTGTCATTTGTTCGAAGTAGTTCCTGATAAGGTTAACAAAGCGGAAATCCAGACCTAATTCACCCAATTTTGACCACAGAAGTGAGTGGGGAACAGTGTCAAAAGCCTTTTTTAGGTCCACAAAAAAAGCATAGAGTTTTCTTCTTTTACGTCTGAGAGTCAGCTGTATCAAGGACAACAGTGTGAATATGTGATCTTGACAGGAGTAGCCTTTTCTGAATCCGGCCTGGTTTTCTGGAATAATTGATCTACCTTCAATCCAGTTGCGTAATCGCGATTTTAGTATTGATGTGAAAAGTTTTGACAGATTACTAATAAGGGCAATTCCGCGGTAGTTTGATGGATTATCCCGGTCACCGCTTTTAAAAATAGGATGGATGATAGATTTAGACCATATTAAGGGATATGAACCAGAATTAATGATTCTGTTGAATATATTTTTTAGAGTAACAAGGTGTTCGAAAGGTAGGGTCTTTAATGCTTCATTCGGAATTTCGTCAGCGCCACAAGCTTTTTCATTTGCCAGACTGGAGATTTCTCTAGTTATTTCTGTTATGGAGATTTCACAGTAGAGTTCAGGATCAATTCGTGAGAGAGTAGATAGGTCGCTTCCTATCGTCGTTTCAGCAGAGAGCAGTTTGTTGTAAAAGCATTGCCACTCTAAAATTGTTATATTTCCTTGTATATAGCTTTTGTCTTTCAGGGTAGCTATAGTTTTCCAAAAGTTTGCGGAGTCACGGGCATTTTTAAGAAGTTCTTGTTTTTCCTGAAGATATTTTTTCTTGTTGAAGTTTATTAAGGTCGTGTACCTTTTCCTATTTGAGACATAAATATTGCGGTCTACGTCAGTGTTCGTTTCCTTAAAGGTTGTGAGGCTTGCCTTAGCAGATTTTTTGGCTAAATAGCATTCCCTGCTATCCCCTTTTGGATACTTGCACTAGACTTTCTTTCTTAAGTATTCTACTTTTGTGTACCTTCTATTCTTATCCCTAGAACTCTTATAAGCCTTGAATTCCATTTTAATGCTTATCGGATGTTTTCTTTATGTCCTCTTTCTAAAGTATCCATCCTTTCTTTTGTTTACCTTCCTTATTCTAAGTACTGTCTCTTATCATCCAATTCTCTTTAAAGTTTATGTATATCTTTAACTATTATCCCCTTTTCTCTTACGTTTCCATAGTTTCTTTTATATTCCATTCTTATTTATGTTTGTTTTTTTATTCCATTCATAGCTTATATGGCCTTTTTTTTAGTTCTGTTTTCTTTGAATGTGTTTAAGAGTGCAATATTTAACTTATTTAGTCCTTATTCTCAGTTTCTGGGCGAACGTCTGTGCATTCAAAATCTGTATATTCAGTATAGTCTCTTGCGATTTTAATTCGAGAATCAATTCTTTTCTTATTTCTTATGTTTTGCACTTGATTGATTTTACGAACTTCTTTAAAGGTCAGGTACACATTGTGCTAGTAAACTTGGATTATATTGATATCTTTGCTATCTTCAAAATGTTCAAAGACAGGATCTGTTTTTATGAAGGTTGGCATACATTGGTTGTTGACTTGGCTGAGAGCAGCTTCAATACTTACTACTTTTTTACCCCATCTGAAGCATTTCAATGACAATACCCGACATGAGTCAGTACAGAGAGTTTTAAAATGTTTTTATGTTGCTACAGAATATATGCAATGCAAAGTTGATCATAACGCTATAAACACGATATAATCAACACGCATTAATAAACATTCATAGATAAATCATACAGCATCTTAAGAATCTTACAATATGCTCTAAATTTCTTACTTTCTAAAAACCCATCAAACCTTCAAAAATTAATGAACTTTTAATGACGGTAATCAACGACAATTTTGTCATCGCTTCTTCAAATTTTTGGTGAAGAATTTTAACAAGTTTTTTTTTTTTTTCACGTGCGGTATATTTACTTTGTTGATCATCTGTAATGAAGAACAAAGATGAGGCGTCTGATATAAATTTCTTAATTGATTAACAGCAGAAATTTGCAACATTCTGGGGGGCGAATTTGGGATGTAAATAATGCTTGGGTCCAACGCTTCTTGAATATTCATCAACCGACCATGAGGACAAGATGGATGTCTGGATCTTTTGGTAAATTTTTCAAGCAACTTTAGAGGATTTAGTGTTTTTTTCCTTCCTTGTTGATAAATGATGTCATGCTATATGGAGAGATTAATGATTTATTTATTATTAATAGCACATTAATAAAGTTATTATTGCAATCTAAAATGTTCTTTTGATTCTATTTAACCTTCGGGTAAGAAAAGAATGTTAAGTGTTTTCTAATATGAACAACTTCGAAAATTTTGATTCTTGGATGTTAAAAAAATGTTATTCATATTTTATTTTTGTTTTAATATATATATATTAGAATTATGCATAATTTAACAAATGAATATGTATTTAATATTCCGTATTTAATTCGTCACAATTACAGAAAAAAAGAGCAAAAAATAAATATATTATTTTTAGATAATAAAAAGGCATATATTGGATTGAATTAAAAGATATTCAATCCAATATATATGTCTTTTTATTATCTAATGATTTAAATATGGATTGCTAATTTTCAGAATAAAATTTATATAATACAATATTTTAAAAAGTAAAAAAATGAAATATTAATTCTAAAATGCGGTAATTCTTCTATTGTATGTTAAGCATGACAAATAAGGTTGACTTTAATTGGAATCAAGTGATTTTACATTTAAAAAAACACTAGAAATGACCTTACAAGGTTTCTAAATGTTTGAGGAAAAATTTCCCGCTTTTTTTTTAAATCGTTGTCATTTTAATTAAAGGAAATGTCTGTTTTTATAGAGAAAGAAAAGGATACCTTTTTAGGAGACCAATTTCATTTGTATTTCTTTTTTTAAATTTTGATTTTGGAAGGTTACAAAAGAATTTTCCACAACATTCTATTTAAGACTATTTATCTGTAAGAGAAATAATCCGTTTTATTTCGAAATTTTTATTTGTTACAAAAATACATTATTACAGGTTCGTGTGAAGAATTGAAAAAAGAAAAATATATTAAAGAAACTTTTTTTTTCTAAATAAATTCTTCCGCAAACCGTAATATTTTGATGTTACAAACATTTAACAATCTTTTGGGCATAGAACAACTGGTCAAAATGGTCGGAAATATGGATTTTATATGTATAATGTTTCATTTTTTACCTATTAATTGATTGAAAAGAGAAGCGAAAGCACTAAATATATTAAAGTGTGTATGTCTAATATATTTCTGAATTATTTTTAAAATCAAACTTTTTTTTTGTATCTTCAATTTGCTAGTTTATAGGAATGCGTTATAAAAATCGTTAAAAAGACAATTCTATAACCAAAGAATTGAAGTTACAAAAATTTTGTGTTTTTTTTTTTAATAATTCGTAAAATATATTTATTGATATTTCTTCATAAAGATATCTGTTATATATATTTATAAATATATTATTTTAAATAGTGTTTTACAAATTATTTATATCTTATTTTCTACCTGAAAATACATATATGATTTTTAATAGAAAATATCAAGTGTTAATATTAAAAATAAAAAAAGACCTATCCCTACCGCTCAAACGAGTATTTCAGATGGCACAGCGCCATTTAAATGGAACAAAAATCAACTAAGCGATGATTGTTGTTTGGTCAACCCATTTTCTATATATATCAATCCTTTTATATATTTTTTTTCTGTAGATACTGTTCTATTTTTGTAGATGTAGTTGATGTATTGTAGATATTGCTCCAACTTCGAAGACATTTTTGTAGATATATTCGTAGTAATTTTTCTAACTTCGAAGACATTTTTGTAGATATATTCGTAGTAATTTCTCTAACTTCGAAGACATTTTTGTAGATATATTCGTAGTAATTGCTCTAACTTCGAAGACATTTTTGTAGATATATTCGTAGTAATTTCTCTAACTTCGAAGACATTTTTGTAGATATATTCGTAGTAATTGCTCTAACTTCGAAGACATTTTTGTAGATATATTCGTAGTAATTGCTCTAACTTCGAAGACATTTTTGTAGATATATTCGTAGTAATTGCTCTAACTTCGAAGACATTTTTGTAGATATATTCGTAGTAATTGCTCTAACTTCGAAGACATTTTTGTAGATATATTCGTAGTAATTGCTCTAACTTCGAAGACATTTTTGTAGATATATTCGTAGTAATTGCTCTAAGACATTTTTGTAGATATATTCGTAGTAATTTCTCTAACTTCGAAGACATTTTTGTAGATATATTCGTAGTAATTGCTCTAACTTCGAAGACATTTTTGTAGATATATTCGTAGTAATTGCTCTAACTTCGAAGACATTTTTGTAGATATATTCGTAGTAATTGCTCTAACTTCGAAGACATTTTTGTAGATATATTCGTAGTAATTGCTCTAACTTCGAAGACATTTTTGTAGATATATTCGTAGTAATTGCTCTAACTTCGAAGACATTTTTGTAGATATATTCGTAGTAATTGCTCTAACTTCGAAGACATTTTGTAGATATATTCGTAGTAATTGCTCTAACTTCGAAGACATTTTTGTAGATGTTGCTCTTTCTATTCTGTAAGCATCTTTAATTAATATTGCTCTATTTTAAAGTGAATTTTCAGAAATTTTCGTAAATATATTGTTCTATTTTTTTTTTGGTAGGTATGGCTCTATATCTCTAATTTCGTAGATAGTGTTCTATTTTTCTGTAGTAAAATTTTCGTGGATATTATTTTGTAAAACATTTTTATTTGCATACACAGTAGAACCTCCCTGTAAAGAACACCTAATTGCAGAGCCAAAGTGTCCTTTAAGGAGAGGTGTCCTCTTACTGGAGAGTTGCAAAACAGTAAAAATGGTAATTTTTCAAATTAAAACTGTCCTTTAAAGAGAGGTGCTCTCTAGCGCGAGTGTCCTCTCTTGGAGGATCTACTGTATTGCTTTAATTTTATTAACATTTCCCTAAGATATTTTTCTCCATTTTTGCAAATATATTTTTAATTCATTGTTTCATTTTTTTTTTAGAAATATAGCTCTAAAAACAGCATATACGAAAACAATTGCAAAAGTGATTTTGGAATCCTACTTCAAAAATGTCTTAGCGCATTAGAAAGCCGAGATGTTTCCCACAGCAAAAAGGTGAACGTTCGAAGCGGTACGTGAGAAACGATAAGTCGCATTGTTGAAAAAGAATGAGCTAGGGACAAACACGGTGTTCCCAGGTTGGATTACGTCCCGCCCCCACATTTTCCTGTAAACAAACCGCTGACAGATTCCTAAAGGGTTTCCTGATTTCTCCCTTTCGACCAGTATCTCAGAAAGACATGTCACTCTAAGAACCATATTTATAGCTATATTTGGATTCTTAATCTCTCTAGTAGAGATTTTACTCTTATTTTGTTCCAACATTGATCCGATTATGAGTTTTATCGATTTTTTTTCCTCGCCACTTATTTATGTATTCAAAAAGAATCAATTTTAGTTAAAATTTTAAATCGATAATATACCTCCATAATAACTATTGTATATCCTAATCAATCTCAACAATCTTTAAAAAATGGAATTTATTAAAAATCTCTCCCTTAAAACATTGTCGATGGGGGGGATTGCATAGCATTTTATGGTAAAGAATTTGGTCTTGAATAGTTTTATAAAAATTGTGTATTTCATTTTTTCCAAAAATAAAATGCGTCAATTTTTCTTTCGTTAATATGCCCCTCAAGATAAATATTGACCGAGCTTTTAGGAGATATTACTTTTAAAATACTGGTATGCATTTTTAATAAATTATATAAATATAAAAGTTCGAGTTTTATTGTATTGGTGTGGAAAGAGATTCATGATTTTGTTTTTCATAGTTTCACAGGGGTCATTCAAATATCTGCTCAAAATTTCGCAATTTTGCTTTAGCCTATTAGGACGATCTAAAAAATCTGCATCGCGTTCCCCCCCGAACAAGCGTACTTTACCGTAGAAAAATTAGTAATTTTGCCTCATCCATGCAAAGTGGCACGCAGCAATTCAAATGTCCCCATTATAATTCTGAACAAACGTGTATTAATATAGAAAGCCTAGTGATTTTACATGAGATATCAGATAAGTAATACAAAAATTCTTTATTTCGTTCAGAACAAGTATGTATTGCTTTTAGAAAGCTTAGTGATTTTGCCCCTTCCATGTATAGGCTTTTTATAAATACAGTAGAACTTGGATAATTCGAACTTCTTTAATTCGAAAACCTCTTTAATTCGAATATTTTCTTGGTCCCTAGAAGCCTTAAGCCTTTATTCAAAACATCTTTAATTCGAATTTTTGGATAATTCGAATTTTTTTACGGTCCCTTGGGGTTCGAATTATCCAAGTTCGACTGTATAATAAGACCTGTTTCAAGTGACCACTAAGGTAATCGAGGCAGAATGGTTAGATGGCTCTTGCTTAAGAAAGGCGTGATTGAGATAGGTTTTACTATCCATATTCTTTATAGAATAGGGAAATATTTCTGCAGAATTCTCGACGATTTTGCATACTTGTTGGTTAAGGCCATACATATCTCTGCATCGCCCCAAAGAAGAGAAAAATCGTAGGGACTACATAAGGAAAGCAATGTATGGACAACATTCTGGGCATACGTAACAACAATAAACCGGACAGAAAATTCCATAGGATAAACTATCACCTGTAATCCCCTTCCTCAGGTGTCAGAGGTAGTGTTTACATCGGTAGGTTGACAGATCATGCGGCCAGGAGTGTCACTTTGTCACATCTCTCTTCGTCCTGTCCTGGGAACATCCATCTTCCGACTACATTCATCATGATGGCGTGCGCAAACATTCTCGGCCGGTAACACCATCCGGTGGAAAACTGAAGATTCTCTTTCGATACAGCCATATAGAGAACACCGTTATCTAACCATGGATATCATGTTCAGAAAAACGTCCTTTAAAGACTTTTAAAAATCTTTAATGAAGTGTTTTTTAAATTAGATTTATTTATTCTAATTTTTTTACAGAATCAACGAAGAAATATATAAGAAAGAAATGGATATCACATGATATGGCAAACATGGACATCGTGTACAGAAAAATACCTCATTAAATACTCTTAAAGTCCTTAACGAAATCTAGTCGTTAAATGAGACTTTTTAAAATCTTCTTATATCTTTACAGCATCCACGTATATATAGATATATATATATAATGGAAGTATTTAGTCCATATTTTTATTCAAATAGCTTCCTACTGCCCTCACTGTGATGGAAAAATATTGGAAGGGCCTGTCTCCTTAGTGGTGATCCAACACAGAGTAGAAAATTTGTTTTATTTGAAAAAAAAATCGCCCTAAATAGTTTCATTTCTTATATATATATGGCGTCCTAATACCCTATATACAATACATTTTGTAAATATGTATATAATATTGTATGCATATATGAATATCTCGCGAGATTAATGCATTTCCGATTGAGATTTAAATGAACAGGATGATAGCTATTTACTGAGTAGAGCTTCTGCGCACGGTACTAATTTGCACACGGCACTATGTATACATATCACGTGTTTTACAAAGTAAATATACAAAAGGCTTGATGGATAGCTGAAATAATAGAAGGTGTTGACCAAAACTGAACAATGCATAGATGATTCTTTCTAGGTCAAATTATAGAAATATAATTAGGATTGATTTAAAGAAATATATTGCTTCACGAAACAATCTCTGATATGAATTATGCATATATATGCAAAAACGATGCCTCTTCATTTTAATTAATGCAAACAGAATGTTGCCTGTCAGTCAACACACACACATTAAACTAACTCTAACCCAAATTCTCCAATATATCACGTTCCACAATGTCAGCAATGGAGATTGTGACGTTCAAATCTCTATTAGGATAGTAAATACGGGAATTCATTTTGTAAGTTCTAAAAGCAAAGAAAAAAAAAGAGGAAATAGGTAATTTTTTAAATGAATATATAATAAAATACAAGTTATACATATGGGAATTTAGAGATTTTCTTGTTCACAATTTCCTTGCTATTTTAAAAATATTTTTGTTATTATTATTTTTTGTAGGATCATGGTGCAATTTGAAAACAAAAGTTTTATTGGGCAAGGAAATAGTAAGGAATTTGTAAAGCTCTATAAATCTTGTATTAGTAGATGTAAGTACTTGCGAGTTTCTCTTTCTTCTATCAAAGGACAGTAAAAATAAGATTGGCCATATCCTATTCTGTATTTCATCTTCATACTAATCTTATCTTGAGTCAAAATTATCTCTCCAAAATTCAGAGAGTGGGAGAGAATCAACGAGAAGTTAAATTCTGGTAAACAATACCATTGGATAGGGGCTACCTAGACCGAAGTCTGTAAGCCTGTCTGGTTAACAACATCCTAGAAACAGATGGCCTCCCATAAGCCGGTCGGGTAAAAAAAAAACAGGGAAATAACGTCATATGAATGAACACGAGAGCTAATTCGTCTAATTTTGACTGAAACACGTATCTTATGACGTCATTGGAGCACGCCAGCCGAAATACCTACCCACCAAGGTGTGCGTGTAGAATCGGTGTTCCAACAAGCCCTACTTCCTGCCATGCCACTTGTAATACTCCATTGTACTCCCATCAATTACATCTCATTACGTCTTTTGTTTTGTTTTATCTGCTGCCTTTTATTAATATTAATGATCGAAGTGCCAATAACGTTCTACACATTTGCAAATTTAATATTCGATTTTGAAGGACAGCTCTTATAATCGCTTAAAATACTTCCTTTGTGTGAACATCTATGTCAGAGCTCTATCATGTTCATCGTATACAAATTAAACATATTTACTTTACATTTGTTCATTTTAAAATTAGATAGAGAATCAATTGAATCTGGATGTCATTTGTGAAAATACTCTTCGTGATTATTTACATAAATATTTCGGGAATATCTCTTTTTAATGAAAAATATGTAAATATTACAAAGGTCTGTGTTTTAGTTTCTCTGTTTGAAAGTTTTTTAATATTATTTTTTTGCAATCGCGCATGATAAATCCGACGTATAAAAAGATCTAGGTTCGCCCATAATAAGTTCATATATCAAAGCTATTAATTATTATGATTCTAGGTGCGTTTTGGTACATTTTCTTGTTTATGCAAACACATCATGATAGTGATTAAAATGGAAATATATTTGAAATAATAATAGTAAAACAAGTAGAGTTTGTACCCAATTGCAACAGAGAAGGTAGAATCTATCCACAATGACAACATAAACAGTAGGGTTTGTACAGAATGCTAAAGGGCAGGCAGGGTTTGTCCACAATGGAAACAGAGCAGTTAGGCTCTGTCCACAATGGAAACAGAGCATGTAGGCTCTGTCCACAATGGAAACAGAGCATGTAGGATCTGTCCACAAGGATATTAGAGCAGGCAGGCCCTGTCCACAATGGAAACAGAGCAGGTAGGCTCTGTCCACAATAGAAACAGAGCGGGTAGGCTCTGTCCACAATGGAAACAGAGCATGTGGGCTCTGTCCACAATGGAAACAGAGCAGGTAGGCTCTGTTCACAATGGAAACCGAGCATGTAGGCTCTGTCCACAATGGAAACAGACCAGGTAGGATCTGTCCACAATAGAAACAGAGCAGGTAGGTTCTGTCCACAATGGCATTAGAGTAGTGCCCTAGCGGGGGAGGTTGATCGTGACTAGGATAGTTCCCCCCTGAGGTCAAAGATCACCTCAGACGCCCAAATTAATTCACTTTTGCACATTAATTATTGCCAGCTATTAAGCCTTTCTCCTTTGCGCCGTGCTAAATTTTACAAGCTTCGTTTGGGATTCTTCAATTGGAACATTTCTGGGATTTTATTGACTTGCATCAAGAGCTCTTCACTTTACAGCTTCACTGCAACCAAGGGTTTGAAGATGGATGGATCCATTGAGATTCAATATTCAATTAGCACCTTAGGTGGCGCCAACATCTTTGATTAACTTAATCAACTACAAGTGAAACTACACAGAAACGGAAAAAAGCATTATAAACTTCATTTTTTAATGTTATATAAACAAATATAACCATATTCAGAGTAAATCCTTATTCTCAATTTTTTATTATCAATATAATTTTGAAAAATTTTAAAATAGAATATTCTCAATTATATTTTAAATATATTTCTATTATACTTTTTCTCTCTCTTTCTCTACTATTAGGTTGTCTCAAAAGTTCGTAAACACTTGCAAAAAATTGAAATACCAATATTATTCACCGCTATGTATAACTAGCCGAATGACCCGGGCAACTCCCGTGTTTTACCCGATTGAATGTTTTGCATTCGCAGCAGAGAACTATCTACTAAGTGAACTCCCACTGCCGGCTAAACGCCTCATTGCGCAATTGAGAATTCTATTTGTTTTATATCGAGAAGACCATATAAAATATCTAAGGACAGAAGACTTGTATTGCCAACTATGCAAAAATAGAACCGAAAATGAATTAGAACACTATATATTTGAATGCATGCCTCTTGACACGGAAAGAAAAATACTCTTCTCTAAGATAGGCCATACACACTTCACATTATATTCTTTATTATCCAACTTTATAGACAATAGTTCAGTAGCTCTAAATCTATATAACTTCCATAAAAATGCTGTAAAAAAGAAAGACTTAACCGAACATTCAAACATACCAAAAATTTCTGTTTGATGAGAAAGACAGAACCAACATCCAATTATTTGTTTAGGCAGATACGATAAGTTAACAATGATAAAACGGTGTTTACCTTACAACCCTGAACACGAGGATTTCCTGGGAAATCTCTTAAAGATTTCTTAAAAAATACAAGGCCCACCTGTGCTGTGTGAGAGCTTAAATGGTCTTGTTCCATATGTAAATACCTGTTTTCTTTCCTCTTTTCGCTCTCCACTTCTCCCATCCATATTTCCAAAATTTTTTTTTTTTTTCTCTTTTTTTGATTTTTTTTATTCTTCTTATTTTTTATTCTTTCTTATAATCTGTATATATTTACCAAATGTATATAATCTTTCTCCATTTTTTATTTCCCACTTTCATAGGTTTCTCCGTTTTGTAACCCCAAGGAGAATCCTCTGTAAGACCTGTGTGTCTTAATAAAGGCTTTTGTGTGTGTGTGTGTTGTGTGTGTGATTGAATGTTTTGATTCAAATACTATTTGTTACAATTATAAATTGGCGCCTTAAATAAATGCATATATTAGTTAATAACTATAGCCTATGTGCTTTATCTGTCTATGTACTGTTGGCTTCCGTAGGCGTCTCTTACTGGGAAAAAGAAAGAGAGGATTCCATTTAGTTATTAACTAATATATGCATTTATTTAAGGAGCGACCCGCTCCAACACAATAGTTACAAAAACCAAAAAAGCGAGTGGGGGGGGGGGGGGGGGCGTAGTGGCGGCGCCATCGTAGCCACGTGATCGTAGCCCAACCAATAGGAGAGCGCCATTCCAAAAAAAAAAAGCAAACGGTGACAGAGATGATGACACTCGTAACTGTATATAGAATGGCTTTGTATTATGTATAAAGTAATTGTATCATGTATTATTATGTATTCGCCGTAATAATTATATTCGCCAAGTAATAAGAAAAACACGAACTTTGGGTCAACCTTGTATATATATATCATATCTATATTTAAATATAGAGAGAACATCGTAATTGTGTTGGTCGGATTTTGATCAATTAAAGTTTTGAAAACTTCATCAACTTTTTATAAAAGTTTATTGCTCTTTGACGTTTCAGTGACCCACTGTTCCTTTTAAAAAGGCTTTGTAAAGCTTTCCATCCTTTTTGAAAAAGGCAACAATAGGTTGCAGAATGGTCAAAGGACAATAAACGTTTATATTTAAATAGGTAATCTTTGAATTTCAAAATAAAATCATTAATTAATATGTCCAAGAGAAAGAGTTATTATTATAAGGAAATGAATCTCTCTTTCGTAATTATTTTTAAAAAATGTTTTATTTGTAACAAATACAATGTATATAACAATGAAGAATTTTTGATTATATATAAAATTTTATAATATTAAATATAATAAAAGAAAAAAGGCATCTCTTTATCGTGCAACTGAAAGTTGGAAAGAAAGATGGCCTTTTTTTATTTTCTTAATTTATGACCCTTATCCCAGTAAAATATCACATTTGTAATTATAAATATGTTACAAAATATTTTAAAATTCATTAGAGTTTCTACGTAGTCAAGAATTCAATGTCTATATCTATTTTATCTTTTTTTTTTGCCAGATTTAGATCTAGAAAGAAAGATGCGTTCTTTCGATAGAAATTCGAATGATTGTTTTAGTAATAATTTAAGCTACACTGAACAATCGAAAAAGAGCTAGGGTAATAGAAACCACGTTGTACCGCTTATACTAAATCTTCTTTTGTATCATCATCATTGTGTTGTCTAATCATCACCCAGACTACCCAAGGCCAATTAATCAATTCCCATTAACCAGAGATGGCAGGTGGAGGTATCAAACCTGACAGATTTCCGCCAATTTGCTGACAATCTTTTTTTGTCAAATTGATCGTTTCCCTTCAAAAAAACGTAGTTGCTCGCTGAATTCCAATAGTCAGATGCACCCGTCAGGCTATTGTAGGTTACACGCAACAAAACAGACAGTTTTTTTTATCACCTTCTCATTCTTCAATATCGCTTTATAGAGTTTGGAAAATTTGAGGATTGTTTAATTCCCATCCCTGGACACTTTTATTTTTCCGTTCATCATTACTCTTCATAATTCACCTTCTCATACCTCTTCCAAAAGGTTGGAAATTGTCAATATTTCTCCTTGAAATAAATTTTGATTTTTCATTGAAAAGAAATTCACGCGGTGTAACTTCAAATGTCGTTTATAATCTTCTCAAGTTTTCTGCTGAAAAGAAAATCCTGTGGATTATATGACACTATCTTCACCATTCAGCTTAACTATATTGTCCAATTACTTTGTCAATTAGATTGTCCATTCTAAAGCATGTCAACCATTGGTTTTCTTCTTCTTTTTCCTCAATCTCTTTTTTCCCTCTTCTTTCCTTCTCATACCTTCTAAGCCATCTTATAGCAAGAAGTTCTTTATTACAATGTGTCCTATCCATTTGCTTTTAGACAGGGAAAGTAAAAAATCCTAAATAAGTGATAAAGAAGTGAAAATATGGTTGAAAACATTGATATCTTTATAAGACTAGAGACCTAACAATGTATATACCGTGGCCAGTTACCTATAGTTTATCCATTTAGATCCATTTATCCAATTACTTTTAACTTTCCATATATAATCCAATTTGTACCTCTCTCTTTTAAGTAGTCACAATATTCTATGCCAGCCAAGTTTACTTACTTTCAAAACCAGAATAAAAATAATAATACTCGGAGTAGATGGACGAGTTGCATAAAGTTGATTTACGACAGACACGACCCAGGATCGAATCCCGTATTGGGCACTTTTTTTCCTGAATAAAAAATTGCTCCAATGGCCCCCAATTTTTGTAAAGGTACAACCCTACCATATCCTGTATTACATGTACCTTAGCGGTAATAAAAAATGTTTATATTTCAAACCTTTTTTTATTGTTTTACAAGTTTCTGTATAAATATTTGCTATTTCTGCGCTATTAGTAGAATTTGTAGATAGACACAATATGAATATGTCTATTTTCAAGTGATATGTAAATAGAATGTAATATTTATATGTGAGAAGGATTTCATACTGTAAAAATTTATAAGAAATCTAGGATTTTTTCGGAAGGATTCAAGGAATTTGAAAAGAAATCATGAGCTAAAATTGATGAAAATTCGCAGAACGATCGCCATATCAATGTCTTCATACAATATTACTGTATCACACATTTTCATTCATTTTGACGCGTATTCTCTGTGAATTTCTTTAACTTTCTGCGAAAATATCGCAGTTTTATAAAGGTAAAAACAAAAGTTAAACGAAACTTCTGTCTTGAAGTAAGATGTAAGATGAGTAATGTCAAAGAGGAAGAATGGAATTAAAGTCAACCCTACCTTTACTTACGTAAACACTCGCAGTAAGTGGCTCTATTACCTGCGTCCAAGCTCTTGCGACAGCGTGTTTGACAAGCTTGCCTCAATACTCCATAGACATTGACGATTCCTTCACTTTTTATTAGAATTACTTAATATGTTATATACAGAATGTATGTACGAATAAACTTTTACTGATTTAAAGAGATCTCCGTGATGAACGAGGTATGGAAAAATCTCCTCTTATGGTTTCGAGTGTAAATAATATTGCTAGACTGTTTATAATATACTTTGTATAATATGGAAGTGCACAGTATAGAATTAGAATATAATTATATCCTCTCAATAGCACCATGAGATCGGGATAGTTTCCTGACCCCAGCTCTAACATCAGGAAGTATCTATAGATACATCTGGGTAGAGTCCGCTTCCATAGCACCATGAGATCGGGGTAGTTTCCTGACCCCAGATATAACATCAGGATATATTTATAGATTCCTTTGGGTAGAGTCCGCTTCCATAGCACCATGATATCGGGGTAGTTTCCTAACCCCAGCTCTAACATCAGGAAGTATCTATAGATACATCTGGGTAGAGTCCTCCTCTATAGCACCATGAGAGATCGGTCTTGTTTCCTGACCACAGCTATAACAAGGGGAAATGTCTACATCGATACATGCCTTCATAAAGGAGATGAAGCGTAGAACCTCTCCATCCAGATCAGTCCCCATGAGCCAGAGAGAGGTTCGGAAGCCTACGTACAAGGAACATATACAGAACACACCCAAGAACTCATGTTATAGAGAAGAAATAATGTCAGACGTACCAGGATCCTCCCATGTGACCAGTTTCAACTTTTTTTCTGACTTGAAAAATAAGGTGTGGTAGCGCCAAGGTTATGTTCCCGATGTGCGCAGTTTAGGCTTAGAATATTGACGAAGGACTCTTTTTAATTTTTTTTATATATAATTTTTAAAAATTCTAATGTAATTATATATCATGTATTTGAGATTGACTGCCACCAAAGAATCTGGAAGGGGAAGAGGGTCAGGGGGTATAATTGTCGGTTTTAGGGAAGGCGGGAAATATAGAGTAGAGAGTTCTGAAAAGGATGGCACTTGGTTATCTATTTTCTTATCAACAAACACAAGAGCCCCCCAACATGTTATCTGTTTAATATTTGTATACCTTCCTCCAAACCAAATACAGCTGCATAACTTAGATAAGCTGTTTACATACATTCAAAAGCAAATAGCAGATGGAAAAGAAATTATTTTACTTGGAGATTTAAACATCAGAACTGGGAAGTTGGGAGGACTACACAATCCACTTAATTTCCAGCTCCCCCTAACATCGGAAAGAAGGGCTAAAGATCATATAATATCATCTCTGTCTAATAAACTTCTTGATTTCCTGGAAGATAATTCTTTGACAATAGTTAATGGAAGATCTAGAGGTGATAAAGATGGAGATTTTACATACATATCCGAAAGAGGCTCTTCAACTATTGACTATTGCATACTCTCACAGGGTTCACTACAAATTTTACTGGACTTCAAAGTCGATGACCAACTGTACTCAGACCACCATCCTTTGGTTTTAACGATAAAAGGCCAAAACTTCAATGAGAAAAAAACCAAACGGGAAGATTATAATATTACGAGATATAGATGGTCAGCCGATGGACTCGCAATGTTTAAAATGAAACTGGAAGAATTGCGGGAAAAAAACATACCAGCCTCCGATGACCTTGTATACACTTTCAATCAGCGAATTTTGGAAGCAATGTCATCTGCAAAAATAACCTACTCAATTAAGGGCGGCCCCAGGAAATCTAAGCCGTGGTTCGATAAGGACTGCTATGATATGAAAAAACTGGCAAAAGAAAGTCTGAAGAAATATCGTAAAACAAATAGATTGGAAGACAGAGAATGTTATGCTTCTTCCAGAAAGAAATATCTCGCTTTATTGGATCTAAAAAGGAAAGGCTTTGATAATGAAAAACAGGAAATACTCAGAAATGCTAAAGACTCAAAGACCTTCTGGAAAACTATTGCGCTCTACAAAAGCACATCTATAATCCAAGGAGAAATATCTATACAGGACTGGCTGAACTTTTACCGCGAACTAATGACTACAGAGAAAAATTTGAGAATTTGTAATTTACATAATGTGATTTCTCAGAACGATCCTATATTGGACTCAGAGATAACCAATGCAGACATATACAAGGAGATAGCTGGTTTGAGGAGTAACAAGGCATGCGGGCCCGATGGCATCCCCAATGAAGTATTAAAAACACTCCCTGATTCGTACATACTGCTGTTGAAACAACTCTACAATAGTGTTATGACGACTGGAAAATACCCAGCAATTTGGACTAATTCCACTATACACCCAATCTTTAAAAATGGTTATAAGAACAGCCCCTCCAACTACCGAGGTATTGCACTGATTAGCAATGTATCAAAGCTTTTCACATCAATCCTAAGATCACGACTGGAGGAATGGGTCGAAGGAAGAAGGGTTATACCCGAAAACCAAGCGGGATTTAGAAAAGAAAGATCATGTATTGACCACATATTTACACTAACTACTTTAATCCAACTATCATTAAGAAAAAAGAGGGGAAAACTATATGTCTTTTTTGTCGATCTAAGGAAGGCATTTGATACTGTACCCCACTCACTACTTTGGAAAAAACTTTACAACCTAGGCATAAGTTACCAATTCATAAGTACGATCAAAAGTTACTACGAACAAGCAACTATAGCTATCAGATGGAAGGGATCATTTACGGAAAGTATTAAGATAAACTCGGGAGTCCTCCAGGGAGAACCACTTTCCCCACTGCTATTTATATTATTTATCACGGACTTAATCGAAATTTATAATAACTCAGACCTGCCGAGTGTAAATTTGCCAGAATTTGGAGATATCCATTTATTGCTGTACGCCGACGACATAGCAATTATAGGTGAGTCCAGGATAAACCTCCAAAAGAAGATCAAAATACTGAAAGAATATCTCGATGAGAACTTAATGACACTAAATGAGTCCAAGTCAAAGATTATGGTGTTCCGTAATGGAGGTAAACCCTCAAATAAGGATAGATGGTTCTGGAATGATAAACCCATAGCAATAACTTCAAGATATACATACTTGGGATTCCCTCTGACACCAACAATAACAACTACTCACCCGGCAAATTACTTTAAAGGAAAAGCACTTACAGCAATTAACGCCACACACCCAATATTAATAAAATCAAAAGCAAAGTCAATAAATTTATCAATCAAACTCTTTGATACAATAGTGAGAGCTGTCCTGATGTATGCCGCTCCATTATGGGCAACAGAGCATAAAGACTTACTGGACAATATACAAGACATATTTATCCGTAGGTTCCTGAATCTGCCCAGATACACTCCAGGTTACCTAATCAGATTAGAAACCGGTCGTATCTCATTGAGTGTAACAGCCTTAAAATTAACCCTGAAGTATTGGCTGCGGGTGTTGAATATGAGCAGTGACAGATTGCCACGTATATGTTTTAATAGAACACGGGAACTCTCTAATGCTTCGGGCACACCCATCGGTTTCATTAAAAAGCTCACTAATCTGCTTAACGATAATGGATCCCCTGCACTTGTTTCCTGTGATGACCCTGAAACGCTGAGGAGCGCGATTACAGGGCTCTTAAAAACAGCGGCAGACCAATCTATACAAAACGACCTTACAAGAATGGATAAATCTAAGCTATACTCTCACTACAAAGACATTCACATATCTTTCATGACGGAGGGATACCTTTTAGGGGATTTTCCTTTCCGGTTGTAAGACTACTCGCACAAGTTAGAATACTTTCAAGTTTTTTTAGAGAAAACCACACCAAGATGCTCTGCGGTGAGGACCCGACTTGTACCTTCTGTAATTCAAAACTACAAAATGAAATCACTCACTATATTTTTGATTGCTCTGCTCTGAAAGAAGAAAGAAGAACCCTTATGCTCAAAACTGGGCAACTCTGTGCTTCACTTCCATCAATAATTGACAATATGACCCAGAATAAGTATATTGCTACGGCGTTTTATGGTTTCCACAAGTCCATATCTCAGAAGAAGGCCAAGTGATACTCACTCCTCACTTTCTTACTGCTACTCTTTTTGTGTTGATTTCTTGCTTCCCTCTTTCTTATTATTATTATTATTTTTTTTTCCTTTTCTTGTTTTTTTTTTTCTTTCTCTTTTTACTCTGTATATATCGCTATTTCCGTTGTCTCACTGCTTTGTTCTTATGCATACCTCTGGTGAATCCTGTATAGGGTCAGTGACCCTAAATAAAGGCTTTTTTGTTGTTGTTGTTGTATTTGAGATTGAACTGTTCCATTCTTGTGCCAACTACATGGCTTAAAAGTATAGCTCCTCTATGGCGGTTACAATGTTCTGTAGAATATGAACGAGGGAACCTTTGATACCATTTGGGAATATCCTTCCTCAATCTTAGAATGCGATTTTTAGACGTTTTTGTGATATATTCAAAGGTAGATCAATGTTTGCATATAGCTTTCTCAAATCTTGTAGAACACAGGAACACCCATGCTTTTAGAAAATTTGTTCCTTTGTTCAAAATAAAACCTTGATATTAAAAAAGATGTCAATTTTATATTGAAGCTGTGAACTCTAGTAGATATTTAGCTTACGTTTGAATTCTCAAACACAATCTCAGAGGCAAAGGTAAACACATATATATATACCAAAGCTGGTGTTGTGGCTTTGTCACCGACCTGAGGCCGCTAATTTGTGGTGACGGTCAATAGATGGCGTCTAGCTTTGACGTCTATTTTAACGGGAGAGGCTACCTTTGTCTTTGTATATATCTATACTCGATGTCTGCCGAGAGTTCTTGGCCCTCTCTTGACCAGTTCCTGTTACAATTCAGGCAATCCAAGCGGCAATGATAGGTTGATGTCTCAACAGTGGAAGCCCCAGATTGAGATATGAAAGACGTTCACCGCCAAATTCACTCAATAAACGGGGAAATGGGTTAAGACGTTAAGGCGTGCAAGATAAGATGACGCTTTCAATTTTTCACTAATCATCATTTTGGTCTTCAACACAATTCAAGGAAGGAACCAACCGACTAAATCTCCAAGAATCATCAGGGATTGAGCTCCGGTGACGTTTGAAGACGGTAATCCATCTTTTTTCCCAGTACCTTCTTTTGCGTACCGCCAAATGGCCTTCTTCAGGGCAATTAGGCTTGTGACCTCGGCGGGAGTGTAGCTCGGGCCCTCTGCGGGGGGGCGAGAGCCGGGGGCAAGGCAGAGCAATTAACGAGGTCCCCCATCTCCCTTACACCTTGTTGACAAACAAACTTACTCTCTTTAATTAGAAATAATACCCCAGGATCATTATGCCTTTTATATGTTTATTTATTTATTTATTTTGTTTGACTAGTGTCGTAGATATTTTTTATAAATTTGAAACACTGTGCGTGAAAATGCTCAAGAAAATTCTAAAGTTCTTTTCTCAAGTCTAGCTGAATTTTATTTTTATCCTGTCAAGCAAAAAAGATTTTTTGAAACTTCAATAAAATATCAGCATCTTGCTATCAGATATTCTTGAGGTATTATATAGCAATATATCAATACGCTGAAATATCCTGTAGAAGGGAAAATATGTTCAGTATAACTTAGATGGAATCTATTTCATTTTCAAATGCCTGACGCAATATTCACTATCCTATTGACATGCTGCGATACCCTAGGAGGAAGCAATGCAAAGTCCATAGAATTGTCTACCAAGGAACATATAATTTAGAAAGCTATCGAGGTAGACTAGCTGAAGACAAGGCCATGCATGTCGGCCGATTTATTTAATTACCATTGACTCTACATGGAATTCGACACACCCAGACTACCTGATAGTTAGCAAGATACTGGTATATCCTAATAATTCACCTACCATTCGAATATCTTCAGAAACTATTATCAATTCCCTCTCCCCATTTCAATATATCACTGCTTAATAACACAAAATGACATGACATTTTTTACAAATACTGCTATTAAAATTTGGAATGTCGGACTAAAGTCATTTACCTCTGTCTCTTTTGAAGATCATTTCGGATGAATCAATTCATGATGAATCAAAGTCAACCAGAAGATACCCCTACTTTTTTTGCTTAATTTTCGATTACAATCGATAAATACAATTTTAAAAAATTCTGGTTCGTTTCCAAGGTGACTAACGTGGCAACGGCACCCATTTTCCAATGAAGTTAAAATTGCGACTGCTGTGATAGAGATGCATGGAAACATCTGAGGCTCTTCATTGGACACGAAAACAACAACAAGAATCGATAAATGCAATAAATATATTAATAAATAACGAATTATTAAAACATTTAATTAAGGAAGCGTCAAAATCATTACAAGAACTGTTTCAGAGCGTGACTGTTTGCTTTAAAAATTCGAACACCGCGCATTCCAAGTTTTATTTTGAAGTTCTGATGAATTATCATAATAGCCATAATGATCTTCTTGAACACACATTAAAATTAGAGTTCAAACATCCAGCTATTATATATATATATATCAAGATTAGAATTATTTTTTTTATGTTTTGTTGTTGAAAATAGGTGCAGTCGTAAAAGGTAAAGATAATTATTTACCTTTCAAGTAGATTTTATTTTGAATCACTTGAAGCAAATTACACATAAAATTATTTTTATCACAGTAATATAAAATTTAGAAAATGAATTCTATAATCGTGATTTTAATTAAAAAAGGTAGGGTTAACTATACATATTTACAACAATAATAATTAAAAGTGGTATGTTTTGAATCTATGGTCAAAAATATATAACAGTCAATGAATGAAAATGAAATATATGTTTTTAAAAAAAATAAAATATTTGTATTTTAGATTATATATAATATATATATAATATATTGTGGAATAATAACATGTGGAAAAATCAAACTTTTGAAAGATTAATAAACGTGTAAAATAAAGGCCTTATTAAAATTTACATTATTGTTCATGGCTTCGCTTCGAACCGTAAAAGGCTACTAAAAGAGAAAGACAGAGAGAGAGAGAAATATATACGATATATTTACATATAATAATAATAATAAATACTAAGATTTCTAGTTCTCATAATCCTTCTCTCTTTCTCTCTCTTTCAGTACAATTCATATTTTCACATCAGTATCTTTATAGAAAGATCACCAACTAATGGAGTTGGTGTTAGGTTTTCTCAGACCTATTGTGGAAAAAAGAAACAATAGCAACAACAACAAAAAAAAAAACATATATTCTTATGACCATTCTTTATTAACCCAAGTTTCATATAACCAGTAGGTGCGTTTGAATATACGAGATTTTGACATTTTATAAACTCAACGTAGAACTGCTATTCCCTATATGAATAAATATGTGGGTCACATAACAGCACAGAATTAACCAGGAGCCTCTCAGCATATTAATCATGATATTATGGAGCTAATATATTACTTCCTTTATACACAAATATACTACATACCTTAACAGAAAAATTATTCGATCAATAATTTCATAATTGGTAGGTCAATATAAAATTCTTTTGTAACATTAAAGCTTTGACCATGTGAGTGTAATTTTGAATTGACTGAATAGAACAATGAGAAAATCAAATTAGAACTATCAATGAAAAGTTACTGTACATATTTCTCTCTCTCAGAATTTATTTACATATATGATAGAGTTTTTCGGAATATTTTGTGATGTTTAGATGATTTGACGAATTTTAAGAAAAGAGTTATCTACGAATAGAATAAATGAAACCTGGGATAATGTAACTCGAATATTGAAATTCGATAACGTTCCTGATTTGCAGGTACTTCCAAACTTTATAAGATTAATTATCATCATATAATCTATATCATCATGTTTCTGGATATCCCTTTATTCTTTAGATACTTTACCTACAAGTACATAAGCCTCTCTACATACGAATTGGATTTGTAAAGATTATTTAGACTGAAATGAGGCTTTCTATCGAAATTTGTATTTATTTTAAGATATTAGGTGTGTTAGCATTTAGGTTTGTCAAATGTCAAAAGGTTGCTCACCACATTTTTAACACTTATCTAATTTTGTATATCATAAAAGCTAACAGAATAAATTTGACTTCGTTATGGTATTTTATCCATGTTAGGATAGAGCCCTTAACGAATAATTTTATTAATACTTTTCAATATACTTTCGGGATAATGGGTAAGAACTCAGTGACACATTTCAAATATAAAATATAATACAAAATTTTTATTTATTTATTTATTTCTGGTATCCCCATAAATTAATTTCTAATTTAGGGATGTGTGTATGCATCAGGCTCTACCTTAGGATCATTCTCTATTCAATAAAACCGCATATTTAGAAATCCATTGAAAGACCTTGACTGGGGAATAAGAAAATAATACGAAATTATTTTATATAGAGATAAATGCAGAGGCTATAAAGATTTTTATTCTACTTAAGGCATATTTCGGTAAACAAAAGATCATAATCTTCAAGTGAATCTAATCTAAAAGCAAGAAATTTGTTACCAATGCTATCTAGTGAATCTGGAGTCAACACACCTGGGCATCGACGGCAAAAACAGTTCGATATTTCGACACAGCAAGTCTGTGGGCCAACGTAAGTGGATGGGGTTGAAAAAATACATAAAAAAAGCTTCAAGATTCTACAACGGGACACCAGAGAAAGGACCCCCAGTACTCCATCTTCCGTCTAAAAAGATGGATCGAAATTTCCATTCCAACGACTGCTGAAGGCCAATTAGCACCTAATCAAAATTTTCCTTTTTTTTTTCAGCGCTCCGAGAAAATTGATTTGTGTTTTACTTTCAGGTAATATTAGCATGCGTTGGTTATTGTTGTAGATACCTTCGTAGTTACCCGATAGGACTGTTTGGGTTAGTTACCTATAGATTCCTTTGACAGCTGATTCTTTCGGTCAAATTTTCTCATCACTTCGATACAATTCCTGTAGTTTACAACCCGTACATTTACTTTCCAGATATTAGATAATGACAATTAAAATAATTTTATTCACATTTTGTCAATACATGCAAAAGTGCACAGTACGAACTATTTTAAAAGATAATTATATATATGCATACTATGTACAATGAATATGGCGCCTTTGCCACCGCTGCAGAGTTTGGTGGAGAATCGCCAGTGGGTCTCCAGCGACACCACGTATTTAGCGATCTACGAAGACATTATAGTGGGTTAATGGATTGCCAACCTATATTTTCGGACAAAGTTCCTCACTACTTTGATATAGTTCCTGATGTTTCCATGTTATAAAATACTTTATAGACATCAGAGTGGTTTATTTAACTATGAATTGTTTTGATAGCTTATTATTTCTGTATTTTCTTTTCATTACAAACCGATTTCAGATGTAATGGTTAAAATATATTGCTATAAATTACTTCACAGGCATTAGAATAAATCAGCTATGTAATAATGGCTGCGTTAACATTTTGATCAACGTTCTTTGCTCATCAATCCAGTATTTTCCTTTATTTCTTTATTTCGCTTGTACACGCTTGTTCAGCGGTACAACTAATAAAATTGGAACGATACAGAGAAGATTAGCATGGCCCCTGCGCAAGGATGATACGCAAAATCGTAAAGCGTTCTCTATCTCTCTCTGAAAAATGTAGACGATGAATATTGACTCTAAATTGACTTTTTTTAAATATCCAGTTTTTCTTCCTTCTCCTATAACCTACAGGAATCTGTATATAAAAATGACAGCATCAGAATACCTACAATCTATATATATAATATTATATCAAAATAATTAGTATTCTATATATTTACCATATAACATTGTAAATTCGAATTTCTTTCATCCTCGTTTCATCCACACTCATTTGCTGTATATCATGAAAATCTGTATAAAAGACTAAATGTCTTAATAAAATATTGATAGACTGATACCCTTCCTGTAGTGAAAGCTACAGATGTAAATTACAGATGAGTCAGTCACCTGTAGTTTGCCGTTTCTTTCGAATAAACTTTTCCATTACAATAGAATACAGTTGCTGTGGGGGAAACCCCATCGTTGTAAATTACTGGACAGACATTAAAATGGACCAGACATGGTAGTAAATAACTTTGTAGACTATTTGAAATTCAGCAATGTAGGTGCATAATTACATGTTTCAATTCCTGTAGTGAATGAATTTGTTGTGGTCCTACCATGGATGGAATACTTAGCAGATTCCCATCTGAGAAAACTGAAATTTCTTCAACGATACAGTTAGTCCAGTATACACTACATGGAATGGATAGGAAAATGCTCAATATCTATTTTTGTCCTTTAACAACTGTTTAATTTATGTTTATAGTTAGTTATTGTTTTGAAAATAGAGAAATCCATAAATAGATATTTAATTAAAAAGGCATATATTGAACCAAAATATAATATTATATTAATATGTTATATATATAAGTAAAAGATTTGAAGCGTACGAGGATACTTTTCTTTTAAACAGATTTATGGAATCTTGACAATTTGCCAAAGAGGTGTTCAGCTGGTAGTGACTAAGACAAATCTATATGGTCAAATTTTATGTTATATATTTATTTCTGTTATCTTTTTTATATTTTAAATTACTTCACACACGCACAACAAAGAATATATTCTTTAAAAATAATGTTTACAAAATATAAATATCCTCGTACGCTTCAAATCTTTTACTTATACTCATCAGAGGACTCCAACTTTCTATATGTTATATATATGATAAATATGTTATAATACCTTGAAAAAGGTTGGCGTCGAGCCAACTGAAATATTGGTAAAATAAATTATATTTTGATCCTATATATGTCTTTTTAATTATAATTAGTTATATATCTATACATATCAAAAATCTTTTTGGTCGCAGTGGTACAGCCTACTCCACGCTGACGAGCGCCAAAAAGCGCGAAACGCGTTCGTGGATGGCTTTTCTTGATTTATCAAGAAATTGGGTTGGCCAAATATCAGGGAACAGGCTAAATCAATGAATAGTTGATTTCTGTTCCACCAGATGGCACCTCATGCAATACTATATATTGTAAGCCGATAAAACATAATGTCCACAACAGATTTATGGAATCTTGACAATTTGCCAAAGAGGTGTTCAGCTGGTAGTGACTAAGACAAATCTATATGGTCAAATTTTATGTTATATATTTATTTCTGTTATCTTTTTTATATTTTAAATTACTTCACACACGCACAACAAAGAATATATTCTTTAAAAATAATGTTTACAAAATATAAAACACTTTATATATATTACCATATATTTATTAAAGTCTTTCTCTATAATATTAATATTTATATAAAAATGCTGAATAAATGTTCAAATATTTATTCTACCGAATCGGATACCTGAATTTAAATTACACCAAATTTTATTATGGTCTTACAGAATTTTACCTAATTTAAAATAGAATATCAATTTATGATTTGTACGAATTAACAAGATTTTCTACACTTTAAAATGATCGTTTGATATATTTCAAACTATATCTATGAAATCAACATCTGAGTATATAAAAATACAAATAGCTATATATAGATAAGATATTTGTTGTAAATAAATAGTTTAAGGAAATATAAGTGGAGATTTTTTGTTCCGCTGTCTGGTATATATCTTGACAGTTCAGAATTATGTCTGTAACAAAAAACAAATGATTACTCTGTTATTATTTTGTCGGTAAGTGATGTTTGATGAGGTAATGACCCTAGTTTATGTCTCGTCTGGTTTTTACATCGCATCTAAGGAATATTATACCCTCATATTCCTTTTTTTACTGGACATAACTTGTGTAAATATGTTTTGTTAATAAATTGGAAATATAGCTATGTTTTTCATATATGTTTGTTCTTAAACAAAAACTATATTAAACGATAGTTACTATATATATACTTATAATTGCTATATACTTGCTAAAAATTAGTTTTATTGTACTTTCATGAAAAATATTATATCCCACACATATACGGTAAATAGAAAAAAACTCCATGTTTTAACATTGTGAGATTTTCTGTAGATATGTATATATATATCACATTTTAAAATATTTTTTACTTAAAAATACTCTGTAGAAAAAAAATTCATGAGACTAGTGATTGTTGTTTTTTTTTTTTTTTAATTTACAGAATATTTTTATGAAAACATTTATAAAATGTGAAATATATATATCAAAAGAAAATCTTACAATGCTAAACATACACTATAGATTTTTTTTAATTCCAAGAATATTGGCCGAAAATATCCTTTCTTAATTATTCAAGAAAAGCCAACGAGGTACGCGTTTCCGGCTATTGGCCCTCGTCAGCGTGGTGAAGGCTGTACCTCAACGACTCTACCTCAAGCTGGTCCTTGAGTCTTCCTGAAAAATCAAGGAATGGGCATTTAAGGCCATTAGTGCGTGAGAACTCCAAACTATATGAAAAATAGCACTAAAGTAAAATTGTAATGAGTTCAGGTTGATAAATAAAGACTTATCCTAGTCTTGCAACTGAATGTTGCTGATAGCTTGTGTTAAAACAATTATATTCGTCTAGTATTTGAGTGTGTATATCTATATTAATAAAATGGAAATTTCATAAGTGGACATCACTAAAAACTTTCGTTACAATGCATCAATTTCAACCAAATTTTCAACATTTATGAAAAACGAGATGGAGCAGGTTTTGCCCAACATCAAAATATATTTCCTAACATTAACATGCGTAACTTCGCTGTTATCGATTAAATACAAAAAAAAATCAACAGAGTTAATTTTATTTATATATAAATACAAAATTAAATTTCAACCGAGTTAATTTTTTTACATACTAGCTAATAATCTCAATCTGAAAAATATTCAAAACAAGCAATTTTAAGATAACACCATATGTAAAACAGTCGGCCAAGAAAACAACAACGATATTACATCTTTCTCACATATTCACACACAATCTTGATTAATAATTAAAACTAATCTTTTACATTGTTTATTATACTTAAACTTTTATTTCTACATTTGTTTTTAAATACCCAATTGTTTTATCATGTTTCTAATTTCGCCTAACAAATATACAAATTTATAGTGACCAACATATGCAAATTTTATCTTTGTTTTTATTTAACTTGATATCGTAAACATAACATCCATTGTAAGCATTTTTCTGTTCACCTTCCGTGGTTTCTCTTTTCTCTGATAGTTTTTAGGTGTAGTATATTTTCTTATTACTAGACTACAAACATTCCCTCGAGAAACACCTGGGCGAAGCCGGGTACATCCGCTAGTATATATTATAACGATATATCGTTTAAAATATAGTTTAGGAACTATTTATCGTCTGAGAAATATATATAATGTAACAAATCATATATAACATATATAGCCATCGTGAAAAGAAACATTCACGTCTTAGGTATAGGTAGCGCGCTATTGCTTTGTATTATATATATAGTCATCTTCTTCTTCTTTCTTATCTCCACTCAATCATATTAGGGTATCAAGCTTGTAAAGCTTGAGACTTTTGATGGTGTCTGCCGGGGAAGAGTAGAGTTCATTAATGAATGAGTCAATACAGTCAATAATGTGTTTTGGGGTTTCAGGTTGAGAATTGTACTTAGTACATAGTGGGAAAACCTTGCAACCATTCTGGAAAGTCATTATCCGTAACCCAATCATATATAGCCATAATTTAGAAAAAATAAAATATAAATAACATTATGATTTCTAAATTTTAAAATATTACCATTTGAGAAAAAGGAAACATATAAGTCAACCTTATTTTAAACCACTAAAATTACACGTTAATTAATAATAAAAAAAGTATAAAATATAGGTTTTAAAAAAAGGCATTTCCTTCGACATTTGTCACAAAGAGGAAGTCCTAGGAAAGATGACGACATGTCAGGGGTAAATTCCAACGCTCTCAAGACTAATTTACACATATTTCAGGCCAAAAAAGCTCCCCCTTCAGCGCGTGCAAAAACGCCAGCAGCACGTGTTGGCACCGAGGCGTGAACGCATCAGGTCTATCTATATAAAGGGGACTCTTGTCACTGGAGGTGCGACCCTCTTAATTACTGCTAGAGATGTTTCTAAAAAGAGAATGCCTAAAGAATGCTAACTGCTCTCTCTCTCTTCAAAAAAAAAAAAAAAAAAAATCTAATCAAAATAAAATTTAAGGGATGATTGATTAAGCTTAAGTAGTTTGTAACTACCGTTTTGGAAATTGCTACTTTCTACATTTTACTTCATGCTTTTATTTTTGGAAGAAGTTTTTTCCAATGTTATTTAGGCATGTGAATGTTAAATGGGATAGATTAGCATGCGTAACTTTCAATTTTCAATTAAATAAGTTCTGGTAGGTTATATTAACTACAGAAAAATAACATGTTTTCTTTCAGTTTTAGGCGAAAAATATTCAATAAAATTTATATTTGTGTGATATAGCATCAATAGAATAGATGTGGAATTTTGAAACTATATGACATACCTTATTCTTCAGTTTAAATAACGGTTGATAATTGGACATAATCAGGATACAGAAGAATAAACACAAGTTTAGTTGAAGTTTTAGTTTGAATTTGAATATTTTAAAGTTTCTTTTTGAATAGCATCAATAGAATAGATAATGAATTTTGTATCATATACCTTATTCTTCATTTTAAATAACGGTTGATAATTGGACATAAACAGGATACAGAATAAGAAACACAAGTTTAGTTGAAGTTTTAGTTTGAAATTGAATATTTTAAAGTTTCTTTTTGTATAGCATCAATAGAATAGATAATGAATTTTTGTATCAAATCTTATTCTTCGATTTAAATAACGATTGATAATTGGATATAAACAGAATACAGAATAAGAAACACAAGTCTTAGTTTGAAGTTGAATATTTTAAAGTTTCTTTTTGAATATCATCAATAGAATAGATGTGGAATTCTGTATCACTTCTTATTCTTCAGTTTAAATAACATTTGAAAATTGAACATAAACAGGATACAGAAAAAGAACACACAATTCGAGGAGAAGAGCTTCTTCATCTTTTCCCCGACTTGTCTTTCTTTTTCTATAGCTAATAAGGATATTATAGTTGTCTTAATAATCAGAATACTTGACATGCCTTTAGACAATTGACAATTTAAACAATTATATCGATTCTTCTAATCAATTGTTACAGAAATAAATATTGAGATCAAATAAAGGATAATATATAATAAATGAGTAAATAAAGGGTAGATAAAATGTAGGGGGATATATATAGTTGTATATCAAAATTAAAAATGGCATATTCTGACCAGGAGCACATGTGCTTTACAGAAGGCATAACACCATCTGGTGGAACAGAAATCAACTAAACATTGATTTAGCCTGTTCCCTGATATTTGGCCAACCCAATTTCTTGATAAATCAAGAAAAGCCATCCACGTAAAGCACATGGCTCCTGGTCAGGATATGCCATTTTTAATTTTGATTTCAACACCTGATCTTTTTATCTTTTATTTTTTTCTTTCATTTTTTCATAGTTGTATATGTGTACAAATTTCTTCAGCAAGGGAGACTTCCCCACCTTGAGAGAGTCCTCCTCCAGACAAGGTCTTCTTGAACACTCCTCAGTTCCATGTCGAGGAAGTACCTGTAGATGTCTGTCTTGGCAGACGTCTTGATAATTCTTCATATAGGCTCTTTACATTAAGTGATAAACGTTCTGAATATTCTACATAATCTGCACATATGATATATTGTCTCGTATATTTCACATAGCTAATGTATATAATATTCTAAGCATATCCTATATAATATTTCTATTGATCATGTTTTGATTTTTTTCAAATAATTAGTATGTTTAAAACATGTTCAGTCGCATTCTTTATTTTTTTAACAAAAATATATTGAAGAGAATAATTTGAAACACCCATGTGAAATACTTAATTATCCTACACGTAGATGTTTGATTATTTAGGGTGATATTCCCGTTGAAGAGCTGATAAGTCTCTGAAAGCTTTGAGATAATAAAAAGTTTTACAAGAAACTTAGCCTTAGATGCATTATTGATTTTATTGTAACAAAAGTTCAAAATATTCCACTTCCAAAGCACAAGTTTTTCAAAAGTTTATAATTCTGGATAAAAATAATCTATTTAATCTCAACAAAAATACAACTCATGCTAAGATTAAATCCTTTTCCAAAAGAAACATTCTAAACAAGTGTCTAACACCATTCTACAAAATGAAATCAAGAAAAACTAAAAGAACACAATTAAGAAATCCAGGAAATCAAATACTATCAGCAGCATCACCAGATTCAAGCAATTTACCTTCCAGATATCATTTGATAGATATTAAAATATTCATTGATAACATCTAAAATATATTTGACAGAAGGAACCAGTCGTTTCTCTCCCCATTAGATCAGGAGTTTCTTGTAAGCAAACTCAGGTAATTGGTAGGGCGGAGACACTTGCCTTGGTCCCCAACTAACCCACTGGACATTTCTTTTACAACCACCATAATTGATAATGACAATAATTACAGAAAATATAAATACCTGGATGAAAAACACTAAGGCGTGTTCAAAGCACAAAACCTTTTTTACTAAGTCCCAAAATTGTATTTGACAAGGAATGGTTAGGCTCATTTTTACTTCGATTTTTTATATGGATGTTATTATGTTGTTTAAACTTTGGATTTTTTTAAATGTTTGAATGATAAAAATAACTTTGTGGTTTTTTATATTTGACTAGTCGGGTAGCTTGCTTCATAGTTTGGTTTCAAGAAATCTTGTAAAATACACGTCTTTGAGTCAAGCCTTTCTGATTCTTTTTATCGAAAGGCATTTATATATAAAGTTTATATACAGGCACAAATCCAACCTTACATTTATACTGAAAGTATAGATAATGGTTCACATATTTTCGTTGATATACTCGTATATAGGAATCCTCTATTCACTCATAAATGTAAATGTTGTAGAGAGGAATATCCTATTTTAAAAGATATACAATATTTCTGTCTAGTTATGTTCTTTAATTTTTGAAAACGGCCTATTTCATATATGTATATACCTTTAGCATATTTACATATTCAGAATAATTTTCATATTTAAATAAGCACTTACTATATATCGGAAATGAAGACATTAAGATACCAATGTTTATTTTACATATAAATCAAACTTCTACTGTCCTTACTGCAATGCAAAAGTTTGATTTATATGTAAAAGTAACATTCGTAACTTAATGTTTTATTTTCTGATATATAGATAGCATGTTATTGCTTTGTATAAACTTACTAAATAATTATAAAAAAGGCATCTCCTTATCGTGCAACTGAAATTTAGATTTATAATTTATGCACCTTATCCCAGTACAATATCACATTTGTACTATTTTTTTACTAAATATAGTAACTATAAAACACACATGTATGATATTTATATAGGTTTTCATGATTGAATCATATTAATTTTCGAATTTACGTTCTATTATTGAAATCTAAGAACCTAAAGTACACTCTATGTAATAGTGAATTTAGCCAGAACTTTTCACACTACATGTTTTACTGTCCGGCTTTGGAAGATGAGAGAGTAATTCTCGGGCAAAGGATTGCTTATTAAAACAATCCGACATATGTTTTATTGACAAAAGTAGTGAAAAATCAAGACCAATGCATTGGCTTTTCACAAATTCTGGAGATCAGCACAGTCAAAAGGCGTAACAGAAGAGGGACCCAACTTGAGGAAAGATTGATGTTATTCTACACTTTCTGTAGATAACTGCTATGTTTCTTCTGTTTAACCATCTAGGAGAATCCTGTATGTGACGGATGTCCTTAATAAAGGCTTTGTTGTTGTTTTCGAATATTTATTTGAAACATTTTTCTAAATGAAAGCCAAAGAGATTCTACCATTTGAAACTATTAGCAGCAACACATAAAATTCCGAGGATAAGTTTCTTTTATTTCAAAAATTTTATGTGTTGCTGCTAATTATACACCAGAGGATTCCACCTTATGATTTGAAACTATCAACAATAAAGACTAAATCATTATTTGAACGGAGTCCATGCTAATATTTTCACAATGGAAAAATTTCAGTTGCTGAGGTATGTGTATGGAATTATAAATATCCATATTCTCACAATTATGATAGTTTGGTACTAGATTCAACTATTATGGAAATAAAAAAAAAAGAGTAAAACACTTCACAAAAAGGTATATCTATTGTATAAAGAGAATGTATATATTTTATGTTTTATATTTTGAATACTTTTAAATCCACTCTATTATAACTTTATTAGTTCACATGCTAATTATAACATTTAAAAATACAAAAATATATTTCTCAACGATGAGTTTATTTTTATTTTAAATTAAATTTAAACTAAAA
The DNA here is from genome assembly GCA_030710605.1 of Cordylochernes scorpioides. Taxonomy (NCBI): domain Eukaryota; kingdom Metazoa; phylum Arthropoda; class Arachnida; order Pseudoscorpiones; family Chernetidae; genus Cordylochernes; species Cordylochernes scorpioides. Next base: position 48,992,687 of record CP092866.1, read on the forward strand.
GCGATAATCGCTCTTCAACGGGCTTAATAAAAAACATCGACTATATCTTACAAGAAATATTTATAAATACATACGCGCGTAGCGTGGATTAAAATTGAAATGTAATTAACAATGTTATGGAATATGTCTAAGTTTTTAGGGCGACCAAAACCTATCAAATTTATCTATTGATTCCTTTTTTACAATTTTATCGTGAATTATAACATTCCTGAATACATACTTCATATTCAGAATAGATAAAATTTTAAACATTTCATATATGCATAATATTCCATAAACAAAATTTGTTCAAAATAACGCGATACCAAAAATGCATATAAAAACTAATATGTAAATAATATTTAAATTATGTGCTATATTATCCAAATTTATGACCCCCCAAATTATTAATATATTCATCGATATAGACAAAATTCCTTTAAAAAAAGCAGCTTAATTCTCCAATATAAACTTTGTTTTTCCCAAGTCCACATAAGGCTATCGTAGATCGTCGATCTATAATAAAAACATGAATTTCAAATGATGTTTTATGCATCCACACTTATTTCCTCTTGGCGTCCTTGTCGATGTAAATTTCTTGCATGTGCAATGTGTTCACACTTTCCTCAATGTCTTTGTTCTGTGCTTGTTGTTCCTTGATGGTTGGCCCCACGCGCCTTGCATTACAACATTCAATTTCAGGACGTTGCCTATTTGTATTGGAATTGGCTAAGAACCATTTACGATACGTTATACAGATATCTAACAAATGAACATACATAGGTTCTTATAAAAATCTCACTGATTATCGTAAGTTATTTTCAATTGAAAATGGCTTTAAATTATAATAAATATTTTGAGGATATTATAATCTTCCCACAAAATATGCGAATATATTTACTATAAATTTAAGCCCTCAAAAAAATCGACCAATTTTTATTCTAAAGTAATGGCGACATTTAAAAAACGGAATTCATAGAATTTATTTTCCAATTTTAAACAGTTTTGGCAACACCTTTATAAAGCTTTCTATTTCTAGAATTGGCTTAGCTTCCAAAGAATGTTTTCTCTAGCTTTAAGTTTAAATATCTTGATCAGAGACGGAGAAGATACAAATCTATAAAAAATAAATAAATTCAACGTTGTTACCGAACTGTCACACACTATATATTTATTGGATTTGGTCTTATTACCTTGGGTTTTTAATCTATAATCCATATTGTGTATGCCTTATCACATTTCATACCAATTTGGTCACACCACAAACGAATGTTCTTTCATGAACTACCATTACAAATTAGAACGCAAAATTGAGGACAACGTACTTAAAATAATTCCACTGTTGTACTATTTTTCGTACTTAAGACTGTTTCAGAGAAAAACGCAGTCACATCAACCAATAGTTTATTTCAACTCCTGACATTTCATTGACTTCTTGCCACTCTCTTCAGGTCATTTCTCTCTACATTCCTCTGAAGAGATATCAGGAAGTCACTGAAGGGAGATGAAATTAACTATAGGTTGATGTGGTTGTGTTTTTCTCTCAATCAACTTCCAACCAACAAATTATTTTCAGAATTAAAACTATTTATTCCAAAAGTTTTCATATCATCAACGAATGTATTTTCAACGACGTACTATCCCCAATTTAAATCCATAGATGAGACAAAGACATTCCGAAAATTTTCGTTTTCCCAACTTGTCACCATTACCGACGAATACTTTCACGAATGTACCATCCTCAATTTGAATCTATATATGAGACAAAGACATTCCGAAAAGTGTCGTCTTCCAAATTTGTCACCATTACCGACGAATACTTTCACGAATGTACCATCCCCAATTTAAATCCATAGATGAGACAAAGACATTCCGAAAATTGTCGTTTTCCAACTTGTCACCATTACCGAAGAATACTTTCACGAATGTACCATTCCAACTTTGATACCAAAATGTCAAAAACCTTCTCAAGACATTCTATTGGCCATACCACGCCCGTTACATCACTCCCTTACCTAAGCCCGCACATAATTGAATAATGGTAATAGCCGAAATTGTAATGCACTCCCCGAGCCAATAAAAACGCCCGCGAAATGTGCCTCATTAAACCATTCTAATCTAATTAATTTTTCTTAATTGCTGAATTAATTATAGCCCCAGGGATCCCAATCCAACCAATTTTTTCTCTCCAGCAATGGATGATGGTAGGCTAATGGCAATGACAAAAATTGCCCTCTCACTGAATTTCTCTTTCATGATTCTGTTTTTTCTTCACTTTGTATCTACACTATCGTTCTACAAGACTTTGTAGACCAACATTATTTTATATGATTGGCTGAGAAGTCAAATAAATTTGAATACATGAATTAATAGGCTTATAATGTATCAAGAAACACGTGGTTACACCTTGGAAAAGATCGGGGTTTTGTCAACCAAAATATTGGACCTTTATGACCGAAATAAAGCCCATTTATTATTGAAATCCATAGAAAATATCAATAATAGCTTATATCCTTAAATTAACATAAACCGAAAGATCCCAAAATATTATAATGGCGACACGTTCTTCATTGTAATGCGGCAAATTCTGCAAACTTTACTGAAATTATAGAAAATTTAGAAGAAGGGAGTCATGGCTCATCATTTGGTAAACTTTCTCATCGGTTTCATCTAATTAAGCTAAAAAATGCTCTACAAATATATTGCAAATACTTCTTATATTGTCCGTATTCTCTAAGAAGGGAATATTAGCTTATCTATAGACATAAGTATCTAGGACAACAGAATAATATTTATATAAATACAACAAAATACATCGAGTAATGCTCTTATACGAAAATTATTTTTAAAAAACTATTTAATACTATTTTTACTTCTTGAGAAAATTAAATAACCCATTCTGTAATGTTCTACAATGTCAACAATGTACGAGATGTGCTCCAGATTTGAACCACACACGTAGGTCTCAAGACAATTTAAGATTCGTAAACAACAAGCTGTAACTTAGAAATCTCACTTTTTGCTGACGTTTCCTTCTGACCTATTTTGTTATCTAATTTGAGCCACTAGCGATGTTATTTCAACTCTGTTTGTTTCTGCCATACACATTCTATATAAGAACTTTTAAACTATTTTTAACATGTATGATTATTTTTGAAATAAAACAATTTTCTACTGCCCTTACTGCAATGATAAAAATAATGGTGATGAGTGGTGAAATCAGTGGTAATGAATCAGGCCCTCCCATTATTTTCTCATTGTAGTAAGAACAGTAGAAAATTATTTTATTTCACAAGAATCATATGCGTCAGAAATAAATTTATTATAACAGATGGCGAGCTTTGTATCATACTAATATATATGAATATTGTAGGTTTTAGATATTTTAAATTTTATAGCAGTTGTACATACTCGTGAATTGATACGCGAGCATCTCAAAACAATCTTATTTTTTTTGCTTATCCCTACTACACGTGGTACAGGCCATGATAATAATGGTGGGTAGTTAGCGACTGCTTTTTACTGTAAGCGCACCACATGCCAACAATCTTGTTTTTTTTTGCCTATCCCTACTACACGTGGTACAGGCCATGATAATAATGGTGGGTAGTTAGCGACTGCTTTTTACTGTAAGCGCACCACATGCCAACAATCTTGTTTTTTTTTGCTTATCCCTACTACACGTGGTACAGGCCATGATAATAATGGTGGGTAGTTAGCGACTGCTTTTTACTGTAAGCGCACCACATGCCAACAATCTTGAACATGAACAATCTTGTTCTTCGAAGAAGTTTGCGAGTTGCCATACGAAATATTGGAAAATAAAATATATGATCCAAAATAAGAATTTTTAAATAACATAAATATATATTTTATAGTTTTCCCATTTCTAGGGATCTCAAAGCCTTGAAAATTACCCATATTCATGAATATTTTGAATATCTACGACCACAACTTATTTGCATAGTTTCTTCTTTCTTGTTCCATAATAACTTTATTAGTTACCGCTCAAAAAGACCGACCTAGTTTATGATATTTGCAACAATAAATATTATGTGAAGGTTATTTACATATTAAACAAAAATGTTAACGCGGGATTCGATCCCGGTTCATGACTATCGGGAATCGAGGGTGTTACCCACTCGTCCACCGACTTCTTATTTGCATAGTTTCACCAGATACCATTATCATCAAAGATATAAACATAAACTAACGGGAATCTGTATATGCAAATGAGAGCAGATAGAATACCCATAACCCCTCTCTCTATGTATATAATATTATATTTAAATAATTATTGTTTGGAAAAATGCAGCTACATCAACCAATTTTTTATCCAATTCTCGATATTTCAGTGACTCTCTGTCATTATCTTCAGGGGAATGATTACAGCTATATCTTTTCCAAACAACTCCTAACCAACAAATTATATTTAAAAATAATTATTTATCTCTATATACATGTTTCTCATATATAACTTGTGAATTATCAATTTCTCTCCTTATTTTTGACACATTTTTTGTATCTCTCAGGAGAATATGTATATAGGATTGAAGGTCTTAAGGTATGGATTGATTGATTCAGATGAACATCTATGCAATAGAACCTCCCATTAGAGACCACCAAAAGCCTAGATACTCTTAGTCTCTCTTGAAGGTACTTTTTCAATGATATTTGGATTAGATCAAAACAATTTATTCTTTATTTTACAAAAGTGATCATTAAGGAAGATAGTGTCTCATCTAAATTTGTGTAAATTCTATATGGTTGTCTATAGCTTCCCTAAATATTTTCCTATCAAAAATTAATCAGAATTTGCACATAATATAGAAATGGTTCAACATAATCTAAAAATTGAATCGGCGAGAAACTTCTGTAAATCACTAATAATCCAAAAGCTCTTTCAACATTTACTATTCTCTCATTACAGAAAAGTTTGTAGAGAAGTAAAGTTTTCAATAATAAATGAAAATTTGAGCGTTGAAATAGTTTCAAACTTAATAGGTTTTATGCAAATACTTTTTTAAACTTTTAGATTTGAAGAGAAAAAGGCGGAGTAGCCACAATTCATGAGATAAAAAATACAGAAATAATGTAAAATGGTAGGTCTAACTCTCACTTAACTCACATTCCCTTTAAAACTACTTCAAATCATCGCTTAAAAATAGATATTCCAAGTTAATGGTTGCTAACAAACCCCCCTATTGTTATAATCCTTACCTATTTTTATGTAAATTTGTCATACCGGAAATAGTCGTAGGAAGCGAGACACATTTCAAAAATGTTTTTTTTTTTTGACATCCTCAGGGACACAATGAAATTGACACCTTCAATAGAATTGCTAAAAAATGAATTATAACTTTGCTTTCTATTAAGTAATAAAGGATAGGTTGTTTTAAATGGCAAAATATTAAAATTGAAACGTAGAACTTCATTTAAATATATAATTTCTATATTTAGAGATATCCTCTTTTCTCTTTCTATTACTTATTTTTTATGGTTATAATTGCTTCAGAATAAAGTTGGTTGTGAAGATATGTCATTAACGTTTTTTTTAATACTATAAAAGGAATAATTGAAGCATTATATTAGCATGAATTGAAATTTTTGTTGGACTCCTATAATTGAAAATGTTGAAAACAGTTTAATAGGGCAAATTCACCAATTTAGCTCTTTGTTTCTAGGAAACCAAAATAATTGATAAAAATTGTTTTCAAACATTTTAACTTATAAAAACAAGCAATTTCGAGCTCCTTAATTCGCAAATTCTTTTAATTGGTAATAGAATATGTGAAATAACTTTGAATTGTTTGTTTTCACAAGGACTTTAAGGAATCTTTATTGAATATTTACCATATAAAAATGAATTAAAATTTGAGATGACAAAAATATTGTGATTTATTCACTATAACAAAACTATTATCAGAATTTTTACAGTAACAAAAATGTTACGAAAAAATTTTTGCAGTGAAAAATTCCAAATCATTCAAATTGATTCAATTGTTGAAATATTAATGGTAACAAAAATGTCGCCAGAATATATTCGGTGATAAAATTCTCATATCATCAGAATGTTTACAAGAAAGTTATTAGTACATTTAGAATGATAGACAATAATAATAAAATGGCATTGATAAAAATGTTGAAGTAGTTATGGTGACAAAAGTGTCTTCAAAATATTTGCGATGGAAATAATCCCATCAATGACCAAAATGCTCAACATTTACGTTGATGAAAAAAATGAGCATTTACAGCGACAAAGATTCTGTGAGAAGACATTTCACACGAGGTTTTTTACATTCCCATCTCCATCGGAACAAAATAACTCGACCTTCTCCATATTTTTTTCACGGAGGACAATTTTCTTCCAATTAAATGACAAGATGACTTCGGGAAAGTTTCTGGCTTTATAGAGGACACAACCTTGTCTGTGGTAGGCTGGCTCATTGTCCATCGAAAGGCACCTGCTCTTTCTTTCCCTTGTTCCCTCTACTGATCTCATTCACCCACTAGCTCGAACATTGCCCACCTTTACACACCCTTTATCCACCATTTACCCACTGTTTTCTGAAATTCATCATTTTACTTTTCTTTTCTCTCTCACCATTTAACTACCATTTTCCTGACATTGCACCTTTTGACCCTTCATTTTCTAACATTGTCCCCTTTTAATCACCTTTTCCCTACCATTCCCTAACATTGCCCACCTTTACACACCCTTATTTATTTATCACTTTTACTCACCCTTATTCACCATTTACCGACCATTTTCTGACCTTTCCCATTTTACACACTATTTATCTATCAATTCCAAATATTGCACACCGTAACCCTTCATTTCCAAACATTTCTCTTTTTTACTCACCTTTCACCTACCATTTCTTAACATTGCCCACCTTTACACACCGTTATCCACCATTTACCGACCATTTTCTGACCTTTCCCACTTTGCTCACTATTTATCTACCATTTCCAAATATTACACACCTTAACCCCCATTTTCTAAACGATGCCCTCTTTTACTCACCTTTTACCTACAATTCCCTAACATTGCCCACCTTTATTCCTTATTTACTTATAATCTGTACTCACGATTGTAGCTTACCATTTATACCTACTGCTGTCAATCATTTACCCAAAATTGCTCACTTGTCCCCCACCTCACCGGATTTCTAAAAAGAGTGAACTTTCAAGTACAGACGATATAAGTGCAGAAATCGATATACAATAGTAGTAGCTATATTGTGAATTAAATTGTAAAAATCGCTTAGAAGTTCACCATTGATGAGCCAAGCCATCCCAAATCTTTATTTAATAATTGTAGCAATTCGTCCTTCATAAAAAATAACATTAAATACTTCCATCCTCAATTTTTCAAACTCTTATAAATGTTTCTATAATATACCGATTTTAAAGAGTAAAATACAATTATCAACTACAAGTGAATTCTCTATTGCGAAGGAAATTTCAGAAAAAACAAAGTAGATAAGATCGAGTCCAGTGATTTACACAATGTAGTATTTTGAATGTTTAATTATAGAGAGAACTAAGAAGAAACGCCCATAGAAAGTGAGGAGGGAGTGATTTGACCCTAAAGATTGCCGAATTTGGATAAATTATTAAAGAAACGTATTGAAGATAACTTGATTAAAAATATTTGTATTCAAGTGTAGTGTTTCCACACAAAATAAAGAAAAAAGAGAAGTAATTTTCTAACTTTCTTCAAAATATAATTTCCTACTTAATACTTTTTCTTCATGCGACATCTTACGCCACATGTCTACACGTTTAGAAGCAGATTGACTTCGCACAAAGTCGTACAAAGTCGCACAGCCTCATTTTGGTTACTTGTTTTTTTGGGATTGAACTCCTTAAAGAAGCAGAAAGAAAAGCGTTCCTCTCCTGACTTATAATTTAATATTATCAAGAAGCATACAGACTAAGTTTCTTGTACTATTTTTATTTCTCTAGCTTTGAGGCTAACAAGCCCTTTTCAACAGAAGCCCTGGATGCCTTTTGAAAATACATGTTAAAAATTACGGGCTTTAAACCCGGGTTCCTGTTGAAAAAACTACAGTTTAGAACTATTAAAATCAAAGAGTAATAAAAATCAAATTTAGATGACTAAATTTATGCTCTTGTATAATTATTGCAACAAAGCTGTTAACTAAAAGATGAAATTTACTTATTCGCATTTTTATTTTGATCTGTAAATCAAAATTTCGTGGTATTATGATTTTTTTTTCATTTGAAAAAATGTTCTTATAAATAGGCTTCAATTCAAGAATAGGCGTCGAGAAAATTATTCCAGAAACTCTCATTTGATTCATGAAGAAGACCAAGCGTAGGCAGATGAAAGATGTTGAAGTCAAATTGATGAGTTACGGAGAGAAACTGCAAGATTACCATTCCAACAAACAGTAATTTATGACGTAATTACAGGAAATGTTCCGTGATTTATTCCGCTATTAGCTCATAGATGTGATTCAATTATGCCACACAACTACAACCAATTTTAAACTCATTAAACCTACAAGCCTCTTTGCAAATGCCTTGCTAAATGTGCTAAGGATTCCAGCCGAGTCATAAATTTCCGATGTGAACATCCTAATAGGTATCAACATCAATTTATGATTAACTTCATCTAATAGACCATGGCATTCATCATTTATTGGGGGAAGTCATAATTTTAACATGGCTTCTCTACATGAATGTTATTGAATACTAGTCCTCAATTTGACCATGTGAATGCACTATGGCAACCAATATTTTCAAGAATGAACCATAATAATCAAAGATAACAAGAATCAAATGGTCCCTTTGGTAACACATGAAAGAACGTTTTGGGCAATTGCTCTTCTAAATAGGTTGTCAAATTGACCAAGAATGGCATGCACTACCAAATTCAACTCTTTTTTTTTTCAACTCCAGAATTCAAGATGGTTATCAATATTTGCGTCATGGTTTCTACGGGTAATAAAATAATAATGTCATCTCAATTATGTAACATATATACGGGAATAAATATAAGCTGTTTTCTAAATTATAAACCAAGAAAAAAAAAAGGCCAACACGTAAGCGTTTCGGACTGTTGACCCTTGTCAACATGCTACTGGCTCTATCTCAACGGCCCATTAAGGTCGCTATGAGGCCTATTGATAATTCAATTGAAATGATTTTAGCTAGTATTGTAAAAATACATGAAAATTCTCATATATAAAATTAAAAGGCTTTGAATATTATTTGATACCAAGTATCCCTGATAATTAATAGCACTTCGACCCCCCAGAGGTGTTTTTATTTGTTCAACGTTTCAAAAGAAAAAAAAAATTGTCGAAATGTCGAAAAAATAAAAACCTTTTCTGGCCGAAGTGCCTCTTATTTTAAGAACTATGAATGCTGGCTAGACAGCCTCTATCTTCAAGATATCGCTGACAAGCAATCCAGTACCTGTTCAGGCCTTTTAGTTCAGAGCCCTGACAAGTGAGCCAGTACCTGTTCAGGCCTTTTAGTTCAGAGCCCTGACAAGTAAGCCTGTAACTGTTCAGGCCTTGTAGTTCAGAGCCCTGACAAGTAAACCTGTAACTGTTCAGGCCTTGTAGTTCAGAGCCCTGACAAGTGAGCCAGTACCTGTTCAGGCCTTGTAGTTCAGAGCCCTGACAAGTGAAGAGAAAAAGGACCCCCGCCCGCTAGCCCCAAGGGACCTCCGATTATATCGCCCATGATGAAATGGACCCGCAACACGCAAAACACATTTGCCGATCACCCTTCTTCGAATCTCATTAGCAAATTAACAGAATGCCCCTCGACGCGACCATTTCCTTGTCACTTGGTCGAACGTTGATTAACTTAGGTCGTTGTGATTCTGTCATGGTACCGCTTCACTTAGCTTAACCACTGTTTAATCTTCCTTTTGACAAGACACTTGCTTGATGTTGAACATTATACTTTTCTTTACAAACACATGTATAGTCTCAAAACTGTCTTGAATAGTCTTATTAGGTTGTTTCTTATTTCTACAATGGATCTGATCATAAATGGGACAATTGGCTGCCTTCTTTCTAGTCAGAAATAACTCTCGCTATAAGAAAAGCCGTTCATGGACAATCCGAAAACTGGGTTAATGGAGCAGGCTCTGTTGCAAAATGATCAAAGCTATCATAATTTGATTTTTAGATTCAACTTTTATCATAATGAGATAGATATATATATTAACGATTAAACTTGCAGAGGCCAACATTCGTTTTGTCCTTTTTAAAATCACAAAAGAGAAAGAGATTGAAATTTCTTTATTATATAGCTCCATATATAATATTATATATAAGGGTAAATTAAATAATATTAATAAATAAGTATATAATATGATGTATATGGAAAAATAAATAAATATAATAATTGATAAATAAAATATATAGTTTCTTTATTGATGTCTTTCACCGCAGGAAGATTCCGCCAACGATTGTACCGCCAGAGTTCTTTCCCACAGATTGAGTAGGTTGACAAAGTGGCTGTGAAAGAGTGAAAGACAAATTCCTACAGTTACCAAGATGAATGCTAATGCTACTCACCGTAATCGGTCTAAGTCGAATGAGATTTTGGCAGATATAATATTTTCAAAATGGAAAATGTGTGGGAAATGTTTGTCTAGTTTGTCTTTTTATCTAGGAGTTGGTTAGGTTTGATATAAACCGTTGGATTTATATATTTACGACCCGGGGGGTAGTTGAATATCTCAAAAATGGGATTCTAGATACCTCCGAGGTGTGTTGATTGTTACGATATCCAAGTCTAACATTCCCCCCTAGGGACGAGCTGAGCGAGGCGAGAGTGGGCTCCTCACGCCGCAGCGGTAAAAAAAGAGGTCCGGTCGGCGGCTCCTTTCTCTACTAAGCGAAGGGACGTGAGGTGGAGATGGGCAGAAAGATAACTCTGCTTGCAACACCACCAGGTGCTGCTGCTGCTTCAGGTGGAGCCTTCACCCTACCTAACCTGCGTCATCGCTCCGTCATCTCAAAGTGATGTGTAGTTTAGTACTTGTTGAGTTATAAGACCATTTTCAAAGAAATTCTTCATGTAAGCATATGCATATATCTTTATATAATCTTTTTTTTACTCATATTTATATTTATCATATATAACCCACACTATATGAAGTGTCAAATATGAACGTAAATATGTTGACATCCTAAAGATTAATGAGGAGTGTGATGACGTTGTTGTTGTCTGAAATGTTGATGTCTGATATGTAAGCTATCTTCATTCGTCAATCAGAAAAACTCTAGAATCTCATTTTCCTGAAGACAATTTTCAGAAATCTTTAGGATAGAATCTCCCCCAATCTCACCCTAAACATGCATCAACTTGAATCACCATGTAGAAACTATAATTAAGCATTGCCATTTCACTTATATATGTGTTCTTACATAATTGTTTTCTGGAATGTTTTTCGTTCTCTCTAAAGAAATTCCATCTCAATGAAAAAGGCATAGTTTTCTTATTATATATTGGATCTTTTTTTTTTTTTGTTAATTTAAAGATAACATCAGACAAAATCTTCATCTGATATAGATAAACATCGTATTTCATCATAAGGAAAGACATGTATTTGGCTTTTTAGAGTTTATAAAGACCAAACATTTTCAAACCAAATATATACCCCAATATAGACAAATATTTATTCTTTAATAAGAAAGCTAGAATGTTCCATATTAAAAAAGCGCCTAGAATATGTAAATGTTCTATCTTATGCCTATATTCTTGTCGTCTGCCAAGACACACATCTATAAGTACTTCCTCGGTGTGTAACTGAGGAGTGTTCAAGAAGACCTTGTCTGGAGGAGGACTCTCTCAAGGTGTGGAAGCCTTCCTTACTGAAGAAATTTGTACACATACACAACTATATATATCCTCTTACATTTTATCTACCATTTATTTACTATTTTATTATATATTTTTCCACCTCTGTAACAATTGATTAGAAGATTCAATAAAATTGTTTTAATTGTCAATTGTCTATAGTATAAATTCAAGTATTAGGTAAAGTTTTATTCTCTCTCTCTCTCTCTCTCTCTCTCTCTCTAGAAATTGTTCTGTTAATTTATACTTTTATCAAGAATAGTAGTTAAGTCTAAACTTTTCTACTTTCCAAAGTGTTTGGTCATCGCTTATTATAATAGCTTTTCTCATGTAACGTACAATCTCATCTAAGTGCCTCCAAACTGGCCTAACTATTTACGCAAATTAGTTTTTAAAATAGTTAATGACTACCAATAGATGTTGTTTATAGTTATACGAGGAAGATTCCCTAATTAAAAATAGTCAAAGTCCTAAATAGAAACGATAACATTAATCAACCCAATTATAGCTTAGAGAGAAGCCATTAACACGTGTTTATTTATGAGAGGAGGAAAGCTGTGTTTGTCAGGTTGGAAGTTCAGGTAACAACAACACTCATCATTAATTAAACTCTAGAATGTCAACATGTTTGCCTTCATATATTTGACACTCTTCATATAGTGTGTGTGTGGGTTATTATGTAATAAATATACATATGAGTAAATATGATTATATATATATATGTTATATTAAAAAAAGAGATTTCTGTTGATTTTTGATTATCTTGTGGATTATGCTATTGTAATGCAGTCATGGTTAAAATCTTTAAAGTATAATAATAAAAATAGTTTTGATCAGAAATTGCTTTAATTGAGCTCAAGGAATATATAAAAAAACATAATTTGATAAAAGTACTGCCCGGCTTAAGGCGTAAGAATACAAAAATTAAAAATATATTTACATAATGTACAAAAGGTTTGAGCCGGCCATCGGGAAACAACAACAATGAGTTTTTATAGGGGAAGCGTAACCTCTGGCGGTCGATTTAACAGAGTATTTGAATCTATGAAATATAATTTTAAATAAAATAATATTTTAACATAACATATATATATGAATCCATACAAATATAGATGTTAAATTACAAAACTATTTTAGACGCGTAATATTATTTTTATAGTAAAAAGAATATTACGCGTCTAAAATAGTTTTGTAATTTGATAACAGATGGCGCGCTAGTGCATCGAAATATAGATGTATAAATTATGATAGATATTAAAAACAAAAAGGTATATCTATCCTCACCGCTCACGTGAGCATTTTGGATGGCAGAGCGCCATCTAGTGGAACGTTGATTTGACTTGTTCCATGATATTTGGCTAGCTAAATATCTTGATAAATCAAGGAAATCCAACCATATGAGCGATCAGGATATGCCCTTTTTTGTTTGTTTGTTTTGCACAAGAAACTTAGCCCTGGAAGCTTTATTTATTTTATTATGTTCTAGAATTGCTTTTAAATGTAATTTCAATCTCAAACTTAGATATATCCACCAAAGAGCATCATTTCATCCTATGTTCTGTTCAATCTCTTATCTTCTAATCCCCAAGACAAACTGCGAGCCACATGCGGCTCTTTGGATGTGAAACTGCGGCTCTTTATATAGTTCCATACGTAAATATTATTTATGCGAGTACTATTTATTGTTGGCAAGAAAAAAATTTGTGGCTCTTTAAAAACTTTGAAATTTTGTAAATTGTAATTTTTGACTTTTCCGACTCAAAAGTTTGCCGACCCCTGCTCTATACCATTATATTTAATATTATTCTTCCTTGGTTAACCTCTCCCTACCACGTTTATTCTTCCAGTATTGCCAATCTCCCCGTGTTCATTCAAACATAAAAGAAACTAAGAGATGGCGTCTCAAATGCATCTTATTTCAAAACCAGGATAACTTGAAGGGCGCAACTTTCTCCAACGATGCGCGACCAACTTTTTCTACCAGATGTTCTGATTGGTTTGGCCTGCCATAGAATAAATAACGATGACTTCTTTTTTTCTCCGATTTTTTATTGATTTTATGAAGGCAGCGAATCTCTATTTATTTTCTTTGACCATGGACCAAATAAGAATCAAAATATAACTACTAAATTATAATACACAAGATTTTAAAAATAGGCATATTTATATATAAAGTAGTTTTGATTTTATATTATTTTTTTAGGATTCTTTAAGAGAAAAGCGAAATTGTTGGCATAAAGAGATAAAGAGTAGTTTATATTTGAATTTATATTTTCATGGTTATTAATTGAATATCCTAAAATATATATATATGATATTATTTAGGATGTATACATGCGTTTTACAATGTAATCTTTGAATTTGATGCGTGGTATAAGCCATATTTTGAAGAGAATGATGACATTGTGGAGGGTAGTGGAGAACAGAGTTCTATAGATATATAAAAATCTAAGATAGCATTATACTAGTTCTATGTTTTCAAGCAGAGAGCGTACCTTTTTGATCATCCCTTGATGCAGATGAACTAGGTCATGTAGCTCAGACTGTTCCGCTTTTTTAGATATATACAGAAGTTACAGATCTTCTCTCTAAGGGGGTACTGGCTCCCAATGTACTGAGAATTTTACAATCAAATCCTCTGCTTTTGATGACATTGTTTTCAAATTCGGAAGGTCTTTCTCTTTCGTCTACCTGATTGGTCTGGTGTGATTTGTTTAAATTTTCTTTCTGGAAAGCATGACCTAAGAACACAGTATCATTGTTTAGCGTTCATTGTTGAAGAGTGAATCTTATCTTTAATCGTTGAGAGAGGCTGTTGGCATTGAAACCTTCGTCATGTGTAATTCCACATTGTGCCGGGATAGTATAGCGGTTTGTTGGGCAAAGAGGTGTTGCAAGGCGGTGATTGATTCTGGCACCAGGGCAGGGCTAATTGTTGGGATTGGTGTCTTGAAATTGATACCAAGGAGGTGTAAGACGATAGTGTCTGTGTGCAATGGGCATCGGAGTTGTGAGTTTCCCAATGGGGCAATCAGACTTTCGCCATTCCGTGCTGGGACGTCTAGGCTATTCACGGCAGAGGAGCGGCCGCATTTCGCAAGGGACAGCAGCTCGGCAGTATGGAGGTAAAGTCAAGTCGCTGTGCTTCTCTTTCTTTTCTTGTTTACAAGTTCTACAAGATACATTCTAGGTTGTTTATATGTGTCTCTCTTGCCTATTATATTGCTATTGAGGGCTTTCATAGCCTTCTATAGAGCTGGTCTGCAATGCGGTTTTCAAGATCTTTTCAAGATTCTCTGTAGGGCTTGCCTACTATACGGTTTCAAGATTCTGTAGGGCTTGTCTACTATATGGTTTACAAGAGCTATTTAGGTTTCTGTAGTGTTTGACTACTATATGGTTTCAAGAGCTTTTCAGGATTACGTAGGGCTTGTCTATTATATGGTTTCACGATTCTGTAGGACTTGCCTACTATATGGTTTACAAGAGCTATTTAAGTTTCTGTAGTGTTTGCTTACTATATGTTTACAAGAGCTTTTCTGTATTCCGTAGGGCTTGTCTACTATATGGTTTACAAGAGCTATTTAGGTTTCTGTAGTGTTTGCCTATTATCGGGTTTCAAGAGTGTTTCAGGATTCTGTAGGGCTTGTCTACTATATGGCTTACAAGTGCTATTTATGTTTCTGTAGTGTTTGCCTGCTATATGGTTTCAAGGGTTTTCTACTATAGTCTTCAAATTTTGCTAACCTATAATATTCTAAAACTCCTAGAGTTATGTTCAACTTGCCTAACTATATGATTTTCAAGAGCTCTTTCATAGGATTCCATCTAGCTTTTACACTCTATGGCCTTTGATATTTTTAAAATTTTATGCTAACTTGTCAAATTACAGGACATAGAAGTCTTGTCTAGATTATTCCATTTTCTCCTAAATTTCTATTTAGAATATAAACTATACTTCATCCTTCTTTCATCAATTTTTTCTCGAATATATTTGTTTTCTAAGTTATTTTTAAGAATTCCATGCAACTTGTTTTCTCTCTTTCTATATGTTAAGAATTCATTCTAGGGTGTGTACTATAAATAATATTTCAAATTTATTATGAGATTCTGCTTATAAAGCATGCGTGTATTTAATTTATAATTGAAGAATCATTAATTATTAATATTATATATAATTATAAAAAATATTAATTAAAATAATTGATTTTATCTTGATTATACATGACCCTCACACCTTTTTTTGCTAATTTTTCTTAAAGCTCCTTTTAATTTCATTGCCATTGAGTTTTGGTAAGAGAGGTATTTATATAGATCATTATTTTCAAGTTTTTCTACACAATGATATCGCAGTAAATCCTACAGTATATACCAGAGAATGACAATATTTAATGTTTTGTGGAATCCAAACGGGGAATCTAAGACAACCCATATACCACGTCCGCACATGGATTACAAAGATTGGAAAATCTATAATGTGACTGTTCTTAGACATTACTTCAAAGTCTCAACTGTATTGTAGCTCGGTAGAACATAGACAGTAGATTCTAACACATCTAAACACAAGGATTCCCACAGACAGATATACACTAGAGCTACAGCAGACAGCACTGTTGATCTGTAGAACACAGACAGTATATTCTCACACAATTCACACACAAGGATTCCAACAGATAGACACTAGAGCAGCAGAAAGTACTGAAGCTCTGTAGAACACAGACAGTAGATTCCACACACAAGGATTCCAACAGATAGACACTAGAGCAGCAGAAAGTACTGTAGCTCTGTAGAACACAGACAGTAGATTCCACACACAAGGATTCCAACAGATAGACACTAGAGCAGCAGAAAGTACTGTAGCTCTGTAGAACACAGACAGTAGATTCTCACACAATCCACACACAAGGATTCCAACAGATAGACACTAGAGCAGCAGAAAGTACTGTAGCTCTGTAGAACACAGACAGTAGGTTTCACACACAAGGATTCCAACAGATAGACACTAGAGCAGCAGCGGTATAATTAGGCCAGCTGGCGCCAGGCATTGTTCCTACAGTTAAGGGACGTCAACCGGCGAGGGAGAGAAACGGAGAGTCTGCAATTTGAGAGGCCTCGTTTCCGCATCTCCGATACAATCTGCCGGGTAATAGATACCTTTATCGCCTACCATTACAATGCCATTTCTTTCTTTATCCTTATTGAATTATTCGCAGGTCATTGGTCAAAGCTATGCAAATCTAATGCCAAGAGATGTAGGCTAGATATATTTCAAACCTCTAAGATCATTGCTCCTTCCACGTGTTCAACTGCTTTGTGACTTGGAGCTTGGCAAAAGCGCTTGTGGAGGATGAAAGAAGATTATGTTTTGACAGCCTCTTATTAAATTCTACGTTATTTTCGGCCAAGAAAGAATTCCCTTTCTTTGATCTCGTCTTGGTTATTAGGATAATTGTTCATTGCTCCTGCGATGGAAATTTTTCTAAGATATCTTAGAATTAAATATTTATTTGATATCTCTATTTTAATAAATAAAAATAAATTTATTTTTTAAAAAGGGCTATGAAATATGCAGTGAAGTCTATCATGAGAAATCTCATAAAATAATTGCTAAACTCAGTCTATTTTGAAGGTAGTCTCTCCTCAGAGACTGTGTGTCTGTTGAAAGACTCTTCATGACTTTTCATGACAAGAAAGAGTGTCTCTGATAAGAGACCACCTCCAGGAGAGGCCTAGTTTAGCCATGGCTTTAACCGGTCTTTCTTTAGAGACTCTACTGAACCAGTAAACAATTTTACTGTTTGATATACAGCACAGAAGGGAAACTATTCTGTATATATAGTAGAAACCTTTTTGGCATTGAGGGTTTATCAATTTTCTTGGCGTTCTTTCGTTCAATGCGAATAAAACTGAAGGAGGTCAAGGTGTAAGGTAGCTATGCAACTTATATGCAGCTATATGCAAATTTATATGCAAATATAATCAACAACAACAAAAAGCCTTTATTTAGGGTCACTGACCCTATACAGGATTCACCAGAGGTATGCATAAGAACAAAGCAGTGAGACAAAGGAAACAACGATATAGACATAAGAAAAAGAGTGCAAATATAATCAACAGTATATAATACTTTAAAAATATATAGAGAAAGGATATTCCTGATCAGGCCGCCGCAAAAATTACGTAAAAAGCAAACCCTGGATCGTTCAACTAAAGGTTACTGAAGGCTTGCCATCAATCGGAATATATTTTCTACTTCAACGTTGATTTACTTTTATTACAGATCAAATTGGTCAAAAATATATATATGTATTCCGATAGATGGGGTAAACCATCATCAACGTTCAGTTGCATGATCAGGAGATACTTTATCGCAC
>CP092866.1:49010995-49026518 GCA_030710605.1 Cordylochernes scorpioides
ATACTAGCAGGTTCCCAAACCCCACTGTGTATGAAAGAGATCCTAAAACAAAATAACAATACTTGAAGCAGGTTCCCAAACCCCACGGTGTATGGGAGAGATCCTAAAACAAAATAACAATACTTGCAGGTTCCCAAACCCCACGGTGTATGGAAGAGATCATAAAACAAAATAACAATACTTGCAGGTTCCCAAACCCCACGGTGTATGGAAGAGATCATAAAACAAAATAACAATACTTGCAGCAAGTTCCCAAACCCCACGGTGTATGGGAGAGATCCTAAAACAAAACAACAATACTTGCAGCAAATTCCCAAAACCCACGGTGTATGGGAGAGATCCTAAAACAAAATAACAATACTTGCAGGTTCCCAAACCCCACGGTGTATGGAAGAGATCATAAAACAAAATAACAATACTTGCAGGTTCCCAAACCCCACGGTGTATGGAAGAGATCATAAAACAAAATAACAATACTTGCAGCAAGTTCCCAAACCCCACGGTGTATAGGAGAGATCCTAAGACAAAACAACAATACTTGCAGAAGGCTTCAAACCCCACGGTGTATGGAAGAGATCCTAAAACAAAATAATAATACTTGCAGCAGGTTCCCAAACCCCACGGTGTATGGAAGAGATCCTAAATCAAAATAACAATACTTGCAGCAAGTTCCCAAACCCCACGGTGTATGGAAGAGATCCTAAAACAAAACAACAATACTTGCAGCAAGTTCCCAAACCCCACGGTGTATGGGAGAGATCCTAAAACAAAACAACAATACTTGCAGCAAATTCCCAAATCCCACGGTGTATGGGAGAGATCCTAAAACAAAATAACAATACTTGCAGGTTCCCAAACCCCACGGTGTATGGAAGAGATCATAAAACAAAATAACAATACTTGCAGGTTCCCAAACCCCACGGTGTATGGAAGAGATCATAAAACAAAATAACAATACTTGCAGCAAGTTCCCAAACCCCACGGTGTATGGGAGAGATCCTAAAACAAAACAACAATACTTGCAGAAGGCTTCAAACCCCATGGTGTATGGAAGAGATCCTAAAACAAAATAACAATACTTGCAGCAGGTTCCCAAACCCCACGGTGTATGGAAGAGATCCTAAATCAAAATAACAATACTTGCAGCAAGTTCCCAAACCCCACGGTGTATGGAAGAGATCCTAAAACAAAACAACAATACTTGTAGCAGGTTCCCAAACCCCACGGTGTATGGAAGAGATCCTAAAACAAACAACAATACTTGAAGCAGGTTCCCAAACCCCACGGTGTATGGGAGAGATCCTAAAACAGAGATAAATGCCGCGATATTGAGAACCCATTAGACGACCTCTGGATATATTGGCAGAGATAAATCAGGACTTGAGGAATGTTCATCAATTCAGAGCTAATTGTGGTCGACTTAAAGTTGATTAATTAGTGGTATAATCATTAATTGACCCAGCAGGTTGGCACGGAAGGTGATTCCATCGAAATGATTATCATGAGATTACCTACAGGGCTGGGGTTATCTCAAAAATATACTGGGAATGATAAGTTGTGGTGAGAAATATCATTCAAATTACCGTCTGTAAAAAGATGTTTATATAAAACCCTCAATATCACTTATTTTAATCTATTTTTATTTTAAATCTTTCAAAAGAGTCTTATATTGATTTAAAATATCTTCAGTTGGAAAAATCGCCTGAATCAGTACATTATAAAAGTATAAAATCTCGTGAGGCGAAGAGTGTATTGTAAGGGTTTTCATTTAACCGAGAATTCGAGAATTTCTGTCCGTCCACAGGAGTAAAGTTTCTCCTTTTTAAAAGCTTTTATTAAACTCGCCTCCCTATCTGTCTGCCAGTACACAAATTTTGTAATCGATTTTTAGTACAACAACAACAAAAAGGTTTTATTAGTGCCCATTGCCCTGTATGGATTCGCCATACAACAACAAAATAATGCAGTAATTTTTCCTCCCTTTCCCCATGTGCACGTGAGCCTTTGTTTGAAAAGGGATTTATTTGCAAATCTGTTCCAATACTTTCCTCACTACCTCTTTCGTGTATGAATCTATTTACAATTGATCTGTAGAAATTATAGAGTTCTATTGCTATATTTTTCTTTTCCGAAATAGTTCTCAGCGTCTTCAGTGGGTTGTTAAATCTCCAGAAGGTGTTTTTAAGAGTTTTTCCTCTTTCTTCACCTAAATATTTGCATTCTATGATATGATTTTAGTATACTTCTAGAGCAAGTAGAAATCTCAAATTTTGTACACTTATTATAACCTGATGACAATGCAAGTTGACAAATTATCAGACTTCGCGGTTGTCAGAATGGTCAAGAACGAACAAATTTTCAAATTGCCTTTCAAAATTTTATTATTATTGTGAAAGAGCAGAAATTCTCGAAAGCTCGGGGTTAAATATAAAACCTTACAAGATATTCTTCTCTTCACGCCTTTCTATTTTAAATAATAAAATGTCTTAATAAACGCATTGTGTATCTATATTCATGGACCTGTCGCTGACCCACCGCTATTTGTCCTGCTACTGTGTCGCTGGAGATCCACTGGCGATTCTCCACCAAACTCTGCAGCGCTGGCAGAGGCGCCATATTCATTGTACATAATGTATATAATGCATATTATCTTTTTTTTAAAATAGTACAGACTGTGCACTTTGAATGTATTGACAAGATGTCAATAAAATTATTTTAATTGTTATTGTCTATATTCAAAGATGGAAGCGCATCATCTATCAGAATAAATAACAACTAGACGTTAATTTTATTTAATTCCTGAATATTGACAAAATACTCTTTCTTGATTAATCAAGAGAATACAACCAAGTACGTGTGTCGGGCTGTTGGCCCTCGTCATTATGGTGTAGGCTGTAAATGATCGGTCCTCGAAAGATAACCTAAACATTTATTTATCAAAGAACAAAATGATTTTTCATAAAAAAAAAAAATAATAATAATCTTAGAACCTCCTTATTTGGATCGAAAACGTTCAAACTACAGCATGATGAGGATATCATGATGAAGAGCTTACTTGTTGAATACAATTAAATCAACGTATAGTTGATATTTATACCGATAAATGGCGCTACATCATATTTAAATGCTAATTTGGGTGATATGATATACTTTTTTTGTCATTTATTCATTTCATCATTAGCAATATTTTGCCTCTTTTGCATATCTAGCTGTTATAAATGTAAACTTTTTGGTTAATGCAGAAATGTAAAATATTTAGAGGGCTTGACTCGTTCATAATAAACCCACTGTCAGTTCAACTAGTCCAATTAGAAAATTTTTGCTATTGTATTGGTTCGTTTTTGCCTATAAACTGCTTTGCCCACGTTCTAATCTAGTAGACGTTTCACCAACCCCTTAATTGTTGTAATAAAGATTTATTTATTTTTAATTATTATTATATTATTAAGATTAAAGTAAGATCCCGAACTGGAGAGACAGGAAAAAACTATTAAATAAGGACTAAAGTTTTAAAATAGAGCAATCTATAAATATATAATCAATTAAAAAGGCATATGTTGGATAAAGAAAATTAACTTATTTACCAATATTTGAGTTGGCTGAACGCCAAACTTTTTCAAGGTACAAGAACGTATGTTTTACATGAAATAAATACGTTGTTTTCCCCTGAAAAAGGTTGGCGTTCAGCCAATTGAAATATTGATAAATAAACTATTTCTTTATCTAATATATATGCGTTTTTATTAAGGACTGAAGTGAATAATAGTGCTTTTACGATGTATTGAAAATAAAGCATAGGGAATTAGATCAAATACTCTAAGAAAGAAAGTTGTGTGAAATCGTAGAAAACGAAACTAACAATTGTTTTATTAATATTCATAAACACACACACAAAACCTTTATTAAGACACACAGGTCTTAAAGAGGATTCTCCTTGGGGTTACAAGACGGAGAAACCTATGAAAGTGGGAAATATACAAAGGGGTAAAAATGGAGAAAGATAATATACACATGGTAAATATATACAGATTATTATTTGAATAATCCTATGGAAAATAAGAATATGGATTTGGAAAAAAAAAATATTTTTTGGAAATATGGATGGGAGAAGTGGAGAGCGAAGAGAGGAAAGAAAACAGGTACAGTAGAACTTGGATAATTCGAACTTCTTTAATTCGAAAACCTCTTTAATTCGAATATTTATCTTGGTCCCTAGAATTTCATATAAATAAAATTTCCATTTTTAATTCGAATTTTTGGATAATTCGAATTTTTTTATGGTCCCTTGGGGTTCGAATTATCCAAGTTCGACTGTATTTACATATGGAACATACATATAATGGAACAAGTCAATTCAAGCTCTTCTGCTCACACAGCACAGGTGGACCATGGCTTTTTTCAAGATATCTGTTTTAATAATATTAATTATTATTATTATTATTATTACTAGTAGAGAGAGAGAAAGCAGTAGAATTGACGACGAGAGCTCATATTTTGTGATTTTTTCTTTATTTAAAAAAAAATCTGGTTTAAAGCTTGTTTTCAAATTTTACAGTCAAGAAGAAAATTTATGAAGATTTATAGAAATGAACAGGGACCACTATTTTCCATAAGTAACAGCAAATACATTTACGACAGAATTGACGCTAGCATTCATTGAACAAAATTTAGGAAAGGGTATATTATGATATCTCCGGTCGTCCAATTTTTTGAAGGAGACATGGGCAATTTTGTTCATACTTGGTTATCTCGTGTGTCTTTAATAAAGGTCACTGTGTATCAAATATCTTCCAGAGTTATCGTCTGAATCCCGCTTTATATGCTAAAAGGTTCAACTTCCTTATGTTGTGTCCATGAGTATATATATTATCTTCTATGCTATTATAATTTCGAATCCCAAAATATGCAAATTGGCCTCAAAGCGAGTTAAGTAAATATTTTCAAGGTCTAAACAATGACAATAACTCCTTTTAAGCCTAACTTTATATCCTATCAAAGTGCCAACCGAATAGGTCCAATATAGTGTAGAAGTTTGTATTATGTATAAAAGAAACATTCGTGCTTTTAAATCCTTTCATTTTACATGTATAGATGGTGCGTTATTGCTTTGTGTTAATTTATGCCTAACTGGCCTTGTCTTTATTGTTTGCGGAAGAGCATTGTTCGATGCAAATATTTGAATATAACTCTACTGTCCTATAAGCTTATGTCCATAGTGTTCTTGAAAACCATTTCTGAGATTCCATCCTTCAGTGCTGCGTATATAAGCAGAATCGTTCAATACAGTATTAGAGCTCTGAGAAGCGGTCTGGTGGATTAAATTGGCGAAACCGCAGGGAGGGTTCACTACTGATGAGCCAAGCCCTCCCAATATATTTTTTCACCGCAGTAAGGACAGTAGAAGTTTGTATTATGTATAAAAGAAACATTCGTGCTTTTAAATCCTTTCATTTTATAGTGTAAACATGTTCGTAACAGGTACCTTTACAAACATTGGTCTTTTTTTTTATGTTAGAAGAGAATTGACAATTATAATAGTTTTATTGACAACTAGTCAATACATACAGAAGGACAGACAGTCTGCACTATTTTTTTATATAATAATGATTAGATAAATATATATTAAAAATAAAAAGGCATATTCTGACCAGAAGCACATGGGCTTTTCAGAAGGCAGAGTGCCATCTAGTGGAACAGAAATCAACTCTTCATTGATTTAACCTGTTCCCTGATATTGACCCAATTTAAATACCCATTTCTTGGTTTTTCAGGAAGCCACTGAGACCAAAAATCTTTTTGGTCGCAGTGGTACAGCCTACTCCACGCTGACGAGCGCCAACAGCGCGAAACGCGTTCGTGGATAGATTTTCTTGATTTATCAAAAAATTGGGTTGGCCAAATATCAAGGAACAGGTTAAATCAATGAATAGTTGATTTATGTTCCACCAGATGGCGCTCTGCCTTCTGAAAAGCACATGTGCTTCTGGTCAGGATATGCCTTTTTTATTTTTAATATCAACACCTGACCTTTTTATTTTTTATTTTTTCTATTGTTTTTTTTTTCATAAATATATATATCACTATGTACAATGAATATAGCGCCTCAGCCACAGCTGCAGATTTTGGTGGAGAATCGCCAGTGGGTCTCCAGCGACACTATGTTATGTTAATATATGTCATAGTTTTAGCTATAACATATGTGATATAACATATAAGGTACAAAACATAAAGGGGTGAAAAGTCTTTGATATATATTTTATTATTATTTTTTTTTTTATGAGACAGAGGAAATTTTGTACATACTTGGTTATCTCGTGTGTGTCTACAATAAAGGTATCCATGTATCAAATATCTTTCAGAGTTATTGTTTGAATCCCTATATACACGATGAAAGGTAAAACTGCTTAAATTTTGTCCATGATGTCCCTATCTAAATATGTACGTTGGGGTGAAACGGGTACTTAGGCGAGATAAGAATGTTAAGGCCGTATCCTCACACCTATCTATGTAAATAGGTACGTGGGGGTGAAACCGTACAGTTGTGTGCTGTAAGTAAGATGAAACTGTAATAGCCGTATCCTCACACCTATCTATGTAAATATATAAGTGGGGGTGAAACCGTACAGTTGTGTACTGTAAGATAAGACTGTAATAACAGTATCCTCACACCTATCTATGTAGATATGTACGTGGGGGTGAAGTCGTACAGTTGTGTACTGTAAGTAAGATGAGACTGTAATAGCCGTATCCTCACACCTATCTATGTAAGTATATAAGTGGGGGTGAAGCCGTACAGTTGTGTACTGTAAGATAAGACTGTAATAACAGTATCCTCACACCTATCTATGTAGATATGTACGTGGGGGGTGAAGTCGTACAGTTGTGTACTGTAAGTAAGATGAGACTGTAATAGCCGTATCCTCACACCTATCTATGTAAATATATAAGTGGGGGTGAAGCCCTACAGTTGTGTACTGTAAGATAAGACTGTAATAACAGTATCCTCACACCTATCTATGTAGATATGTACGTGGGGGTGAAGTCGTACAGTTGTGTACTGTAAGTAAGATGAGACTGTAATAGCCGTATCCTCACACCTATCTATGTAGATATGTACGTGGGGGTGAAGCCGTACAGTTGTGTACTGTAAGTAAGATGAGACTGTAATAACAGTACCCTCACACCTATCTATGTAGATATGTACGTGGGGGTGAAGTCGTACAGTTGTGTACTGTAAGTAAGATGAGACTGTAATAGCCGTATCCTCACACCTATCTATGTAGATATGTACGTGGGGGTGAAGCCGTACAGTTGTGTACTGTAAGATGAGACTGTAATAACAGTACCCTCACACCTATCTATGTAGATATGTACGTGGGGTGAAGTCGTACAGTTGTGTACTGTAAGTAAGATGAGACTGTAATAGCCGTATCCTCACACCTATCTATGTAAATATATAAGTGGGGGTGAAGCCCTACAGTTGTGTACTGTAAGATAAGACTGTAATAACAGTATCCTCACACCTATCTATGTAGATATGTACGTGGGGGTGAAGTCGTACAGTTGTGTACTGTAAGTAAGATGAGACTGTAATAGCCGTATCCTCACACCTATCTATGTATATATGTACGTGGGGGTGAAACCGTACAGTTGTGTACTGTAAGATGAGACTGTAATAACAGTACCCTCACACCTATCTATATAGATATGTACGTGGGGGTGAAACCGTACAGTTGTGTACTGTAAGTAAGATGAAACTGTAATAGCCGTATCCTCACACCTATCTATGTAGATATGTACGTGGGGGTGAAGTCGTACAGTTGTGTACTGTAAGTAAGATGAGACTGTAATAGCCGTATCCTCACACCTATCTATGTAGATATGTACGTGGGGGTGAAGCCGTACAGTTGTGTACTGTAAGATGAGACTGTAATAACAGTACCCTCACACCTATCTATGTAGATATGTACGTGGGGGTGAAGTCGTACAGTTGTGTGCTGTAAGTAAGATGAGACTGTAATAGCCGTATCCTCACACCTATCTATGTAGATATGTACGTGGGGGTGAAACCGTACAGTTGTGTACTGTAAGTAAGATGAGAATGTAATAACCGTATCCTCACACCTATCTATGTGAATATGTACATGGGGGTGAAACCGTACAGTTGTGTACTGTAAGTAAGATGAGACTGTAATATCCGTATCCTCACACCTATCTATGTAGATATGTACGTGGGGGTGAAGTCGTACAGTTGTGTACTGTAAGTAAGATGATACTGTAATACCCGTATCCTCACACCTATCTATGTAAATATGTACATGGGGGTGAAACCGTACAGTTGTGTGCTGTAAGTAAGATGAGACTGTAATAGCCGTATCCTCACACCTATCTATGTAAATATGTACATGGGGGTGAAACCGTACAGTTGTGTGCTGTAAGTAAGATGAGACTGTAATAGCCGTATCCTCACACCTATCTATGTAAATATGTACGTGGGGGTGAAGTAGCCATCATCATCAGCAGAAGCACCTGGGGTGAGGAGGTGTCACCACCACCAGGAAGACGTCATATATCATCGCCATCGTTTGTGAGCCGGGAGAATAATGGTTTGTCGCGATGTTTACCTCAAGCAGCATTCCATTCACAATCAGTACTGGAGGATGCACTCTTTATTCTTGTTCGGAGAACTTTCGAACATAAATAGAGAAACCTATTTGACTCTCTCTTCACACATTTATTGATTAGATAAACTCCGTGATTTAAGATTGAAACACCAATTTATTTCCTTGCTTAAATCTGATTTGATTCTAAATCCTGTATTTTATCAATGCACTATTCTTGAATTGAAAACGGTTATATATTTCTGCAATTCTCTTCCAGACTCAGAAGTAGATACATGGTTGGATATTGGGCCTCATATATATCTATCTCAAATAATAAATTAATTTAAAAAAAAACTTACATATTCCGAACACATAAATTCAATCGAATTATATAATTTAAAACAAAAGAGCTGATAGAGAATTGCAAACTATATTTTGAAGAAATTCCTCCTATGAAAATGTTCCGAATAAAAATAATTATAACCTTCTGTTTTAATTGCTATAGTCAAGAACTGAATCTCTCCAACCTCAACAAGATCAACCTTATATATTAAACCATTCTATCTTAAAAAACGTATTCTCTTTACAATATCAGCATATTCAACCTATCACATCAATATCTTCGGGAGTAACCACTCTCAAAATAATATTTTAAGAATTAATTGTATTTCAAGACTACATCTTTATCAACTTTATGATCAGACACAATTTGGATTATAGATTATAAACACATGGTAATAATACCAAATTCATATTTATTTATTTAGAATTAGTCTTATTACCTTGTGTTTATCAACTTTAATCAACCAGGCGCAATATTAAAGTATTTGAGCCTATTACAAAGGAAACAAACTTAGAATTAAATATTTACAATTTGTATTAATATTGACAGAGTTGATAAAATTTGGAATTACAATGAGCACAGGAATGTCGATAAAAAATAGCAACCACACATCTAAGAGAATCAATGAGAGAACACTATACAATATTGTAAACCATACATATGCTGGCTTGTACAATTCCTTCTGAAAACTTGGAGACGAGTTATTTCTCTTCCTTTATAGTTATGATTCTTCAACATACTGTCTAGCATTTAGACAATTGACAATTAAAATAATTTTATTGACATCTTGTCAATACATGCAAAGTGCACAGTCTGTACTATTAAAAAAAATATAATATGCATTATATACACTATGTACAATGAATATGACGCCTCTGCCAGCGCTGGAGAGTTTGGTGGAGAATCGCCAGTGGGTCTCCAGCGACACCACGCATTTCATGCCGCTCGTACAGCGCCGCTGAGGAGATGGTGATGGCGTGGTCCCCGAGACCAACTGGAAAGATCCAGGACTGCAGGTCCGGCGGCATTTAGAGAGTCCCTCTTATTTTACTGTTGTGGTTTTTCTACGAGCACACAAAGAGGCATAACAGCTATTGATGGAATACATTCAGGTCTAATATTGATCACAATATTTTCATATACCCGAGCTATTTAGTCCTGGGAATAAATCCGTTGATATGAGGTTTTTTTTTCTATTAATCGTAAAAATATCCATGATAAATATCTTCCATTTCATTGAGCTTACACTGTGCAGATATAATTTTGATAGTTTTGTGCCCAAAAGTCTTTATTAAAATATATAGTATTATATACACTCAATGGACACAATTAAGGTCTTTGGTATCGCCGGTCGTTTATTTATTATTATTATTATTATTTTTAAAGAGACAGAAGTAATTTTGTTCACTCTTTGATTATCTAGTGTGTCTTCACACACACACAATTAAATTAACTGTGTATCAAATATCTTTCAGTTATTGTCTGCATCCCAATATTGCCTTAAAAGGTATACAACTTACTTGAGTTTTATACATAAGTGGAAATGTGATAATACTGCTATTACAGTCTCATCTCGCTTTCAACCCCACGTACTTATTTACATAGGGACATGTGATCATACGGCTATTAGAGTCTCATCTTACTTTCAGTACACAACTGTATGACTTCACCCCCACGTACATATTTACATAGATAGGTGTGAGGATACAGTTATTACATTCTCATCTTACTTACAGTACACAACTGTACGGTTTCACCCCCACGTACATATTTACATAGATAGGTGTGAGGATACGGCTATTACATTCTCATCTTACTTACAGTACACAACTGTACGGTTTCACCCCCATGTACATATTTACATAGATAGGTG
Source organism: Cordylochernes scorpioides (assembly GCA_030710605.1). NCBI lineage: Eukaryota > Metazoa > Arthropoda > Arachnida > Pseudoscorpiones > Chernetidae > Cordylochernes > Cordylochernes scorpioides. Next base: position 49,021,815 of record CP092866.1, read on the forward strand.
TGAGGATACGGTTATTGCTGTCTCATCTTACTTACAGTACACAACTGTACGACTTCACCCCCACGTACATATTTACATAGATAGGTGTGAGGATACGGCTATTACATTCTCATCTTACTTACAGTACACAACTGTACGGTTTCACCCCCACGTACATATTTACATAGATAGGTGTAAGAATACGGTTATTACAGTCTCATCTTACTTACAGTACACAACTGTTCGGCTTTACCCCCAAGTACATATTTACATATATATGTGTGATGATATGGCTATTACAGTCTCATTACACTTACAGTACATAACAACGGTGTCACCAAGGAATGCAGCCACAGCACTACGACATGTCAACCAACACAACAACTCGAGGTGACAAATACAGCCAGGAATACGACCACAGCACTACGACATGTCAACCAACACAGCAACTCGAGGTGACAAATACAGCCAGGAATACGACCACAGCACTACGACATGTCAGCCAACACAACAACTCGAGGTGACAAATACAGCCAGGAATACGACCACAGCACTACGACATGTCAACCAACACAACAACTCGAGGTGACAAATACAGCCAGGAATACGGCCACAGCACTACGACATGTCGACCAACACAACAACTCGAGGTGACAAATACAGCCAGGAATACGACCACGGCACTACGACATGTCAACCAACACAACAACTCGAGGTGACAAATACAGCCAGGAATACGGCCACAGCACTACGACATGTCAACCAACACAACAACTCGAAGTGACAAATACAGCCAGGAATACGACCACAGCACTACGACATGTCAACCTACACAACAACTCGAGGTGACAAATACAGCCAGGAATACGACCACAGCACTACGACATGTCAACCAACACAACAACTCGAGGTGACAAATACAGCCAGGAATACGACCACAGCACTACGACATGTCAACCAACACAACAACTCGAGGTGACAAATACAGCCAGGAATACGGCCACAGCACTACGACATGTCAACCAACACAACAACTCGAGGTGACAAATACAGCCAGGAATACGGCCACAGCACTACGACATGTCAACCTACACAACAACTCGAGGTGACAAATACAGCCAGGAATACGACCACAGCACTACGACATGTCAACCAACACAACAACTCGAGGTGACAAATACAGCCAGGAATACGACCACAGCACTACGACATGTCAACCAACACAACAACTCGAGGTGACAAATACAGCCAGGAATACGACCACAGCACTACGACATGTCGACCAACACAACAACTCGAGGTGACAAATACAGCCAGGAATACGACCACAGCACTACGACATGTCAACCAACACAACAACTCGAGGTGACAAATACAGCCAGGAATACGACCACAGCACTACGACATGTCAACCAACACAACAACTCGAGGTGACAAATACAGCCAGGAATACGACCACAGCACTACGACATGTCAACCTACACAACAACTCGAGGTGACAAATACAGCCAGGAATACGACCACAGCACTACGACATGTCGACCAACACAACAACTCGAGGTGACAAATACAGCCAGGAATACGACCACAGCACTACGACATGTCGACCTACACAACAACTCGAGGTGACAAATACAGCCAGGAATACGACCACAGCACTACGACATGTCGACCAACACGACAACTCGAGTTGACAAATACAGCCAGGAATACGACCACAGCACTACGACATGTCGACCAACACAACAACTCGAGGTGACAAATACAGCCAGGAATACGACCACAGCACTACGACATGTCGACCAACACAACAACTCGAGGTGACAAATACAGCCAGGAATACGACCACAGCACTACGACATGTCAACCAACACAACAACTCGAGGTGACAAATACAGTCAGGAATACGACCACAGCACTACGACATGTCAACCAACACAACAACTCGAGGTGACAAATACAGCCAGGAATACGACCACAGCACTACGACATGTCAACCAACATAACAACTCGAGGTGACAAATACAGTCAGGAATACGACCACAGCACTACGACATGTCAACCAACACAACAACTCGAGGTGACAAATACAGCCTGGAATACGACCACAGCACTACGACATGTCAACCAACACAACAACTCGAGGTGACAAATACAGCCAGGAATACGACCACAGCACTACGACACGTCAACCAACACAACAACTCGAGGTGACAAATACAGCCAGGAATACGACCACAGCACTACGACACGTCAACCAACACAACAACTCGAGGTGACAAATACAGCCAGGAATACGACCACAGCACTACGACATGTCAACCACACAACAACTCGAGGTGACAAATACAGCCTGGAATACGACCACAGCACTACGACATGTCAACCTACACAACAACTCGAGGTGACAAATACAGCCAGGAATACGGCCACAGCACTACGACATGTCAACCAACACAACAACTCGAGGTGACAAATACAGCCAGGAATACGACCACAGCACTACGACATGTCAACCTACACAACAACTCGAGGTGACAAATACAGCCAGGAATACGGCCACAGCACTACGACATGTCAACCAACACAACAACTCGAGGTGACAAATACAGCCAGGAATACGACCACAGCACTACGACATGTCAACCAACACAACAACTCGAGGTGACAAATACAGCCTGGAATACGACCACAGCACTACGACATGTCAACCAACACAACAACTCGAGGTGACAAATACGATAGAGACGTAAACCAGCGGGGGACAGTAGAGGGGCGTGGTACAACGATCCATCTTGCCGGGACCAGAAGCGATCGGTAGTAAGTACTCCTCTTATTACTTAGGTCGTCTGCCTGTGATAAATCTTCGGCTGGCGGACAAACACCCGGTGATTGTTGATATCCAACGGTGCCCTTTGACTTCTCCTGGATGCAAACATAATCCGCTACATAACGTACATTCCCCTTCTTAAAGCGGGTGAAATATAGAAATCATTTAGAAATACCTTTAAATTCCAATTTTCATAATTGTTTTATAACGTTGTATATGTAAATACTTTTAATATCACAAAAAGTATAGCAATAAAATTTTTAAATTTCAAACACACCTGGACGCCAAGATGTATTTATGTTTGAGGACGATAAAATTTGAAATATATAAATGTGTAATTTAGAGAGTGAATGAGTTAAATAACGATTTGAACTTGAAGAAAAAAATTGTCGCCTTACACACATCAACAATTTCAACACCAAGAAATCTTTTTAAAACATCTCTTCATACATGTCTAATTTCTGTGACAACGAAAGAGCCAAGAGCTATTGAATCTCTCTGAGACCCAAAAGGACACTTTTATATAGTTACTGGAAATATTAAACCTGTACATACCTTTATGACCCAGAAATACGGCACCGTCATTAGAATGGCATCATCCAAGCTCACCAAAGAAAAAATTCAGAGTGCAGAGGTCACCCAAAAAGGTGATGCCAACTGTCTTTTGAAACATGTGCGAGTCATAATACTGATTGAATTTCTCGAAGAAGGTATCACTGTGAACAGATCTCACTCTATTCTTAATTCAAAAAAGTTTAAGAAAGCTATTCGAATGAAAAAGATCAGAAATTTCTTTTAAATCCGTCAAGTTATACCATCACAATGCACGATCGCACACCTCCTTCCAGACTTCAGAGACTATTGGACGAATGGTCTGTTCACCGGTTCCAAAACCCCCATACAGTCAAGGTTTAGCACCTTGTGACTTCTATTTATTTTCCACAATGAATAATTCTGAAGGGATATATATTTGAAGACCTATAAGAAGTAAAACGGGCCATAAAGACATGGATGAGAAAACGCCCTCCAGCGTATTTCCAAAGCAGATTTACAGCTTGGGTTCAAAGCTGGAGGAAATGTATAGACTCCGCTGGAGAATATTTTGAATAATACCATTCTATTAACAAATATTCGATTTATATATGTACCTAACATTTTAATTAAAAATATTCATATTGAAGATAGAGGTTTCCTGTCCAGCATTCATATTACTGTTAAAAAAAAAATAGACATTTTGGCCAATTAAAGTATTATTTTCTCATCGTTTCAACAAAAATTATTTGCCCTCGTCAGGAGAAATAAATAGAACAATAATTAACGCCAAATGCCCATTTTATTTTATTTCTTCTGACAAAGACAAAAGATATTTGTTTAAACGTTGAGTAAAAATAAAACTTCAACTTTCCGAAGTGTCTATTTTTTACATATATAAAAAATATTCAGTACTTTTCGAGTTATGGTAAACAAGTATTACTTTTGGAACAACCTATGTACAAGTATATCTTGAATTTAGATAATAGCCTTCATTGCGCGGACTAGAATTACTTCAACTCTAGATAGAGAAAGTCATATTCTCATCATCAAAAAGAAAATCATTCACTGCAGGATTTGTGGAAATATGATATCTGATGAAATCTCCCACTATATCATAGAATGCAAATATTTAGGTGAAGAAAGAGAAAAAACTCTTAAAAACACCTTCTGGAGATTCAGCAACCCACTGAAGACGCTGAGAACTATTTCAGAAAAGAAAAATATAGCAATAGAACTCTATATTTCTACAGATCAATTGTAAATAGATTCATACACAAAAGAGGTAGTGAGGAAAGTTTTAAAACAGATGTGTAAATAAATCTCATTTCAAACAAAGGCTCACGTACACATGGGGAAAGGGA
>CP092866.1:49026618-49098415 GCA_030710605.1 Cordylochernes scorpioides
TTTACCACATATATATACATGTGGTACAAAGCAACAATTATGTGTTTTTACTCAACCAAAATATACATCGCCCAGGCCATGATAGTCATGGTGGGAAATGGTTTGTAGCTGTTTATACTGTAGGCAGACTACATGTCTACATATGTAGTCCAAACTATGTGGTATTGCTAATATTTATTTCAAGTATACATGGTAGAAGTCATGATCACCATGGCAGATGCGGGTTTTAGACTGCTTAAACTATAAGTACGCCATATTCTTACATATGTAGCCAGGTCACGGTATTGCTCTTATTTATTTCAAGTACACATGGTAGAGGACATGATAATCATGGCAGGCGCGGGTTTAAACTGCTCCACCATATATCCGCGTGTGTAGTACAATATGCAACGATGTCATTCTTACCTTCCCTAATTACACATTGGCCAGCCTACGACATCGCATGTCTATACAGGTAGACTCTGTACTTAGAAAATGTCAAAGCCTCTTTACTCAGTAAATTACAATCCCTTGGACTTGTTAAATAATTATTCAGAACATTTTGTAGGTTGATAAGTTGTCTGGAGATGCCAGTTCGAGCCTGATCTATCACTGAGGACATTCGTCCTTTCTACTGGAACAATAATCTTGTTGCCATGTATTGGTACCTGGAGCTTTCATTAACACTCATGGATAAAACTTGAGGAAGTTGTACCATTTACATTGTATATGTTAGGCTATATTTTTTTGTAAAGATTTGAAGGTGCAATGTCGTGAGATAAAATAAAAATAGAAAAAAAAAGTAATTATTATTTAGTAGCTTTATTCTTAATTATTTGAATAATAATACACAATAAAATATTTTCACTGTTATATATATAGAATTTATATAAAATTAATCTTATATTAATGAATTTTAAAAATAGGTAAGTTAACTAAACATATTCACCATATTAATTAATTGTGTAATCTTCACACAATGGGATAAGAAACAACAACCAATTATGTCAATGGAAGTACACTTAATTCGTTTTTACAGCTATGGATACCAATTATTGTTGAAAGTTTGGCAGAGAAAACCAGCGCTACAAAAACAAATTACATAACTTTCTTTGAAAATGCGGATTCTCAGAAGAAAATAATCCTTCTAAAAAGTCGTAATACGGTTGCTATATTGTTGTATTTCTCCATTATTATTAATATATTTCTTAATCGTTGTATTTTCAATTGTTGTATTTCTCCATTGTTGTATTTCTTTATTGCTGTATTTCTCTATTGTTGCATTTCCTGATTGATGTATTTTTCCAGTGTTGTATTTCCTGATTGTTGTGTTTCTCCATTATTGTATTTCTTAATTGTAGTATCTCTCCCTTGTTGTATTCATTAACTGTTGTATTTTCCATTGTTGTATTTCTTAATTGTAGTATTTCTCCATTGTTGTATTTATTTATTTATTTATTGTAGTATTTCTCCACTGTAGTATTTCTCCATTGTTGTATTTCTCCATTTTTGTATTCCTCAATTGTTGTATTTCCTAATTGTTGTATTACTTAATTGTTGTATTTCCTAATTGTTGTATTACTTAATTGTTGTATTTCCTAATTGTTGTATTACTTAATTGTTGTATTTCTTAATTGTTGTATTACTTAATTGTTGTATTTCTTAATTTTGTATTACTTAATTGTTGTATTTCCTAATTGTTGTATTACTTAATTGTTGTATTTCCTAATTGTTGTATTACTTAATTGTTGTATTTCTTTATTTTTGTGTATTTATGAATTGTTGTATTACCTAATTGTTGTATTTAAAATACAAATATAACGCGGCTGTGTGTGTGTGTGATGATTGTAAAACGAAAATTAAAATTATACCGCGAATGTTTCTTTTAAAAATCGAAATTTATTTTCAAAGAGAAATAGCGACATTTCTAACTTTGAGGATGAGGTATGGAAAGGTGAAACATGAAGAGTAATGGAGAACGGAAAAATAAAAAGTGTCCAGGGGCGGGAATCGAACCCACACCCTTCTGCTTACCGGGCAGGTGCCTTGTCCACTCGGCTACCCTGGACGTATTTTTCCGTTCATAACTTATATGTTTCACCTTTCCATACCTCATCCTCAAAGTTAGAAATGTCGCTATTTCTCTTTGAAAATAAATTTCGATTTTTAAAAGAAACATTCGCGGTATATTTTTAATTTTCGTTTTACAATCATCAGCCGCGTTATATTTGTATTTTAAATGTTACTTTAAATATAAGTTATGAACGGAAAAATACGTCCAGGGTAGCCGAGTGGACAAGGCACCTGCCCGGTAAGCAGAAGGGTGTGGGTTCGATTCCCGCCCCTGGACACTTTTTATTTTTCCGTTCTCCATTACTCTTCATGTTTCACCTTTCCATACCTCATCCTCAAAGTTAGAAATGTCGCTATTTCTCTTTGAAAATAAATTTCGATTTTTAAAAGAAACATTCGCGGTATAATTTTAATTTTCGTTTTACAATCATCAGCCGCGTTATATTTGTATTTTAAATGTTACTTTAAATATAAGTTATGAACGGAAAAATACGTCCAGGGTAGCCGAGTGGACAAGGCACCTGCCCGGTAAGCAGAAGGGTGTGGGTTCGATTCCCGCCCCTGGACACTTTTTATTTTTCCTTTCTCCATTACTCTTCATGTTTCACCTTTCCATACCTCATCCTCAAAGTTAGAAATGTCGCTATTTCTCTTTGAAAATAAATTTCGATTTTTAAAAGAAACATTCGCGGTATAATTTTAATTTTCGTTTTATAATTGTTGTATTACTTAATTGTTGTATTTCCTAATTGTTGTATTACTTAATTGTTGTATTACCTAATTGTTGTATTACTTAATTGTTGTATTTCCTAATTGTTGTATTACTTAATTGTTGTATCTCTTTATTTTTGTGTATTTATGAATTGTTGTATTACCTAATTGTTGTATTACTTAATTGTTGTATTTCCTAATTGTTGTATTACTTAATTGTTGTATCTCTTTATTTTTGTGTATTTATGAATTGTTGTATTACCTAATTGTTGTATTACTTAATTGTTGTATTTCTTTATTTTTGTGTATTTATGAATTGTTGTATTTCCTAATTGTTGTATTACTTAATTGTTGTATTACTTAATTGTTTTATTTCCTAATTGTTGTATTACTTAATTGTTGTATTTCCTAATTGTTGTATTACTTAATTGTTGTATTTCTTAATTGTTGTATTACTTAATTGTTGTATCTCGTTATTTTTGTGTATTTATGAATTGTTGTATTACCTAATTGTTGTATTACTTAATTGTTGTATCTCTTTATTTTTGTGTATTTATGAATTGTTGTATTACCTAATTGTTGTATTACTTAATTGTTGTATTTCCTTATTTTTGTGTATTTATGAATTGTTGTATTTCCTAATTGTTGTATTACTTAATTGTTGTATTTCTTAATTGTTGTATTTCCTAATTGTTGTATTACTTAATTGTTGTATCTCTTTATTTTTGTGTATTTATGAATTTTTGTATCTCTTTATTTTTGTGTATTTATGAATTGTTGTATATATTTTCCATTGTGTTATTATATATCTACATTTTGTGTGTTAGTGGTAAACCTGTAGATTAGATTTCAAACAAATTTATAAGCAACCGTCGAAGGCAAAGCACAAGAGATGCAGTAACTATAAGCAAAGACACTACGTACAATTATATACAGTCAGGGAGACTCCCTCAATGACTCAAGTCACCTCTAGATAATCTCTTTTGTTTGGGGAGTAGGAAATAAACCTTCTGGCATAACATAATAATTAGAAATAAAACTATTAATCACACGATTTTCCCAAAATAAAACAAACTTTCTACTGTCATATTGAAAGGGCTTGGCTCATCAGTGGTGAACCCTCACAGCGGTTTCCTCAGTTTTATCCACCAGACCGTTTTGATACGAATGGAACTCTAATACTGTTTTGGACGATTCTGTTTATATATGCGACACTGAAGGAAGGAATCTTCATTATAGAATTTATGTAAATTATGGACATATAAGCTTTTAGGACAGTATAAATAAATGTTTTATTTGAAAAGAAAAAAATCGTGTTTAATTTAGTCTCCTTCTACAAGGGTCACTACAAGTACATATAAAGATGGCGCGTTATTGTCTTTTAATAACTTAACAATGTTATTGGGTGGAAATGGTGAACTTTATAATTAGATTATTGTTTTAAGAGCGTTTCTCCGATTTAGCGATATCTCGATATAATTAAATAGTTTAGGGGGTCGGTGGAAAACCGTTTGGTTTTCGACCACTACGACTCGGGTTCGATTCCCGCATTGGACACTTTTTTCTGATTAAAAAAAAAAATGCTCCAATGGCCCCCGATTCTTGCAAAAGTCCAACCCCACCAGCGAATGCAAGTAACCAAACGGGGCTCTGGCACATTTGTAAGTGCAAAGTCGAACTGCTTTTCACATGTGTAGACATGTGGAGCGCTTACAGTAAAAGCAGTCGCTAACTACCCACCATGGTTACCATGGCCTGTACCACGTGTACTAGGGATAATTTAAAATATATATATATATATTTTTAGAATGTGTGTCAAAATTTACAAAATATTTCAAATTGACAAAACCGCTTGGAGGGTTTACTACTAATGAGTCAAACTATACAGACATATAAATTTTAGCCTTCAGTTTAGTGGAATTGTAGATTTTTTTCTTTTTTAAACAGAACAAGTAATAATTAGAACTAGTAATTATTATAAATTTACAATTTAATAGATAGGTTTGGTGGCTCTCCTGGTTACCGTTAGACCAAAGATAGACCATAGACATAAGACCATGGATATATAAAAACTATTTCAACACAAATATTGTAGATCTGTATCAATTTGTAAATACTAAAGAGAATTATCACATATTTAACTATTTTGTAAATATATTTATTATTATCTTTCTAACCCGAAAGGTTCAGGTTCATAATATTAATTATTGTTTCCCTTTTTTTTTTTTTTTTTCTTGTATAATATGTTCATACCCGTTTCTGTTTTAAAATGTAAATCGACGCAATTATCCCTAGCCGGAATATCGTGTTTTGTGTGTTGAAATAAAATAACACCAATATGTATAAATAAAAATATGTACAAATATGTATGTAAAATCATAGACAAAACTGAAGGAAGTTTTACAATTTTAGCATGTATATTGGGATTCAGACAATAGTCTAAAAGATATTTGATACACAGTGACCTTTATTGAAGACACGAGATAAACAAGTGTGAATAAAATTGTCTCTGTCTCCTTCGAAGAAACTGAAGGCAACATCAAAGACCATCCACTTAAGTTTTGTCCACGAATATATGTTGGAGTGGACATACCAGAATATATTGTCAATAATTTATTTTAATTTAAAAATGATCATCCCTGATTCATATTATTAAGGATAAAGCATTTAGGGATAAATTCCTTGTATGACTATTTTTATGACTCAAGTTTTTTTAGGCCTTGGAGCTCTTTAATTATTATAGTTAGTCACACAAACACACATACAGCTTTATTAAGACCACTGGTCTTATACAGATTCACCACAGGAAGGAAGCACAGATAGAGTCCCAATACTCCAGGCAGTACAGAACCCAACAACAACCTCCAGGTCCAACGCATGTCCAGTGGCCACAGAATCCACCGTGCATAGGTTAACGTATCACTGAATTAGAGTTAAGCAGCAAAACTTCTGTAGAAGGGCTCCAAAGATCCGAATGATTTAGTTAATAAAAGATTCATACAAGAATCTTATCCCTGGATGTTTTTTACCCAAATGAATTCACTTTAATGTCAAATGGGGATGCTAAGATGGCTCCAGCGGCCAACTTTTGAGTGATGATGATAAGATGGAGGACTTAATCACCCTACCTCTTCACTCAACAGCTCGGATTCAATATCTGGATTTGTTTACTATTGTGTCCTAATAAGGTCATAATGCTTCAGCCGGTTGATGGAGTAGGGGACCTTTGTTGGGACGTTGATGGATGGTGGTGACACGGCTTTGTGACTTCTGACCCCAGCTTGACACCCTACTTGAGCGCCCCTGAAGTTCCATTTGTAACAAGCCTATAGAAAAACCTCTCTTAAGCATATATACACAAAATCTTTAGCAAGACATTCTAAACTCCTATAAAAGAATTTTCCTGGAAGATTTGAAAATTTGTTTGAAATAAAAATGTATATATATAGTGTCATTCGTTTTCAAATAATAATGTACATTTAATGTTTTAAAATATTCATATTTACTTATGTAAAGAAAGAATAAGAATAGACTTGTAAAGTTCGAAGGCCCAAGTCATTAGCTTCTTTAGAAACTGTTTCCTTTGTATAATTTGATAACAGCGCCTTGTATGAATGGAAAACACTACTGATGAGCCATGCCCTCCCTTTTTCAATTTTCCTTCATTTCATTATAGAAATTGTAGATTTTCCATATAGAGTTCGCATAAAACGAATAGTGCACTCGATAGTAATAGATTGTTGTTTAGAAGCTGTGAAAATAGATTTTAACTTTAAATATACATTCAAAGATAGAGTTAAAAATTAAATATAATTTTCAGCGCTAGATGGCCTTAAGTTGACGGTGGTATTAAAACTGCAAATATTATAAAACTGAATAGTTGTCTCTGATACGGTACAATTTGTATTATAGAATAAAAATATATGGTAACAACGCTGTTATCGAAATGTCACGTACAGTTTATTTATTTGGAATTGGGCTTGTCAATAATTTGTCTAATAAGACTGTTGTGAGAAATTTATATAACTATGGGTCGAGGTATTGTCCATGTATATCCTAATTTCTCTTTATAACCGAATGAATTCAGAAAAAGAACCTATATTATGCAATGGTCCGTTATTGTGAACAAAACCATATGCTCCATTTTTTCCTTCCTTATTAAGGCATGTTGCAACTTCGATGCGGTTTGACATTTAAATGTTATATTGTTTTTACACATTATATTATCTCTTTTTTATTCAATCAATGAATACTTTTATTAGGGATCTTTAGTCCCTTCATATAAATTATTCTGAGATATGCAAAAAAAAAAAAAAAAAAGGAGCAGAATAGAGAGAGAAAGAAATTTGAATTTACAAAGTTATATGAGAAATATGTACAGTGGTTATAGGCATTCTCCTTTTCATATAAAAATGTCTGTAAATTACCTACTATATTGTCAAGTAGCTCTGCAACTCTACCAAAATGCCACGTGGAAAATTAGGGAAGACCAACTTCGAGATGAGACAACAATTTATTTCAGGCAAGAACAAACTATGAATGATAAACAAAAGATAAGCAAAAGAGGGAAGTGTACAGAGTATAGCAAAATATAAACATAAAAATAATACTCTGCTAATAAAATAATAAATATTTTGTTACAATATATATAAAATATCCTTTTATAACAATTGGCTTGTTATAAATTCATCTAAATAGAGACCCTTTTTTAAAAATGGTTGCGTGACTATCTCCAGTGTCGTATTTTTGGGGTAAAAACTTGGTAACACATTTTTGTAGCATAATAACATGGTGTGTCAAATAGACCTAAGTCGCTGATGCTGTTTATAAACATGGAAACTTATAATAATTTTTGATAAAAAGGCTTCTCTTGATCGTGCAACTAAAAGTTGCTGAAGGCTTGTGCCATCTATCGGAATAAATATATTAACTAATCGTTGATTTTTAATTATTCCAGAGTTAAAAATCAACGATTAGTTAATATATTTATTCCGATAGATGGCACAAGCCATCAGCAACTTTTAGTTGCACGATCAAGAGAAGAGCCTTTTTATCAAAAATTATTATAAGTTTCCATGTTTATAAACAGCATCAGCGACTTAGGTCTATTTGACACACCATGTTATTATGCTACAAAAATGTGTTACCAAGTTTTTACCCCAAAAATACGACACTGGAGATAGTCACGCAACCATTTTTAAAAAAGGGTCTCTATTTAGATGAATTTCTAACAAGCCAATTGTTATGAAAGCATGTTTTATATATATTGTAACAAAGTATTTATTATTTTATTAGCAGAGTATTATTTTTAGGTTTATATTTTGCTATACTCTGTACACTTCCCTCTTTTGCACTATCAGGAGATTCCTTTTTCTTAATTTATCTACTTGATCCCCCAGTACAATTTCACTTTTGTACAAATTTTCTTATAACAATTTGTTTCTTTATTTCTCCATAAAACTGGGTCTTCAAGACAAATGGCTTTACTTCATGGCCTTAATAAGATCGTATCAGGGCTATTAAGAAACGCCCTTTTGGATTGAAAGCTCCTGACCCAGTTTTACCGAAATAAAGAAACGAAATAAGGTTTAGGATGATACAGCTACATCAACCACTCTTTTCTTAACGACATTTCAGTGACTCTATGTCACTCTTCTCAAGGGGAATGATGTAAATGAGAGGAATAAGTTTAGTTGTCGTGTTTTAAATAATGAGAAACGAGGTTTTTGCCAGTTTGTCATCGCAGGACTATTTACCAGGCTAAAATGTCTCGACCTGCTAGAGCTATGCCTCAAATGAGAGGCAACATCATGAAATCTCAAAGTAACCATGTTTTCCAGAAGGTTCTATCGTTTCCTACTTTTCCTCGGAGTGATGGCGTCTACAAACTACAACTGATGGGCTAGCAACCACGTGAGAATCTGTACATTACGTTCAACAATGACTTGATTCTGTGGCCACCGGAGTCAACTAATGAACATTTCGGAAGATTTAGTGGGATATGAACTTTCCCATATTGATGATCACGTGAGAATCACCATCCCCTGCACCTTATTTCAACCGAATTTTATTTGTCCTCTATTTTTCCTACCAACTCCTCAAGACGACCAACAGTCCAATACTGACATCAGCCAGATAAGCAAACGATTAAATACAAGTATAAAAAATGGGTATAAATGGGTCTCTTCACATACTGTAGAAAGAAAATTCCTATTTGTAAATAGGCCTAGAATTGGAAAATGTATAGAGAAACTACAATACGATAAAATACTAACAATAACGGAACTCTTTGTTAATTGTGTTTATAGTTTTTATTATCTTTATACTTTCAGCAATTATATAATTAGCAACACAATTTCCATTGTTATAGCTAAAAAAAAAAATTATATGTAAAATATAATTTTTCGAAAATATATTTAAAAATAAACTGAAATATATATTTACATAATGTGTTAAAGTTTTCATATGTATTTATACAACTAAACAGCAAAATTCTACAATGCCATTGCCTTCTTGTTTCATAAATTTTAAAATATTAAGACTTCTCTATCATTTTTTATGTATTGAACGCTGTGAATCAAATCAACGCAATAACAATATTCGGATTTTTTTTTTTTGGCTTGCTTGTCAAAAATATTGTCGCGTTGGAAAAACAGTCGCCAGGAGAGGTAAGTAGAAACGAACCCCATTCCCCTGGTAACAACGAACTGTCTACCACTAAATTGAAGATATGCTAATCTTTTTTTATGTGGAAAAAATAATAAATAATAAAAAAGATCAGATGTTGGTATTAAAATAAAAAAAGGCATATCCTGACCACCTTCACATGAACTTTTTAGATGGCAGAGCGCCATCTAATGGAACAGAAATCAACTAAACGTTGATTTAGCCTGTTCCCTGATATTTTTCCAACTCATTTTCTTGATAAATCAAGAAAAGCCATACACCAACGCGTTTCGGGCTGTTGGCCCTCGTCGGCGTGGTACAGGCTGTACCTCTTCGACTAAAAATATTTTGGTCCCAGAGGTTTCTTAAAAAATCAAGAAATAGGTATTTAAGGCCAAACTTATGTAAATACGCAATATCTATATAGCGATGAAAAATCAAACGAATCCACATGCAAAAAATCCAGAAAATTTCAAACTTAAAAATAAGTAAATTAATATAACAAATATATAATCAACGCTACAATATTTAGTTAAGACAAATATTGAAATACCACTGAATATGGAACACCACTGCAATACACATCTTTGAAACATTTTATTAGAGTTGACCAAAATGTTCCCCCCATCATTTTAAAAATTATTATACTTAAGGTTTGTATTTATAAGTTTTAACACACAAAAAGAGATTTAAAAAAAATAGTCTTCTACATGGTTTCGCCACGGAGCCTATAAGGGAAAATAATAAATGTAGAAGCTATTTATGAATATTAAGTAGAACAGATTTAAAAAAAAAACCCTAATTGTGAGACAATTCGTCTCAACACACAGTATTTTGTGATTTATCCTATGATAAATCCCAGGAAAACTAAAAAAAATAGTGAAATGATTAAAAGAACAATAACATATGGATTGGCCAAATATCAGGGAACAGTTAAAAATCAACGTTTAGTTGATTTCTGTTCCACTAGATGGCGCTCTGCTGAAGCAAGAAAATAATTATTCTTTGAGTGTGAAAGCTTCTAAAAAAATAGGAACTTACCTTCTACCATTAATTTGTTTATTTTTGCTTTGTCGTCTGTTTTGCACAAGTTGAATCTGGTTAGAACGATGTATGAAAATTAGATGATTTTTTGTTGCCTTAAATAAGAGGTAATTAACTCGTTTCTCTCTCTATATCTAAAAATATTTAACAGTTTTATAAATTAATTATTTAAATCTGAGAGTTGTCTTCAAAAACGATCTAACATCTGCTTTCTAAAAAACACATGTACTCCTGGTCAGGATATGCCTTCATTATTTTAAATATCAACACCTGACCTTTTTAATTTTTTTTTCTAATGTTTTTCATAGATGTGTGTTTACATGTGCTACATAGGCCTTTATTAAGACTTTTCGTATTATGCAAATATTCTTCAACCAAAGAACGAAGGCTTTAAAAATTTGAAATTGAACCTGTATACACTATAGATACGAACCGTTAATGAGAGAGAAGAATCTGTATAAGACTGGCGTCTTTATAAAGGCTTTTTGTGTGTATACAGTATAGGCATTCATAGAGATCGAAATAAAATAAAAGATAGCAATGAACGAAGAAATTAAAAAATGATGTTAGGTCTTGTTGTATTATCTTTGTTACAGATTCTGTGAAAATCGACTAATCTACGAGGGTTGTCCGTTAAATAAGTTCCACAGAGGTTTTTCATACAGAAAAACAGGTTTATTTGCCCTGAACTATACATTTTCGAAAATATCAGACTTTTTTCATTTTTCTACATATTCCCCGTTTCGTTCGACGCATTTTTGCATTCCGGACTCCCACTTATGGAGCCCAGAGTCAAAGAACTCTGCCGCCGCCTGGCCGCGTAGAAAGCCTAAAACCGCTTCTTCCAACTCGTCATCGTCCTGGAATTGGGTTCCACCCTAGTTTTTCTTCAACTCGGGGAAGAAATGAAAGTCACTAGGAGCTACGTCCGGGCTGTAGGGTGGGTGTGTGTGTGACACCAATTCCCATCCAAATTCTTCGACGAGGGCAGTGGTTTGATGGGCGGTGTGCGGCCGAGCGTTGTCGTGGTGTGAACGCACCCCTTTGGTTAACATCCCTCTCTTCTTGTTCTGAATCGCGCGTCGAAGTTGTTTCAAGGTTTCACAGCACCGGTCGAAATTGATTGTTGTACCCCGACGCATAAAGTCGCACAACAATAGACCCTTTCGGTCCCAAAAGACGGTAGCGATAAGTTTCCCGGCAGAAAGTGTTTGTTTAAACGTTAGAGGTTTCGGCGAATAAGTGTGCTTCCACTTCTTGGATTGCTCCTTTGTCTCCGGTGTGGTGTAGTGTACCCAGGTCTCATCACCAGTAACGATCGAATCCAAGAAATCCTCTCCGTCAGTTTTGTGGCAATCGAGAAAGTTCTGGGCCGCATCAACCCGCTGCCGTTTATGGTCTTCAGTCAGCATTTTCGGAACCCATCTTGCGCAGACCTTTGAATACCCTAAATTTTCACGCAAAATCTTGTCGATGGTGGTTTTACTGACATCAGGAACCAAATCGCAGAGCTTCCGCACAGTAACCCGTCGATCTTCAAGCATTGCCGCTTCGAATTTGGCAATGGTTTCGTCCGAAACCGATGGCCGTCCAGCACGCGGTTCATCGTGGACGTCTGTTCGGCCGTTTTTAAATTCTCTGACCCATCTGCGCACCATCCCGGAACTCATACACCCTTCTCCATACACTTGACAGAGTTCAGTATGAATGTCCTTCGCCGAATTATTCTTTGCGGCCAAAAAGCGAATTACTGACCGTATTTCGCAGCTGGCGGGAGACACGAGGGGAAGCTCCATCACTAACGGCTGCTCAGCCAAAACTAAGCTTACCAGCGACGTGTCTTTGGTAGGAAATTGGAGTGGGGAGAACAAGCTACGAGCCCGTGCAGTCGGCTCGAGCCTAAAAGCGATCCTCATGACAGTGGTGCCCCGTGGAACTTATTTAACGGACAACCCTCGTATTTGAACCAGCCGAGATAGGGTTCACCATTATCTTGTCGATATTGTCATTTAACAGCTGTTGGGGATTTCTCCTAGAAATTTCTCCCTTCCAGACATTGAGGGTAAAATTTTAAATCTGTTATATTCATATATATTTATATAGATGTTTTTGTACGTTTACGTATATTAAATAAAACCTTATAAATCTAATCATATCTATTCAGATAACACATGTAATCATTTGTTAAATCGGGGAACGTTAAATTGAAGTTACCCTGTAGAGAAATTTGATATATATCAAACTAAAATTACCCGGATTCGCCCGGGTTCTATTCAAGTTGATGTTTGTCCACACTAGATTATTTTAACAAAGACTTTTGTATAAATCTATAACAAACCATCTATATATTGGAAATTAAAACATATAAAACACGAATGTTTCTTCCACACAGGAAACAAACTTATATTAAAGATTCTTTCCTGCTTTTACACTTTGACAAAAACAATAAGGAAAAAACTAGGGCTGGGTTTCTTTCTATAGAAAGTGGAGGGCTTGGCTCATCAGTGGTGAACCCTCCCAGTGGTTTCCCCAATTTAATCTACCATACCGCTTATCATAGCTCTAATACTTTATTGGACGATATTGCCTATATATATGTTATGATTATTTTTTGTTTTGTTGTTGAAAAAGAGAGAGAGAGAGGTAGGGAATTGAAGGTGCAGTCGTGAAAAAGGAAAGATTGTTATTTACCTTTCAAGTAGTTTTTATTTTGAATTACTTGAAGTAAATTTACACATAAAAATTATTTATCACAGCAATATAGAATTTATAGAATGAATTCTATAATCGTGATTTTAAAAAATAGGTAGGGTTAACTATACATATTTACAACAATAATTAAAGTGGTATTTTCTAAATCTATGGTCAAAAAATGTAAAACAGTCAATGAATGAAAATAAAATATATGTTTTTAAAAAAATAAAATAATTGCATTTTAGAATATAATATAATATATATATATAAAATGTAAATAATAAAGAGTTTATCAAATAAAATTTTAAATCTTAAATATAATTTAAATTAAGTTGATATTATAGAGTGAGTTAAGATGGATTTATATATTGATATAACAATATTTAAAACTTTTAATAATAGTAATATTTATATATAAAAAGGAAATTCTATTAGATTAGCAAGCTAAATCTAAATTAATTATATAAGATAAAAGTTGATAATTATTTTTGTGTTTAAGTTAGATGAGATTAAAAAGTTGTTTATATGTATTATATTTATATCTTATTTAGGAGAGAAAAATGTAATAAAAGTAATTATATGTTAGAATAATATGTTTTTATTTTAGATAGAAAAATTTTTTTTTTGAAAAATAAAAAGAAAATTTAACAAGAAAAGAAGATTTAACAACGTAACGTCTTTTAGCATCGGCTTTTACCCGTCATTTAGACATACTCTTAAAATAAATAGGAATAAAGAAGAGATTTATAATGATTATATATTTATTTTTTAGTAAAAGAGAGGAAAGAGATCAAGAAAGAACCATACACTTTTATTTCAAACAGGTAGAGAATTGAAAGGGTGTTAGTATTTTTTTAGTTAATTAATAGTTTTTGTAATTTTTTTATATAATTTTTTTTCCTATATAATTTTAGATTTTTTTTTCCTAAGAGTAAGAATAATATGATATAATGTTTTTGCCTAGTTAAGGATAGATAAACATATTTTAAATCTTTGCCTATTAGAAATTATTTTTTGGAACCCTAATGGTAGACCAGGACATTACACAAAAAGGAGATTGGAAAATCTATTGGAGAGAGAAATCTGTGGTATCAGGGCTCTTCAGATGAAAATACCACACCCCATTTCACCCTTACTTCATTATGGATTGATTTCTCTTCGACCATTAAACTGTATAATTAAATTGATATTAGATAACATAGAAGGAGGTTGTTTACTTACTTATTCAAAGTGGCGTCTGCCGCTCCCTAGAGACAGCGCACATGTGTGGATGTAACATCTGTCTGCCAGGGACCCGCCAACATTGTTCTAAAAGTAACCTTCCCTCTTCTAGGAAATCTTATTTTTAAAATTGTTTGAAGTTAGAAAAGCTGTCAGAAAAGAATTATTAGAAATTTTAAAGATTGTGAAAATATGTATTAAAATTTTGTTTCCATTGATATAAGTTACATTTTTATTAAAATTATAAATTAATTGAATAATAAAACATTTATTATGCTTCAAATTCATTTATATTTGTTTTCCAGTTCCCTCCCACAGTAACTGGAGATCAAATTGAATGAATTTAATGCTTTATAATCGTTATCATATAATTAATATATTTAAAGTCATAGGAAATATATTCAGTAATTCTATCATTTGTTTTAGTATAAGAGTAGAATATAAGTTGTTGGTTAGATTAATTGGAGAAGTTTGAAGTTTCAAATTTATAATTATATTTATTATTGCTTAGGTATTTGTGTATTGACAGCCTATTGTAAAACTTTACTGTTTTGTATTTAAAACCATTGTTTAAATACTCTTTATTAAGATTTTTAATGTCTTTAATAAAGTTTGTTTTAATGTTGTTGATTCTATAAATTCTTAAAAATTGACCAAAATATATGCCTTTGCAGCAATTTGATGATATGTTGGAATTGACATTACAGAATTTAATAATTTTAAAATTATAACAATTTCTTTTGTCATATGTTCCAATTGACTTGTTTGCAAGGTTTATATTTAAGTCTAAAAAGTTAACCTCCTTGTTATTAGTTATCTTTTCATTATTTTGAAGTTTCAAATATTTAGGGTATATTTTGTAAATGACATTATTGAATTGTGGGTTATTCAAGATAATGATGTCATCTACATAGCGGAACATATGCCAATTTACATCATTCTGTAGGAAGAACTCTCTTTCATACCAAAAAAGTAATAAGTTGGCTAGTAGAGGACTGGATGAAGTTCCCATTGGAACACCTGCATTGAGACTTTTGTTAGCATTAATTACTTATATTACTAGCTGTTGCATTATAGTATATATAGCTTTGATTTGTAATCGTTAACAAATAAAGTTAATATTACAAGAGAGATAAGATTATATAATTCAAATTCTCAATAGGAGGGGAAGAAAAAGTGAAAATGTTTATCTCCTTTCTTATTTCCACTCGATCATATTTGGGCATCAAGCCTGTAGAGCTTGAGAGTTTGGATGATATCTGTTGGGGATGAGCAGAGCTCATCAACGGATTAGCTAATACAGTCAATGATGTAGTTGCGGGTTGAGAATTGACAACTATAATGACTGTGTGAAGTACAATGAGTCTGTCTTTGTCACAAAGACTGGGAGCACTATTTATTAGCAGGCTGACTTAGCGCCAATATGAAATGGCCGCCTCTGACATGAGGAACAGACGCCATGTGCAGTCGCATATGGTGAATATACTTCTCTCTCTCTCTAATTGATCATAAACCAAACAACAATAATGAAATTATCTATTAATATGATAATCATTTTCTTACACTGACATATGCGAAAGCTGCCAATTCTTAAATCGAAACGATGACAGTGATTTCTCCCAGACCTAGCTCTTTAGCTTGTTAATGTTTAATCCAGGTAGATCAAATATCATGGAATATACACACTCATAGACAAAACTTAAAGAAGTGAAAGTTTATTATGCGCCGGTCGTTTGTTTTTCCGAAAGAGACAGAGGCGATTTTGTTCAAACTTGATTATCTGGTGTGTCTTCAATAAAGATCACTGTAATATCTTTCAGGGTTATTGTCTGAATTCTGATATACACGCTAAAAGGTAAAACTTCCTCAAGTTTTGTCCATGAGTGTATATAAATGGTGTAGTTCCATTTGTACGATATTGATTGCTAAATGTCCCACAAAAACGGGAATCCCCAAAAGACTATGGAGTATCCCAGAGATTTATTTCCAAACTCCCATCGCTTCAACCAAACTTGTCTAACCAGTAGACAGCCAGGCGACAAAACACAATTAATTGCCCCATGATAAGTAGCTGGGCCTAATGGAGACTCGGGTTCTCCAAAACTTCCCATAAATTTGATGAAGCCATTTTCGCAGGAGCATGTCCCATTATGATCATAATCTTTCATGAGCGACTCATCCATCATAGGATATTGGTGGTCTGTAGGACATTGGTGCAACCTGAATGTCATCTTCGGCGTTCAGTGAACAGCCATTAAAGATTTTTAAAACGACATTTTAAAATTATCCCGCATGTGTTTCTTTTAAACGAAAAATCGAAATTTATTTTTGAGAAGAAATAATCGTTATTTCTACATTACTTACGTTTATAACGATTATTTTTCCTCAAAAATAAATTTCGAATTTTCGTTCAAAAGAAACACATGCGGGATAATTTTCAAATGTCGTTTTACAATCATAAGCAGCATTATATTGTATTATAAAGATTTTTAAGTTCTTTAAAAATAAATGACATTTCTGCCAGAAAATTGTTTTTATTTTCTGAACGCTTCGCCTAAAACTTGTATCCTCGTCAAAAGATGACAAATACTTTCATTTTTACTGACGAAGACAAAATATTTTTGTCGAAACGTTGTGAAAATATAAATAAATTTCTGACCGAAATACCTTTTATTTTAAAGAACTATGAATGGATGCCAGGCAACCTCTATCTTCAAGAAAAATATTTTCCAATTGTCGATCGAATAAAATGTCTTAAATTATATTTTAGAAAATGTCATCTCTATTGATAAATTTAGAAATTTTTGACATTTATGTTTTAGCTTGCGCCACGTTGATGAGGTCCAATAGCCCGAAACGTGTACGTGGTTAGCTTTTCTTGATTAATCAAAAATAGGTATTTGGCCAATTCTTAATTAATTAAAAATCAATGGGAATAGTTGATATTTATTCCGATAGATGGCGCAAGCCATCAAAAACTTTCAGTTGCATGATAAAGAGATGGGTTTATCTTTTTTTCATAATTTATGTTTTAAGTTTTTCTTATGATCAAAACTGCCTCTGTAGATCGTACTGGAATGATAGAAAATATTGGATGAGAGAGTTTACATTGTCAGAGGTGAAAACCCTATGAAAGTCTATGAAGGTTTTGGCTGATCAAATATTTCCTATCATCGCAATAAGACCTGAAAATGTAGCTTTGATGATTATATAATAATAAAAAAATAAATAATAAAAAAGGTGTTTGGTATTAACATCAAAAAAAGGTATATACTCACCATGTTCACTTGAACTTTTAGATGGCAGAGCGCCATCTAGTGGAACAGAAACCAACTAAATCAGGGAACAGGTTAAATCAACGTTTAGTTGACTTCTGTTCCACTAGATGGTGCTCTGGCAAAAACATATTTTTAAACAGAATATTTTTTAAATTTTATTTACAAAGATAATATTAAATTAAAAAGGCATATATTGGATCAAAATATCATAATTAATTATTTTGATCCAATATATGCCTTTTAATTTAAAGACTTATCTATGGATTGCTCTATTTTCAAAAAAAGATATCATATTAATTCTAATATTTTGTTATTCATAAAATTTTCTCTTTTTGCCTCTCTCTCTTATTTTGTGTGATAAGAGTTGATTTTTTTTTGTAAATAAATAAAAAAAATTGTCATCCTTATATGTCATTACCTCGAAAAGGCATCTACTGATTATGCAACTAGGAAGTTGCTGATGGCCTACGCCATCTGTCAGAATAAATATCAACTAATTGTTGATTTTTTAAATTATTCCAAAATTGGCTAAATACCATTTCTTGATGAATCAAGAAAAGCTAACCATCAAGAAAGGGTATTTAGCCAATTATGGATTAATTAACACTTTGAGGACAGACGATTCCGCAGTTGCATGGTCCACTGGGCCGTATGAAAATCGAGTTTTTTTTTTTTTAATTAATAAATAAAAAATCGTTTCAAAAATGCGATTTTCATTTTAAAATAATCCATACACTTTGAAATAATAAATTTTACAGGTACATTAGGTCAGCAGATAGCTCCCCAACCTACTGATAGATAGACAAGAAGGGACAAGATCCTGGTGGACGTGGATTTGTGTCGGCCGCTGGTGATTTTATATTTAATTTTGAAAATCGATGACGCGAATTGGCGTCCTTCAGGCTTGATGCAAAATTGGCAGGGACGCGAATTCACGTCCCTCGGGTCTAAAAGTGTTAAAAATCAACTATTAGTTGTTATTTATCCTGACAGATGGCGCAAGCCATCAGTAACTTTATTTGCACTATCAGAAGAGACCTTTTTCTTAATTTATTTACCTGATCCAAGTACAATATCACTTGTGTACTATTTTTCCTCACGTATATAAACATATATGCCATAAGATACGATTATTTCTTTAAAAATGTATTTAAACATTGCACTTTTAAAGAAAGAGGGGTGCCTCTTTTGAAACATGTATACCACCATCCTCACATAGCTTTATGTTATATATGAATATATCACTGTATAAACATAGTTTGAATTTTATAAAATATATTTTCCTAGTTGTTATGTAAATTTATTTCAATAATCTTGTATGTAAATTTTTGGCGTGCAAGGTTAATAAAGTTTATAGAGAAAACAGCACCTCGACCAATTGTTTCTCTTAGCGCTAATCTCAATACCCGTTGATGCAAGAAATATCTGTGACAATATGATTCGCGTTTCGCTATTCAACTGAATCTCTATTTCCTATCTTCCGCTGGAATTCAAGGCCTATGGATCAATCCCAGGATACAAGAAATATCTGTGACATTATGATTAGAGTTTCGCTATTCAACTGAATCCCAATTTCCTATCTTCCGCTGGAATTCAAGTCCTATGGATCAATCCCAGGACACAAGAAATATCTGTGACAATAAGATTAGCGTTTCGCTATTCAACTGAATCCCTATTTTCTATCTTCCGCTGGAATTCAAGGCCTATGGATCAATCCCAGGACACAAGAAATATCTGTGACATTATGATTAGAGTTTCGCTATTCAACTGAATCCCAATTTCCTATCTTCCGCTGGAATTCAAGGCCTATGGATCAATCCCAGAAGCAGCACGAGATTCAATTACGTACCGCGGCTGTTCCGCCCCGGCACGCCCAAATAACTGCCGTACAATTATGGAACGCTAAATGTTTAATGTGAACATGTGATGGCACGGAATGTGAGACACCTCTAGGATTCAATTTAACACCTTTACAATTCGTGAACAACACATCTGTTTCACATTTCTGTTCTAAACATTAAGCAATGTCGGGGTCAGTGAAAGATGGTCTAAACCGTTGGTTTTCAACCGCTACGACCCGGATTCGATTCCCGCATTGGGCACTTTTTTTTTCTGATAAAAAAAAAATGCTCCAATGGCCTCCAAACGGGGTTCTGGCACATTTGTAAGTAAAAAGTCGAACTGCTTTTCACATGTGTAGAGATGTGGTGCACTAACAGTAAAAGCAGTCGCCTACTTCTACCCACCATGATTATCATGGCCTGTATCACGTGTACTTAGGGATAAGCAAAAAAAAAAAATCAATGTGAACAATAAACGTATATTACGAGGTAAAATGTGAATTGGAAGTACCTCATTAGTGGCTTTTTTAATGGTCTCTATTGATAATAAATCTTATATGGTCCTCTTTCTCATCTCTCTCGCTAGAAAATATTTTAAACATTTTGTGTGATTGCTATATAGAAACTGAAATATAATTCTATTTGTATCAAGCGGCTACTTGAGGAAGTGAAGCTGAGATAATGGCTAGATTATATAAGATAGCATATGTAAAAAGATAGGGATAAAAAGTGGTAAAAATAATTATAAAAGATAGATAGCAGGTTATGTGATGTAAAATGGGGGAATATGCGAGTTTTAACTGCGGCTATCCTTTTGAAAGAGTTTTAGTCATATATACATTACTAAAAATAAAGGTCGGCTCTCCTGGCAAAATGGACTCGAAAACTAAGCGTTATCTATTTACCTCCTCCGAAAACTAGCGGACTCAAATCGGCGACAAAGCCACAGAACCAACTTTTGAAAACTGAGAAACGTCCACCTCTAAAGACCATAGTTTCGGGCTAAAGGCCCTCGTCAGTCTAGGGCGGACTTCATTTCATTCGATCCAAGGGATCAATGACAAATTCACAATCCGCTAAAGAGGTGTTAAGTTGGTAGAGTGACTAGGCCAAATCTGTGACTAAAATATAGATGGAAATTTTAAATTGTCGTGCTTTGTCACCGACCTGACTCCACTAGTTTGCAGAAACGGTCAATATATGGTACTTATTTTACTTTCCATTTTGCAGGTAGAGGCACCCTTTATTTTTATGGATCAATTTCCTCCCAGCAAAAAATTCTATCAATACATCATCAATATGAACCATTTTTTAGCGAATAAACAAGAAATAAAATGAATAAGAAATAAG
The DNA here is from genome assembly GCA_030710605.1 of Cordylochernes scorpioides. Lineage (NCBI taxonomy): Eukaryota > Metazoa > Arthropoda > Arachnida > Pseudoscorpiones > Chernetidae > Cordylochernes > Cordylochernes scorpioides. Next base: position 49,047,476 of record CP092866.1, read on the forward strand.
AAAATAGATTCAAAAAATAATTATAGAAGTACTTGTCACCAAGTTTGTTAAGTTGCTGTAATAATTTAACTGAAGAAATCCTTGGAATCAATCTACGCAGCTAAAATATTCTTATCGGCCAACAATTGAACTAATTGGAGCAACTATCGATAATTGCTAGACCATCTGATAGAGTCAACAATGGTAGATATATTCTAGATAAGACCAGCTACTGAGGGAAGATAGGAGAGGAAATAAGGGTGAAATTACGCTCCAATTATTTAGGGTGGAGGGCAAACTTACACACCTGCACGTACGCAAATTATAATACCTAGGTGGTGATGATAAACACCCAGCTCTTCCTTCTATGAGAGGGGGAAAAAATATTTTTGACCATGTGAAGGATTAATTCTATTAAGTCTTACCGAAAAAAAAAAGTAAAGTTAATAGTAAACATATAAATTGATTGGGATGAACCATTTTTAGATTAATATATCAATTGATTTTTAAGATACTTTCAATTTTTTTTTGTTTATTTCTAATTTGGGGTTTTGGAACACGATTATAGTGAAGGTAACCATCAATTACTGCTGAATTCATCTTTATTCAATCAATATTTTCACCTTTTTTTCCTGAAGTGTGTGGCAAGTAAAGGTAGTAGTAAAGTTTCTCTCTATTATTATTAATAAATAATTCGTCAATATTATAATTTACTGTCATGTAGAGCTTTTGATTACTTTATCCCTTGTTATAGAGTAATGGATTTTATTATCTTCTTCCACATCTCTGATATATCAGCCGAATATACATTTAGAAGATTGAGAAAATACATAATAATAACTATATTTAGAAAATATGCAAATATTTGGAATTTAAATTAGAAAAAAAAAACAATAAATCAAAAATTATAAAGCGCAAACAGAAGAAACACTAAGAATAAAGGTAATTTTTATTTATAATGTCTGAGGTGAACGTTCAAAATTAGCAAATAAATATTTAAAAGGTCTAACAGCAAGATTTAAAAACGGAACTATGACTTTTAGGGTGTTATATACTTGTCCATTAAATAGACAACAACTGAGGTAATGAACTTGCTGTCGTCAAAGTAAAAAAAAAAGTTTTATTTCTTATTTATATTAATAAAGTAATTTTGTTATATATATATGGTTAATACAAAAATAATGTCAGATTTTAACTGTATATTTATCAAGGCCAATTTGTCACATTTTTATAAAACTTTAGTTGATCCAAAAAATCTATTAGAATCTATACATTTTTGCCATACGAAACAAGTTTATTTTATTTCTGTTATTTAAATTCTAAAATTCTCGAGTAGGTTGTTGTTGTTGTCGTGTCCAATGAAGAGCATCCGATGTCTCCATGTATCTCTATCACAGCAGCAGCAATATCCACTAAGCTGCTGCTCTGGGTCTATGTCAATTTTCTGCAGGCTTGCGGCCATTGCTGGGCATGAGAATATGTGGGTGGGTCTCGAGTAGGTATTTAACTTATTGAACTTCGTTTTGGTATCACTTTGTGTTTTTGAAGAATTTTTCTCATAGGAATTGATTTGAAGTGATTGAAGAACTCGGTAGGCGAACTGTCAGGCGAATATGGTGGATTTCTCATAGAAAAGGATTGGTCTTTTTCTGTTGGTTGATGCTGGAGAAATTCCTTAAAGGTTTTGGTGCATATTATCGATTTTTGACTATTATCTCCACTATAGGCTGTTTTATGGGAATTGTGATGGATGCCGTGTAGACAACTAAACAGTTACATTTGAAAGTAAATCCATAGAACGCATACAATATATTAGAAAGTAAATCCATAGAACGCATACAATATATTAGAAAGTAAATCCATAGAACGCATACAATATATTAGAAAGTAAATCCATAGAACGCATACAATATATTAGAAAGTAAATCCATAGAACGCATACAATACACTGCGTGACGTTGAAAATGGAACACCAAGAAATAGTGGCCAGAAAGTGATGAAACTCGGCAGACAGAGAGAGAGACAGGGACGAACAATAAGTGATCTTTATTTCAAAATGATAGTCATAATACAGAGCGAGAACGGCGTCGGCTTAGTAGCAAGTAGGACCACCGCGGACGGCGATGCACGCAGCAACACGTCTAGGTAGAGAGTCAATCAGAGTACGGATGGCGTCCTGAGGGATGGCTCTCCATTCCCTCTCAACCATTTGCCACAGTTCGTCTTCTGAACGCGGCTGTGGCAAGGCATGCAAACGGCGTCCAATGATGTCCCAGACGTGCTCGATTGGTGAGAGATCAGGAGAATACGGTGGCCAGGGAAGCATCTGTACATCTTGCAGAGCTTGTTGGCTAATGCGAGCAGTGTGTGGTCGGGCGTTATCCTGCTGATAAAGGGCATTGGGTACCCCCTGAAGGTAGGGGAGTGTCACCGGTCGCAGCACATCATCAACGTATCGTTGGGCCGTCATAGTGCCCTGAATACGAAGTAGAGGTGACCTGGAATCATACGCGATTGCGCCCCAAACCATGATTCCACGTTGTCGCACGGTGGGGCGTTCCACAATTGCTGCCGGATTGGACCTTTCTCCACGTCGACGCCACACGCGTACACGGCGACTATCACTGGACAAGCAGAAACGCGACTCATCTGAGAACACGAGCCTGTGCCATTCCGTCATCCACGTCGATCTAGCCCGGCACAATTCCAAACGTTGGCGCCTATTCGGTGGGGTCAATGGCAGTCTTCTTAGCGGACGGCATGAGTGCAAGCCATTAGCAACCAATCGACGGGAAATGGTTCTGGTCGAGATGGAATGATCTAGGGTGTCTTGCACATGTTGCAGGATGGCGGTACAAGTGGCTTGTGGGGCCGCCACTGCTTGTCGAAGGATACGCCGATCCACACGTGCTGACGTCACTCTGGTTGCACCGGCATTTCTATAAATTGCCACATTTCCTTGTTTCAACCATCTTCTCCACAGTCGGTGCACCGTGGACGCACCAAGGTGTGTATCAGCTGCGATTTGACGTATGGACCAACCTGCCCTTTGCAGTCCGATCACCATGCCCCTCGTAAAAGCGTCTGTCTGCTTGAACTGCCTCCGTTTACGATGACCTGGCATTCTCTGTTATTACACGTGTCTTTTGACACAAGAACAAAATTTCTACAATGATTTTCCTTGAAGAAATAACGACACGAATACTGTCCTTTCTGCAAGTTCCTTCCCTTATATCTTACTCCATGTGCGCACGAGAGCTGCGCATTTTACATCATTTGCATAACTCGGTTAGGCGCGTCTACCCTGAAATTTGCATCATTTTCTGGCCACTATATCTTGGTGTTCCATTTTCAATGTCACGCAGTGTATATTAGAAAGTAAATCCATAGAACGCATACAATATATTAGAAAGTAAATCCATAGAACGCATACAATATATTAGAAAGTAAATCCATAGAACGCATACAATATATTAGAAAGTAAATCCATAGAACGCATACAATATATTAGAAAGTAAATCCATAGAACGCATACAATATATTAGAAAGTAAATCCATAGAACGCATACAATATATTAGAATGTAAATCCATAGAACGCATACAATATATTAGAAAGTAAATCCATAGAACGCATACAATATATTAGAAAGTAAATCCATAGAACGCATACAATATATTAGAAAGTAAATCCATAGAACGCATACAATATATTAGAATGTAAAACCATTGAAGGCATACAATGTTTGAAAGTAAAACCATAGACAATTTGAAAATTTAAATAATTTTATTGACATCTTGTCAATACAACCAAAATTGCACAGTCTGCTCTATTGTTGCAAAATAATTATTAGACATATATACAATTATTTAATTAAAAAGGCATATATTGGATCAAAAATATCATTTATTTTACCAATATTTCAGTTGGCTGAATGCCAACATTTATCAAGGTATTATAACATATTTAATGTGTGTCAACAACTTGTTAAACAACGTGTTATAATACCTTGAGAGATAAAGGTTGGCGTTCAGCCAACTGAAATATTGGTAAAATAAATTATATTTTTGATCCAATATATGTCTTTTTAATTAAATATTTTTTTTATGAAACAAAATGATTTAAAAGCGCGAATGTTTCTTTTATACATAAAACGAACTTCTACTGTCCTTACTGCGATGAAAAAATATATTGGGAGGGCTTGGCTCATCAGTGGTGAACCCTCCCAGCGGTTTCGCCAATTTAATCCACCAGACCGCTTCTCAGAGCTCTAATACTGTATTGGATCATTCTGCTTTTATATGCTACACTGAAGGATGGAATCTTAGAAATGGTTTTCAAGTAAACTATGGACATAAGCTTATAGGACAGTAGAATTACATTCAAATATTTGCTTCGAGCAATGCTCTTCAGCAAACTATAAAGACAAGGCCAGTAAGGACAGTAGAAGTTCGTTTTATGTATAAAAGAAACATTCGCGCTTTTAAATCATTTTGTTTTATATGTATAGATGGCGCGTTATTTCTTTGTGTTAATTTTGTTATGGATTGCTCTATTTTCAAAACAATATACAATTATGTACCAAAATGGGCACCTCTCCTTTTAAAAGGAAGAGTTTTTCAGGAAGCCTTTTTAACCACTTAGGTGAGTCGTTAAAATACTGCCTGCATTATAGTGACGAGGGCCAACAGCCCGAAACGCGTATGTGGTTGTTTCCTCACCTTGATTTACCATTAAAATGGGTTAGCCAATATATTGTAATAATATTACGATGCACTAGCGCGCCATCTGTTATCAAATTATAAAACTATTTTAGAGGCGTAATATTCTTTTAAAAATAAAACAATTTCTACTGTCCTTACTGCGATGGAAAAATTAAAGGGAGGGCCTGGCTCATCAGTGGTGAACCCTCCCAGCGGTTTCGCCAGTTTAATCTACCATACCGCTGTTATATTGCATTTTTGGAACTTCCTTTTATAGGTGACTGTTGTAAGACTCTTGGAATGGGTATTTTAGAATAACTATTGTAATAAGCCTGAATCAACGTTTAGTTGAAATTTGTTCCTGAAGATGACACTTTATCATCTAAAAGGCTCTTTTGATTGACCTTTAATATGCCTTTTTATCTATTTTTTAATGCCTGATCTCTTATCATCTTCATTACATCTTCCTTTCTATTTTTACATAAATATGAAAGAGAGAAATTGTAAATGGGTTTAGTCGTCCAATATTGACTCATGATGATACGAAAATTTCACAGCCATTAATGGCCAAGTTTAAGTGTGAAGGAGAGGAGAGGTGAATGGGCTTGGCTCATCAGTGGCGAACCCTCCCAGCAGTTTCACCTGTTTGAAATACAATAGGTGGAGCTGTCTGCCGCCGCTACAACTAGAAGGGTGGAATAATGATGAGCTATGCCCTCCCCCCCTCTCTCTCTCGGTTTCCTTCCCACATTACAATAGTGGCAATTTGACGCCGTTTATTTTAAATGGTTCTGTTCTTAAATCCTCAAAACATATATAAGATAAACACACAATCATAACAATATTTACAAATCAAACTATTAGAAAGTAAAGACTTATATACAATGAAATGTGTTTTCTTTGTCGTTTTAAGATTGTGAACTTTCGAATTTTCCACCTCCTTCTCACATTATTTGAGACAAACAAAAAGTTGCATACGTAGAGAACTGCTATAATGTGTGACAGGAATTTTAAAATTTAATATTGTAACAAAGAGTATTTATAATTTATTAGCAGAGTATTATTTTTTATGTTTATATTTTGCTATACTCTGTACACTTCCCTCTTTTGCTTATCTTTTATTTATCACTCTTAGTTTGTTCTTGCCTGAAATAAATTGTTGACTCATCCCGAAGTTGGTCTTCCCTAATTTTCCACGTGACAATATAAACATTATTATTTTGTAATTTTTATTACTCACACAAAATATTTTATTAAGACAAGTAGTCTTGTACAAGAATTTACCACGGGGTCTCTGCAAATGAAAATAATTTTTAAAAAGTAAAAGCTAATTACATTAATGGTAATAATGAAATGTATATACAGGGAAACATAATTACGACAAATAAGTTCATATACTGATTGTTCTGAGTGATTCCGATATTTAATTACTCAACAAATTTGTACCATTGCCTCTTTGTCTGGGCTGTTCTACCTTTGTGTTCTGGTACCTCGTGATTTTGCTGAGTCATACAACTTTTAGAGAGGGTCGGTGTAAAGGTGGTTTAGACCGTTGGTTTCAACCGCTATGACTCAGAATCGAATCCCGCGTTGGAAACTTTTTTTCAGATTAAAAAAAAATGCTTCAATGGCCCCCGATATTTGCAAAAGTTCAACCACACTAGCGAGTACAAGTGACAAAACGGGGCTCTGGCACATTTGTAAGTGCAAAAGTCGAACTGCTTTTCACATGTATATATATGTGGTGCACTTACAGTAAAAGTAGTTGCCAACTTCTACCTACTATGATTATCATGGCCTGTACTACGTGTACTAGGGGTAATAAAGAATACAACTTTTATGGCATACCATGTTCCATTGCCGTCAAAGCATAACCTGTAACCTCAGTATATATCACGGCAGGTGACTTGGTCACCATTAGCACCATGCTACGGCCAAAGCGAGAAGATCACATTTATCACTCAAAGTCCCCGTAATCAATTGAACCACGATTCCTTTATGTAAATAAGATTTGATTGTTTTTGTGCTGAGAACATGTAAGAAAACATGTACCTATGTTTTCCCACGTGACGCAGCGGAGCGTGACCTTGGCTGCACGGGTGAGTCAGTTGTTATTTTGAACTCTGTATGGATGGACATTAAAACATGGTGGCAGCGATAACTGGATAAAATACGAACCCGTATATCGCAAAATATCGATTTTTGCGTACCTTGGAAGATAATTCAACATGGCTCAGATTCAACCTCCGGAAACTTTCGACTTATCGACTCCCAACGAATGGCCCAAATGGAGGAAAAGATTCGAACGATACCTCGTGGTCAGTGGAATGGAGAAGAAAGAGGAGTCGGACAAGATCGATTTGTTCATGTACTTGATGGGCGACCGCGCGGATGATATATTCAGGACCTTCAAGTTCGAAAAGGAGGAAGAGGCAACGAAAATTGATTCCGTCCTCAAGGCGTTCGACGGCCACTTCTGTGTCAGAAAGAATATTATCTACGAACGTGCGAAATTTAATTCAAGAATCCAAGAGGATCGGGAGCCAGTGGACGAATTCATCACTTCATTGTACAAATTGGCTGATAGTTGCGAATTTGAGGGTCTTCATGAGCAGTTGATCCGTGACCGAATAGTGGTTGGAGTGAGGGACAAAGCTTTATCTGAAAGAATGCAGCTGGACAGCGAACTGACTTTGGAAAAGGCGGTGAAAATGGTTCGACAGCAGGAAGCCGTTCGACAGCAGCAGGTCGACCTGCAGCGTCCCTCAACAAGCCAAAAGGTCAATCAGGTGAAGTTCAACTCGAAGAAGCTATCACCGAAACAACAACAGCAGCCTTCGAGGAAGAAGGAGAAGTCAGCCAAAACAAGATCACGATGTCCAAAATGCGGAGGTTTCACCCACGGGGAAGGACAGGCTTGCCGTGCTGAAGGACAAAAATGTAACCTGTGTTCAAAAACAGGCCATTTTGCAAATTGCTGCCCAGATAAGCAGGCGAAGACTGCGGAAGTCAAAGCTGTTTCTGAACTTGATGAAGAAATTGGTTTTCTCCTGGAGGTCTCAGCTGTGGAGGATTCATCTAATCTCGATGATGATGAAGGCGAGTGCAGGAGGCGATGGACAGCAGAAATCCAAGTGAACGGGAAACAGGTGAAGTTCAAGCTCGACTCCCAGGCGGATGTTACATGTGTTCCTCTGTGTCTCTTCAAGAAGATAATGGGACAGCAACGACTAGTGAAAAGTGATATCAACCTTAGAGCTGCTGAATTTTCCGAACTTCAGACTGTGGGTATGTTTATATCAACGCTTCGAAATGGCAATTATGAAATCAAGGAGAAGATTTATGTCATTCGTCGTTTGAGTGAACCTCTTCTGAGTCGCCGGGCATGTGAGCTCTTGAACCTGGCGAGGCGGATTGAAGTGGTTGCGACGAGAATTAACCCGATCAAGGAATTCCCCGAAGTATTTGAAGGACTGGGACAGATCGGAAACCCTTACGAAATCAAATTGAAACCTGGAGCAAAACCATATGCTGTGCATACTCCTCGACGGGTACCAATACGTTTGATGGAAAAGCTCAAAACAAGATTGGAAGAGCTCGACAAAGACGATATCTTGACGAAGATTTTTGAAGCTCAACAAGAGGATACGACCCTGAAAGCAGTAGTCAACTACCTTGAGCAAGGCTGGCCAGATAAGAAGAAGATGTCACCGGCTCTGCTCTCTTATTGCGCATGTCAAGGATGAACTCGGCGTTCAAAATGGACTACTGATGCGTAGCTGTCGTCTTGTTATTCCAGCAAGTATGAAACTGGAGATCCTAGATAAGTTGCACGCTGGGCACTTCGGGATTACAAAAACAAGACTTCGCGCACGTGAGACGGTATGGTGGCCTGGAATTTCGGAGGAGATCGCGGAAACGGTCAGAAAGTGCAGTGTCTGTATCCAGGAAGCCGTCTCAAAACATGAACCTTTGATACCAACCAACTTTCCTACACGACCGTGGCAAAAGATTGGAATGGATTTGTTCAAGTTCGAGAATAAGTGGTATCTAGTCGTCATTGACTATTATTCTCGCTTTCCTGAAATGATTCAGCTGGATCGGCTCACAGCCAATGTGGTGGTGCGTAGTTGCAAATCCATATTTGCCCGACATGGAATACCAGAAACTGTTGTAAGCGATAATGGGACGCAATTTGGAGCTGCTCGTGAATTTGCAAATTTCGCAAGGCAGTACGGATTCACACATGTCACTTCAAGTCCTCGATTCCCGCAGAGCAATGGGATGGCAGAAGCAGGTGTGAAAATTGCTAAGTTGATCCTCAAGAAAAATCAAGACCCATCGCTTGGACTCCTGGAGTATCGATCGACCCCTTTGGAGAACGGTTACAGCCCTGCTGAGCTTCTCATGGGACGTAAACTCCGAACGACCTTGCCAATTGCACCAGAGAATCTTAATCCAAAGTTGGTGGACTCTCAGACCCTGAAAAGAAAGGAGGGGAGAAGGAGAAAGGATATGAAATCCAGATATGATCGACGCTGCGGAGCTACGGACATGGAGGAGCTATCCGAAGGTGACACGGTTTGGATTACAGATATGCGAACCTGGGGGATTGTAAAGCAGAAAGCATCGGCACCAAGGTCATATATGGTTGATACTCCAGTTGGGACTTTACGTCGAAACAGGTTCCATCTACGAAAAGGATATGCAGTGCAATATCCAGCCGACCCATCGACGCCGACCTTTTCGGGGGAGGAACTGGTTGAAAATGAAAAGACCCCAGTTGTGGATTATCCCTCTAACGACTCAGAAGACGGCCAGATAAGAACCCGGAGTGGACGAATTGTTAAACCTGTGGATCGCCTTCATTATTAATTATATTATGCATTTAAAGTTTGTAATGTATATATATATTTCAAGTCTTAAAAAGGGGGATGTGCTGAGAACATGTAAGAAAACATGTACCTATGTTTTCCCACGTGACGCAGCGGAGCGTGACCTTGGCTGCACGGGTGAGTCAGTTGTTATTTTGAACTCTGTATGGATGGACATTAAAACAGTTTTTGATCAAAATAAATTGACATATCATTCTTAGTATTAAAATAAAAAGCATCCAGGGAAAAGTTTATTATTTTATCGATTATCTGAGGTTTATCATTCTCCTAATTTTTCTACGTGACAATTCAATTTTTACCTATTCTTTTTTGAGTTTATTTATTGAACAACCAGTCGCGATATTAAAATACAGTTTTCAATCAATCTACATTTGCGCCTATTACAGAAGAAACAAACTAAACAAATATAAATCAGTACTTTGAATTAAATATTTACATGTATTAATCGACAGAGATTATAAAGTAATTTATAATACAATATAATGATTGTAAAACGACATTTGATAATTAGCCCTCATGTGTTTCTTTTTAACGTAAAATCGAAATTTATTTTATTCCCAATCCCTGGACACTTTATTTTTCTGTTTATCATTGCTTTTCACCATTCATCCTTTCATACTTCATCCCTAAGGTTAGAAATAATCGTTATTTCTCCTTAAAATAAATTTCGATTTTTCGTTCAAAAGAAACACATGCGGGATAATTTTCAAATGTCGTTTTACAGAGTTCATAAAATGTATAGAGACAAAGTGGCTGATGTAATAGTTTGTTGTTAGATTAGTTGACAATCTCCGGTGACATTTAGCACCAAGACGAGTAGACTGGGGATAATTGTTTCTTTCAAGAGTTATCATTCCCACACAAGAGAGTGTATTTTTTAATAGGCACATGTTGAAGGAGAGACATATCCGAAAGCATGTTATCATCTATATATATAAAAATGAATGTATGTGTGTGTGTGTCTGTCCTTTATGCCTGACCAAACCACTCATTGGAACGCCATGAAACTTTGGGAAGTTATTTAGTATAGTACTGGGAAGGTTTCTAGCAAATAAAATTTTTGAAATAACTTTTCGCTTTAAAATAATCAAGATAAATATTCTAATTTATCTGTTATAATTCAACAATCTGCTCTAAATATTATCATGATGATACGATGCTTTTGTAATGTAGAAAATTAGGAAAGACAAAATTCAGGATGACACGGCAATTTATTTGAGACAAGAATAATGATACAATTCAAAGGCAAGATACTATTCCTTTAACTTCCAATTACCGAGGGAACCAATTAATATTGATTTTATTCAACTTATCGAGTATTTTTCAAGGGACCAGGAAAAAATGTTCACTTTATCGAGAGATTCGTTAGACAAACCTTTACTCGGGTAAAACCCGGGCGAAGCCGGGTACGTCCGCTAGTAACTAAATAAAAGAAATACGTCTCTATGACCTTCCTTTTATATTCATAAATAGTACGCGTTCTTACGCCTTATTTTATATCAGCTTGATAAAATCTAGTTTACCGCTTGTCGAAAGAGTAACAAAAATGTTCATTTAAATACAAAATACGTCGAATTAAATGGAAATATACGTTTAAAGGAGTTTATAATAGTAAAAATACACTCTATAACGAAAAAAACTCGCTCATTTCAAGATTATTTTAGAAAGTTTTAAAAAATTATATACAAATTCTATTTTAAAATGATCAGCGAATGTTAAATTCATTAGATACTTGTAATTAAAATTTCTTCAAACAATTTTCAAAAGTTTCTAATTTAGATGTTAAATTCTATAGAGAATGAAATCCAGACAGGTAAAAATATCTCTATTTTGATTCATCTCCAGAAAAAGTAGTTTATTCTAGAAAGTTATATAAAAAAATAAAAAGTTAAAAAATCTTTTCCTATTTTAAGATGATTAGCGAATGTTAAATTCATAAGATACTTATAGTTCAGATTTCTTCAAACACTTTCCAAAAGTTTCTAATCTAGATTTAAATTCTATATAGAGAATCCTAGGCAGTGGAAGTCCAGACAGGTGAAAATATCTCTATTTTGATTCATCTACAGATAAAGTAGTTTACTTTAGAAAGTTAAAGATAAAGTTTATATAAAAAGAGAGTTAAAAATGATTTTAGATTTTAAAATGATTAGCGAATGTTAAATTCATAAGATACTTATAGTTCAGATTTCTTCAAACACTTTCCAAAAGTTTCTAATCTATATGTCAAATTTCAGATAGAGGGAATGGAATCATAGGTAGTGGAAGCCCAGACAGATGAAAAGATATCCATTTTGATTAATCTACAGAAAAAGTATTTTATTTTAGAAAGTTATATATAAAAAAGAGAAAGTTTATAAAAAAGAAAGTTAAAAAAATGATTTTCGATTTTAGAATGATCATCTATTTCTTCCTACCATGATTATCATGGCTTGTACCACGTGGACTAGGAATAAGCAAAAAAAATTATCAACGAATGTTATATTGTAGAACGACATTTGAAAATTATCCCGCATGTGTTTCTTTTGAACGAAAAATCGAAATTTATTTAAGGAGAAATAACGATTATTTCTAATCTTATGGATGAAGTATGAAAGGATGCATTGTGAAGAGTAATGATGAACGGTGAATGTTAAATTCATAAGATATACTTGTAGTTAAGATTTCTTCAAGCACTTTCTAAAAGTTTCTAATCTAGATGTCAAATTCTATAGAGAGAATGGAATCTCAGGTAGTGGAAGACCAGACAGGTGAAAAGAGTTTGATTCATCTCCAGATAAAGTAGAGCAACGTTTGACGCGCAATTAGATCCCCCAATGACACCAGAAAGATGACCAGTAATAGCGCCAACATTTACTGGTGAACCAAGCGCTAATAACAGGTTGGCGTGCCGTTAAAAAAGTCAACATCATTAATTACAAAATAATATGCCTTATAAATCACTGCTTGGGTCAAGGACGGAAGGCCTCAAAATTTTGAGGAGGGTGGGGGGCGAACCAGAAAAAAAAAAGAGGTATGATGGTCTTGCCATCGGCGAACGATCCTCAATTATCAATTAGACAGCCCCAGCGGTACCAACCCTCTCCATCATCAAACAACTGGAGCACTTGGTAAACCACTGGTTAAGCCCTTTGGCCCAATAAATGATAGGTAATAGTTAGACGGTGGCTGAACTGTGGTGTACTTTAACCAAAATTGAACCTTAATGGTGAACGATAGAAAATTTGGGAACTTTTTTTCTTCACTCATTATCTTCACTTGAACTACCGTTTTTATCTTTTAACTATAGGTTTTTAGTTTAGTAGTCAACTTTGTTAAAGAAAAGTTAGTTATTTGTCGAATTTATGTTCAACATTTGCTTTTTTTTAATAGAGCATTTTAGCTAGTCGATCATATGCAAAGGAAATTGTGTTTCAAAAATAATTAAGTCAGAAAAAGAGACTTTCAGATTCATGATACAGTAGAACTTGGATAATTCTAGCGTTTTTAATCCGAAAACGTTTTCAATTCGAATGTTTATCTTGGTCCTTAGAATTTCCTATAAATTTCCGTTTTTAATTTGAAATTTTGGATGATTCGAAATTTTTTTGGGCCCTTTGGCTTCGAAAGATCTAAGTTTAACTGTAATAATAATAAAATATTCGAACATTGAATAGCACGCAGAATATTGTTAATATAATAAAATTGATTTATTCTTTGGCCGCTAAAATTTACTTTAGAATATATAAGGCTAATCGACATATATACCTAAAATACGAAATCTCTTGAACCTAGTATTATTATTCTTCTTCTTGCTTATCTCCACACTGGGTGAAGTAGAATGGGTCTGCCTTTGTCATTAAGACTGGGAGCACTACTCAGTGGCAGGCCGACTTAGCTCCAAAAGAAATGGCCTCCTCTGACATGAGGAACAAACGCCATGTACAGCCGCTCCTAACATGGAGTACAAACACTGCTCATCCTGTATACCTGGATCAGGAGCCCTTACAGGATACTATCAGCTGGGCCAGCTGAATCCAGGTTTTTTAACGAGTTTGTTACTACTCCTCCTCCTTTTTCATCCGAGCTTGGGACCGGCAAAGGCGGAGTTCATAGTATTATTAAAATTCATAAACACAATAATTTGAAATAAAATTCATTTTTGAAAAGTTTCAAATGACACAAAATAATAATATAAGGATTATTAGTATGCAACAATAACAAAATAAAAATTCGTGATTCAAAACTCTCCATTCGTAAATATGCAACCATGGATCTAAAAAAAATCATATTCTGATTGGCTGAATAAAAACATTCACACAGGAGAGAATTAATCAACGGGAGAATAAAACGGACACCACATATATACATATAAACTGATAAAGGCGTATATAATAGTGATGTTTTATCTGGTTATGCAAATTTTTATATTAATATCGACAGATCACAATAACCATCTTTCTAACGTTCAGTTGCTTGATGGAGATTTATCATTAGTTTTTTTCAGTTAAAAAATAATATATCACAATTTTAAAATGATAATTGATACGAATTTCTAATACTCTTTTGTAAATAATTATAACTATTTCTACATATCTCTTATACTGCAAGGATGAAACATTGAAATGTGAGGGCATAACATTTGAGTATAAGGTCGAGAGATATAGAAATAGTTGTTAATTATTTGTAAAATTTTCAATCAATTTACATCGAGATAGATAATGCTGAGAAGATGGCAATATTTTAATGGACATATGAAAATTTCATTTTTACGGTTATTTATATAAAGTGCAACAGAAATGTAAATTGATAAGTTCAGCAATATGAAATATATGGTAATGATATATTCAAATTTGAAGCATTTTGGATAATAAGGTTTAAAATGTATTGTTTTCTTTCTTCTATATAATAATATTGGTTAAAAATGGGACTACTTCAGGAAGGTGAAAGTTCATGAATGTGGATCTCTGCCCCGTTGATTAAAAAAATCTGAATAACTCACTGTGACAGTCTGACTTGGCTTCTGAGGTTATTGGTCGCTTCCAATATGGAGAATTGATATCTTTGCTGCTGACCTTAACAGGCGGTCATTTCTTTTGGAGCTAATTCAGCCTGCCACTGAGTAATGCTCCCAGTCTTAATGACAAAGGCAGGCGCATTATATTTCACCCATTCATGATAGTTGTCAAACAGACACCATCAAGGGTCACAACTTGTTAGCCTAATATGTGTGAGTGGAGATAAGGAAGAAGAAGAAGACATGAATTCAGACGTTAATGTAGTGCTTACTTTTAATGGCGACATTTTGTCATTAACCCAGTATCGTCATTGAGTTTTTGTAACTTTTTATAGGTCTATCCTTATCTCATTATTGATGACTGTTAGTTCAGGACTCAGGCGTACAGACTTCGGTCTAAATAGCCCACCATCCTATCTGATAGCCATTCTTCTATCTGCTACCTAGGGACCTACCTGACTGCTAGGCCTCAGCGCTGTTGTATATTAAAATTTTATACTTATAAAGAATGATTTAAAGGAAATACAAAAGATGCTGAGACAAACATATACGCAAGAGTAATAATAGAACATGGTATTTGTGCGTATGGAAATTAAGGAAAGTTGAAAATAAATAAATTCAAATTATCGCCTGAAACAGAAGCATGGACACAGCATGGGCTCTATAGAAACGATCCAGGGGGATGGGTTACCTACGAGTATATGTTAACAATGGAGTGAATGAAATAAAATTATAGATGTTATAGATGACCGGTAAAAAGAGAAATGAAACTGTAAAAACATAAACGATACTAGGACAAAGTTCCCATGCATCAACAAAGGATAGTTGGACTTTTAGAACAAACGTAAATACATATATTTGAGATAGAATCTTTGACAAAAGGTTTCCAGAATTCAGGAAAGATTCCCCAACCCTTGCAAATGACTGCGGTCATCGTGACAATATGACATGTCCTGTGGGAGGTCAGAACTCCCCGGGGGCACAGGTCAAATGGATGAGGGCCCATGGGGACTAACCCTTCTTCCACGGACTCTAATTGATGGCCTCGGCTCCCAGAGGACTTCGTGCAGGTCCTTCTGTACAGTACCTAGTGGGATGCGCGACTCTCCTCGCGGTGTATTTAGAATTGATCTTAATTTATACCATTCTTAACAAGCAGAAATTTATCATATACTAGCGGATGTGCCCGGCTTCGCCCGGGTTTTTACCCGAGTAAAGGTTTGTCTAACGAACATTTGTTAAAACAATTCTCTATAAACTTATTTTAAAAAGAAGATATATTTTGATAATTTGAAACTTGTAAATTTGAATCTCTCGATAAAGTGAACATTTTTTCCCGGTCCCTGTGTGCCGTGTCATCCTGAATTTTGTCTTTCCTAATTTTCTACATTACAAAATCATCGTTTTATCTAGTGAACATTTTTTTCCGGTCCCTTGAAAAATACTCGATAAGTTGAATAAAATCAATATTAATTGGTTCCCTCGGTAATTGGAAGTTAAAGGAATAGTATCTTCGCCTTGGAATTGTATCATTATTCTTGTCTCAAATAAATTGCCGTGTCATCCTGAGATAATCTTAATTTTGATAAATAATATTTAATATTTTATTATATATATTATATAATATATATATTACACGTTATTTGTTTTCTTGGCCGACTGTTTTACATATGGTGTTATCTTAAAATTGCTTGTTTTGAATATTTTTTTAGATTGAGATTATTAGCTAGTATGTAAAAAAATTAACTCTGTTGAAATTTAATTTTGTATTTATATATAAATAAAATTAACTCTGTTGATTTTTTTTGTATTTAATCGATAACAGCGAAGTTACGCATGTTAATGTTAGGGAAAAATATTTTGATGTTAAGCAAAACCTGCTCCATCTCGTTTTACATAAATGTTGAAAATTTGGTTGAAATTGATGCATTGTAACGAAAGTTTTTAGTGATGTACACTTATGAAATTTGCATTTTATTAATATAGATTAACCAGTTTACATACAATATACAACAAGCATTTTATTGGGGAATCTATGCTCTACACAGGATTCGCCCAAATTGTATGTATTTGTATAAATGTAATACATTCAACATTTTTATAAAAACCAATTTGAGCTAGATACTTTTCCGATGATATGAACAAATATGGAATTTCTCGTTAACCAAGCTATATCTTACACTCTGTTGTGCTCTTTTTTTATATATAAATAATACATAACCAATGCTGAAGATATTCTGTATAAAACATTGGTAAAATAACTTTTTACAATTTCAACGGTCCTTATTGTTTGAATTTATGTAAATAAAAATTATTGTGTACTTTGTTCGATATATACGTACCATTAATAAAAAAGGAAGATCAACTTCTCCCGTCAAAATCGACACAAAAATTACGAGTCACCTATTAACCGTCCTTGCAAACAAGTAGAACAGGATTTTGGCAAATCCGAATGCAAATTGTCACTGACCCTATTCACGAACCTTCTTGTTTATAAAAACAGTCGATAGATGGCGTGAGTTTATACATCTATTTTGATGGGAGAGATGACCTTTCTTTTATAGATCAATATTCTCCCGGCATTATTTCCATCAATGTATAAAAAAATCTTAGAACGTCAAAAAATTTTGAGAATACTTTTATAAAGAAAAGAATAATTCTGAATATGTTGTTGTTAGCATCTATCAAGTTGAGCACGTTTTTGGTGACTATAAAGACAAATATTCTCTAATTTGATTTGTTAGTGACTATCACTCGCTGCTCATCTGGTGATCTTCTGTTGGCTTTCTTGACCTCTTCTAGCCAGCTCACTTCCTTTCTTTCTTCTATTTCCCCCAACATCAGCATATTTTCTAGACCATTTGCTCGCATTATGTGTCCGAAGTAAGTCAGTTTTAGTTTATATATTTAGGATGTTAGGGTTCTAACAGGTTTAATTCCATTTAAGATTGAAACATTTGAAAATGTATCTTTCCATGGTACTCTAAATGAATTATAAATATACTCAGTCGAAATAAAAAAACAAAAATACTAAGCGCCAAGTAAACTCTGAGGTAAAAGTAGAAAAAGGATCAAAACTATTAGATTTTTCGTTATAATTCGCTTGTTTAAATAAATATAATGAACTAAGCAAATTGAAGTGTATAAAAGGTTAAGTAAAACACCAAATCATATGACTCACTAGAGAGTGTAAGTATTTTTTTCTATGTAAATCTCTTTATATTTATATATATAATATTGATTCTTTTATGCTGATTTCCAAAATAAAGGGCTCTTTCTGGGAAGCTATGCTATGAAAAACTATCTTTCTTCTAAAAAACCAACAAGTTGAGCTAACATGTCGTGATGACCCAAATATACTCAATGTTCCAAATTTTATTTATTTTCACTGAATTTTTGACAATGACCATGAAATTTGTGAAGTGGAGATTCTCAGCGAAACGGAACATTTATTTTTGCTTTCTTTTTCCAAAGATAACTCACAAAATACGCAATAAAAGTAAAAAAATAACATGATATTTCTAAAATCAAAAAACCCCTTGCAAATTTTCATTATACTTGTATTTTTACTTTGTGTTGTACAGAGTCGCAGTTAGGATTGATACGTTCAAAATATATTGCTATAGTTGCTTGACCTATCTTTTTTGGCATGTTTTCAAACAATTCAGTTGATTCAATCATATTTTGGTAGTCAAGAAGTCTGTATTCTTTTTCTGTTAGTTTACAAAGTCATTCTCTGTAATTGCAAGCATATAACCAACATCCTAAGTCCAGGGCAGTTTAATCATTCTGCCCACATCACTCCAGTGACCTTCTTTCATGCTTCCTCCACAATTAAACACCTTCGTTCACCATCATAACTGTAATTATAGTCCTACAGCGTCTTCTTCCTTAATCCACTGGTATTTTATACACCCCCTCTGGGTATAATCCCGGTGTGTGTGGGGGAATTAATTCGTACTTGGTCTTTCATCTGTATGGCTTGAATGGAATACATAACAGGAATAACATTCTATTAACCGAAATTTATTATTCTTTGAGTTTTTTATTTCAATATATAGTAATTATATCTATCATTTATTATATGCTACACTTACAATTTAAGATAAATAACTTATATGTTTAGATTTTAATGAATCTATGCATACACACAAATGTTATTTATGCCTTTCTGATTTTAATCAAATTCAGTGGGTGTTATTTTGTGTAACTTAATGTATGTTATTGTGTAAATGGATAATTTAAGTATATCGAATAAATATTTAAGGACACATAACGCACATATTATATAGAAATTTTAATTTGAAACATTATAATTACAAAAAATAATAATAAAATAAAAAAAGAAAAGGGCATCTCTTTTTCGTGCAACTGAAAGTTGCTGATGGCTTGCGCCATCTATCGGAATAAATATAAACTATTCTCGGTAAGCGGAACATTGTGGGTTCGATTCCCATCCCTGGACACTTTTATTTTTCCGTTCATCATTACTCTTCATAATTCACCCTTTCATACCTCATCCAAAAAGGTTAGAAATAGTCAATATTTCACCTTGAAATAAATTCTGATTTTTCATTGAAAAGAAACTCATGTGGTGTAACTTCAAGTGTTGTTTTATAAACTATTCTTGTTGATTATTAATTATTCCAGAATTGGCCGAATACCCATATACAAGTAATACTCCATATTTATTCCGATAGATGGCGCAAGCCATCAGAAACTTTCGGGTTCACGATAAGGAGAAGCCTTTTTCTTTTAAATAATTTATGCACCTTATCCCAGTACAATATCACATTTGTACTATTTTTCCACAATATAATTCCAGCCTGAAAAGCGTACGTGGTTAGCTTCTCTTGATTAATCAAGAAATGGTATTTGGCCAATTCTGGAATAATTAAAAAAATAAAAGATTAGTTGATATTTATTCCGACGGATGGCGCAAGCCATCAGCAACTCTTAGTTGTACGATCAGGAGATGTCCTTTTTTCTTCTTAATATAATTACATTTTTATCTGGATATCGCTGCCATCTTTTTGCCCAGTTATTAAAACATGAATTGTATTCTTTCAAAGTGAAGAAATACTTTAGAATAGTTTTGGTTAAGTAGAAACATTATGAGCTAGTTCTGGTGAATAGGGAGGTTGCGAATAAACATCAATTATAATATATATTTGTTTCTTAGCTAAAAATATATAATTATAATGCCTAAACGTTATTCTTTATGAGAAAAAATAAATAAAATAAAAAGGTCAGGTGTTGATATCTATATATATAAATCAATGTTTATATGTTTGTTTGTTTGTATGTCCGGTATACAAATTCGCAGTAGTTCACTAATTCAAACCAAAATTTCCATACATAGGTGAAAAAATACGGGGAAGACGATAGGCTATTTTAAAAAATATATAAATCAATTATTAAAACTATATATTCAAATTATTCTACTTAGCTCACGAACAGCGCCCTCTATCAAAGATTAGATTAAATTATGCTGATGCAAACAAATAGATAATGCTAATAACAAACAATTATTAAAAAAAAATCTTATCTAAATATATATCAATCGGGTAGATATGCACACGGGTCAATCCCGGGGCGAAGCCCGGGTCACCCGTCTAGTTAAAAATAAAGAAGGAATATCCTGAGCTTGATTTCTGTTCCACCACATGGCGCTCTGCCATCTAAAAAGCACATATGCTCTTGGTCAGGATATGCCTTCTTTGTTTTTTGTTAATCTTTATATATGTATATCACTTTTCGGGAAGTTTGAATCTGATTTCTTCCCACAGTCTTCTTAAATCTTCAGGTAGATTCTTCTTTCGTGATCATCTGACACCTTGTGGTACATATTCCTAATGTAAAAAAATTGCGTGTACATAAAAAAAAAATGACCATTAATTTTTTTCAACTTGATGGACAACGGTTTTCCGGGATATTTAACAAACATTATTACATAACCACTCAGTTGGTTGACACTTTGCCTCTTGGTCATATTACTATATAATGGTTATTTTTCTTTCCAATTTGATCATAATTGGATATGTATAGAGTAATTTGACAGGTTTTAGAATGTTGAGTTAATTTAGCTTTTTCCATTGAAGGTCTTGATCTTCCTATGTGAAATTTGGTAGTAAATTTGAAGAGATAATTGCATCAATACAATGGTTTTAGCTCCTTAATGTTGAATTTTTTTCTTTGATTCATTAGATCTCACGTTGGTTAGATTCAACGTTGTTACCTCCTTCTTTAAAGATACTAAACCATTTTTTTTTGTCATTTAGTTCAGAAAACAAATATAAATTGAGATAAATTAGATAATTAAAAAATTGTATCGATATTTTGTATTTTCCGATACGGAAGTCATCTATCACGACACCATTTCACTTTATTCTACGGGGTTTTCCTCAACTCTTTGTGTCTCTTAACTCCAGACGTTTCTTTGAGATTTTCAAGTAAATTATTCCACGGTCTAATTATCTCTTCATTCTTCCAGTATGTTCAATAGTGGTCCTTGAAGTACGCGTCATGCAAATTCCCACAAATACCCTATTGATTAATTCATTTCGAAAATAAAGTGTTTAGTAATTATTCGTTAAACTTTGGCATGAATAATACAAATGAGATTTATTAGTTTACAGGCAGCTTTCATGTTAGATCTGCTTCATAGCTATTTATTTTAGTAGTGAAATTAGAAACTTGCGCTATCTTCAACACAATATATATCAGTACCTTTCTCTCAATATTCCCAATTGTCTTTTTCAATCTCTTCCCTTTAATTCTATTTTGAAGTGTAAAGCTGAAGAAGAGATTTTGCTGAAGAAAGTTTCTTATGTCCCAACAAATTTTTTTTAGAAATATATTTTTATATTATAAATGACTGCGGCGTATGATTATAAAGCAATACTTAAAGCCTCCCCGCATAAGTTTCTTTTTTTGTGAAAAATCACTATTAATTTCAAAGAGAAATACGTACTATTTCTAACTTTTTGGATGACGTATGAAAAGGTTGAATATATGAAGAGTAATGGTCTATATATGATTGGATGACGTATGA
Organism: Cordylochernes scorpioides; assembly: GCA_030710605.1. Classification (NCBI taxonomy): domain Eukaryota; kingdom Metazoa; phylum Arthropoda; class Arachnida; order Pseudoscorpiones; family Chernetidae; genus Cordylochernes; species Cordylochernes scorpioides. Next base: position 49,069,102 of record CP092866.1, read on the forward strand.
AAGGGTGAAAATATGAAGAGTAATGGCGAACGGAAAAATAAATTCCCGCCCCTGGACACTTTTATTTTTCCGTTCGCCATTACTCTTTATATTTTCACCCTTTCATACGTCATCCAATCATATATAGACCATTACTCTTCATATATTCAACCTTTTCATACGTCATCCAAAAAGTTAGAAATAGTACGTATTTCTCTTTGAAATTAATAGTGATTTTTCACAAAAAAGAAACTTATGCGGGGAGGCTTTAAGTATTGCTTTATATATTTTTCATGATATAGAAAATCTGTAGATATAGCTAATAGGAATCAAGAGCATTACATATATCAAATAATACTGATAGTTCAGGAACTATTCCAACTCTAAGTATGTCTACCAGTGTGAAGAATATGCAAATATAATCACTCTCAGCTCGATGTAGTTTTCAAAGACAAATTTCTGCAAACTACTAAATGGAAGATGAATAATATTGAGAGGGCTTGTCTCATAAATGATTAGCAACTATGAAATAAGCTAACTAGCGCCGATAAAGAAGATATTTCGCATTTTCAACATGTTCCGAAAAATGAATGCGTTAATCGTGTACATCAAAATAAATAGGTATTATCTTGAAGAAGGAATAAAAGTTAACGGCAATAAGTTTCTTTTATTAATGCTGTAAATTCGGAAAGCTTTCGGACTTTGACGTCCTTCGACAGGCAACTTTCCAAGAAACTGAGAGGTAATATTTATATACAGGTAAATATTTACATAATAAGAACTTAGCGAATTTAATGATTATTATACAAAATTCTTTCCTCTTTATCTATGTAAACAAGTTTGTTCTAAGAAAAGGATGACTACCTTTGCCTTTCCCTGCATCCTAAGGTAGTCATCCTTAGAACAAACTTGTTTACATAGATAAAGAGGAAAGAATTTTGTATAATAATCATTAAATTCGCTAAGTTCTTATTATGTAAATATTTACCTGTATATAAATATTACCTCTCAGTTTTTTGGAAAGTTGCCTTGTCAAATTATATTGACAAATATTTGCAATCTTATCATATCTTATCTCAGGTTTTAGTGGAAAGAATTTTGTTGTTTATTTGTTGAGTGAACTGATCTCCCACGCCTTCTCATTGGACGAATGTGGCCATGTTTGTACATAAAAGAGGGTTGAAACGGAATGCGAGGAGTCGTTGAGTGGTGTTCGAGTAGAGACGCTTATAGCGTTCTCTGTGTGTTTGTCTGGTGATCTCCTTGTATACCTGTGTGTCCGCTCCTTATCAACGCTGCAAATAACGCTGTTTTTTAATTTTATTTAACAAATTGTGATTTATTATTTACTTTTTTTTTTTGGTGTTGTACTTTTGAGTCCACGATTTTTCTGTGTTTAAGTTCCTCTTACTGTAGGCCCTAGTATATTGTATTTGTGTGTTAACCCGTAAATAGTAATATTTGTCAGCCTGTCGAAGGACGTCCGAAAGCTTTCCGAATTTACAGCATTAATAAAAGTAACACGTCGCTGTTAACTTTAATTCCTTCTTCAAGATGATGTCAGGCGATTTCTTCTCTTGTAAATAAGTATTATAATAAGATCAAATTTCAGAATGTGTTTGTTTTCTATTATATTTCCAGATAAGATCTCACATGGCTTCTTTCATCAACATAGCAACTTTTAAGTCATTGTTGTTAACATTCATCGTCTTTTCACGAATAGATCAAGTTAATTCGTTTGAAAATTGATCTCTTCTTTCTCAAAAATTTAGTTTTACTCTTGGATTATCATCAATCATCGATATAAAAGGAAAGACAAAAATTTTCATTTTGACTAAAATGCTTTCAGCTTACAAGAACTTGGCGATGCATATTCCCAAGTAGTTCGAGTAATGCTTTTTGCTATAATTTTTTATTTTTTATCCTCAAATTTCAAAAACTAATTTAGTTGTGCAAAAATCTCGAAACACCCAAAACAAGAATAATCATCGAATTCAAAGTGATTCAGAATAAATTTGTTATTCACGCCACAAACCTGTACTTAAACTATGGCTCAAATTTTAAATTTAATTAATAAGTTTCAGAATTATAAGACACTTCAGCTAATAAATATTTTTTATTATTTCGACGTTTCGACAGAAATCTTTTGTCAGGAACAACTAAAAATTAAAACATTTGACAAGGCGTTAAAAATTATTAAAATGGCCGAATTATTTACTGGCCGAAGTTAAATCCAAGATAATGGTTTTCCGAAATGGTGGCCGCCCTGCAAAATCGGACAAATGGTTCTGGGGAGACCAACTGTTGACAGTGACATCGAAATATCTCTATCTTGGCTATCCCCTCACAACAACAATCTCGTTTAGTCAAGTGGCTTCATACTTTAAAGGCAAAGCGCTTGCAGCTACCGGCGAAGTATGGAAAATTATGGAGAAATCCAGGTTGAATTCATTTGGTTCATCAATGAAACTATTAGACTCGATTATCCTGTCAACTCTGCTGTATTCTGCTCCAATTTGGGCAAACGAAAAGTACAAAATCTTGGACCAAATTCAGAATAACTATCTCCGACGACTATTGAACTTGCCGAGTAACACACCAGGCTACATACTACGCATGGAAACCGGACGCTTCTCACTAGGAGTCACAGCAACCAAACTAATTCTAAAGTTCTGGTTAAGAATATTAAAAATGGAAAAATCCAGATTGCCCGCAATCTGTCTAGCCCAATTATGGGAAACGTCCACTCTGACGAATGCCTTTATAGGTTTTACAGAAAATTTAATGAATATCCTAAACTCAACTGGATTCATGTGGTTAAAGAATTGTTCAGACCCCAATATTCTACAGAAAGCAATACCTCAAATTATCAGAATCACTATAGAACAGTCTATCCAAACCGATCAATCAAGAATAACCAATTCGAAGCTACACACACACTACAAATATTTACATAAAACATTCGCAGCAGAGAACTATCTACTAAGTGAACTCCCACTGCCGGCTAAACGCCTCATTGCGCAATTGAGAATTCTATTTGTTTTATATCGAGAAGACCATATAAAATATCTAAGGACAGAAGACTTGTATTGCCAACTATGCAAAAATAGAACCGAAAATGAATTAGAACATTATATATTTGAATGCATGCCTCTTGACACGGAAAGAAAAATACTCTTCTCTAAGATAGGCCATACACACTTCACATTATATTCTTTATTATCCAACTTTATAGACAATAGTTCAGTAGCTCTAAATCTATATAACTTCCATAAAAATGCTGTAAAAAAGAAAGACTTAACCGAACATTCAAACATACCAAAAATTTCTGTTTGATGAGAAAGTCAGAACCAACATCCAATTATTTGTTTAGGCAGATACGATAAGTTAACAATGATAAAACGGTGTTTACCTTACAACCCTGAACACGAGGATTTCCTGGGAAATCTCTTAAAGATTTCTTAAAAAATACATGGCCCACCTGTGCTGTGTGAGAGCTTAAATGGTCTTGCTCCATATGTAAATACCTGTTTTCTTTCCTCTTTTCGCTCTCCACTTCTCCCATCCATATTTCCAAAAAAATTTTTTTTTTCTCTTTTTTTTTGATTTTTTTTTATTCTTCTTATTTTTTATTCTTTCTTATAATCTGTATATATTTACCAAATGTATATAATCTTTCTCCATTTTTTATTTCCCACTTTCATAGGTTTCTCCGTTTTGTAACCCCAAGGAGAATCCTCTGTAAGACCTGTGTGTCTTAATAAAGGCTTTTGTGTGTGTGTGTGTGTGTACTGGCCGAAGTTTCTTTTAATTCTAAAACTATGAATACCTGCCAAGCAACCTTTATCTTCATGATTGATTAACATGGAAATTGAGAATTTTTCAAGATCATTAATACATAGATGAGTCAATAATTTCTCATGGGGAAAAAAACCTTCTAGACAGCGTTCTTCTTTTATTATCCTATTTTAAAATCATCAAACATATATATAAAGAAAAGTAGAAAATACTCAAATTATATTAAATTATTTTAATATGATTTTAAATAGAGTATTTAATCAATTTATTCATCCTGATTGTTGTCAAGGCTATACAAAGAAAATCTTATTTGAATGGAAACATAGATGATAATGGCATTCAAAAGCTTTTTTCTCAAACACTTGACTTACTTAATTTAAATATTTGTCATTATTTTATTAATGAATAAGAAGATAGCAAATAAAATTATAATTGATCTTCTAAGATTCTCATACAAGTTTCAAGAAAAATTTTCAACCTATAAGGTAACAGATAATCTTTAAATCATCTTGATCGTCTAAGAAGAATTCTCATCGAAGAATTCTTCAGCAGAAAGGAAACATCCAGAGAATTGGAATTTAATTCTGAGAATAAAACCAAGAGGTAAGTTAATTTTTATTATAGTTTTTAATTTACGCAGTTAGCAAACTAGTTTTGTGAATTCTCAAATATTCCAGCAATTTTATCGCTTGAATTATATGACGGAGCGCGGTACACGAGAGATTATATGGTAAATAGTTTATGAAATTAAAAAAGACAAATGTTTACTTTTATCTCTCTCTCTCTCTCTCTTTAAAATACTTGAAAATACTTAGTAAAATTTAAAAGACTAATTGCAATATTAGTCAGAATATAATATATTCTGATATCAGAGAATGTGCTTCTTTATTAAATATTCAAGCAAAATTCTCATCGTTATTGCAAAAACGTCGTTTTATTTTTAAAAATTTCGTCTCAAATGTCTGATGTAGAGTTTAGAAATCTAAGGTTAACTAAATATGAAAAAAAAAGACACGTAGTATAGTTGATTTTCTAGTATTTACTTTGAATTGAATTATATAAATATCTGATACATATATTTCGTGTCAATTTTAAAAGAAACCTTTGAAAAAAATCGACTATTAATGTATTTATATATCTGAAAATAGAGCAATCTATATTTAAATCTTTAGATATATACAAAAATGTAATGTCTTGACAAAAGTTGGCGTTCATCCAACCGAAATATTGGCAAATAAATCTTTTATTCAATCCAATATATGCTTTTGTATTATCTAAATGTATTTATATATTTTTAAAATGTCGAGCATCACTTTAGACATGACATATTAATGATGATTAATAACATTCTTTATTTCGACTTAGAGCGCTATGTTCCTCTAGGGACACTTGCACTTTAAAGATAAACAAAAATTTTGAAATAAAAGAAAGAAAAATATTTTAAATATGTACAGAGTTAGTATGCAAGTTAGTTAGATGAAAAGATTAAAATATATATATCAACACAATTGATATATGTACAAAGGGTTTGTATGCAAATTTAGTTAAATGAAATCAAATTGTATTGTGTGTATTTGAGAAACTATATGATATCAGACCTGGTCAAAGAATTTAGATTTTAAAGCAGATATTGATTATATGTACCACATACATATTGTGCGCTCATTTCAAATCTAATCTACTTACCAGGGATGATAATAATACCGAAATTTGGTCAAATATACTGTAATATGGAATATCATTCCAATTACAGTATTTACAGACTCTTATAATTAATTAACCGTTATGCAAATATACATTATACAAATACATTAGCCCAAATGCAAAAAAAAAAAAAAAAAAAAAAAAGATATAATCATTTACATCTAATAATAATATAATTCATCAATGTAAATATATACGATAGAAATGTATTAACCAACCAAACGAAACAGTAACAAAAAATGTCAGCCGATACTTGCAGCAGTAAGCAGACGAAGGGGGAGCAGCCGATAAAATCTAATATTTCACAGAAGATCACTTGAGGTATTTTATTTAGATCGGTCCATCATTTTCCATTACGCCAAAGCCCCAATTTTCCAGGGAAAAACTCCCCTCTTCCCCCTTAATATAAACGTAGGGGGCTATTCCCATTTGTTATGGTGAGGCCATAGTTTGTTAATTAATGAAGGGCGCTATAATCCCCGCCCCCTACGGCCCCTGAATGCCCAGGGTCGCTTGATTTGCATAAGCTCACAAACAATAGGAGTCGCTATTGAACCACAGACAAATAGATTCATTCGTATTGTCATGTATATTTACATACTATCATAGGTAATCTATATCTGTAACATTTAAAATATGAATAATCATTTATATAATTAATTCTCTCAAATATTTCTCTCTTAAAGATGCAAAAATATGGCATAATTATGCAAATTTATTATAGTCTTATTATCTATTTGAAAGGTTTCTGTGTGGATTTGTTTAAACCGTTATCCTTATATATTTATCTCTATATATTTTTTTAAATTTTAAAATATTGGAAAAATTTATTTTAAAATTATTTTCACGATACAAAAATATATTTAATTAAAAAGGCATATATTGGATCAAAATATCATTTATTTTACCAATATTTCAGTTGGCTGAACGCCAACCTTTATATGTTATAATACCTTGATAAAGGTTGGCGTTCATCCAACTGAAATATTGGTAAAATAAATGATATTTTGATCCAATATATGCCTTTTTAATTAAAGATTTATTTATAGATTACTCTATTTTCAAAACAAAAATATATGTTGTGTTCAAATCAATAAGCTTGAGGGATAAGTTTCTTTCAAATACATTTATTTCAAGCTTTCGGGCACAACCGCCCTTCGACAGGAAAAATTATATTAGCTACTAAAGTTTTCGGATCTAATCTATATATACATTTGTGAGACGCCCGTGTCTCAAGTGTAATGCGAGGCTTGCCGCGGGAGGGGATGAGATCTTTGAAAAAGATGGCCGTTTAGCCCATTGAAATATCGGAAATAAAAGATTATTTATTGAATCGCAGAGTTCATGATACCGAGGGGGGTTTGGTGGCTGCAGGGAATATTACATTGTAAATTTCAGGTAAATCAATTTTTCTATTGAGGCTATGGAATTTGCTTGATAGGATGGATTCAATGATTAGTCTTTGGTGTTTGTTGGCAATATTGGAATAGTGAATTTTCGGTGATGTAATGTTGAAGGAATGGCCAGTTTCGTTTATGTGCTGTACTATTAAAAATATATGTGTTAAATATATGAATTTTTAAATTAAATAAATATATAAAATTATAATCCACTCAACCGATAGTTAACTAAGAGAGGGGTTAGTTAAGAGTTCTAAACATATTTTAAGAATATATGGATATGTAAGTGTTATCAGGAATTCAGAATCAGAAAGTCATTCACCGTTGGTTAGAAAAAATATTTATTAATTTATATACATGCAAATTATCTTATTCTTTTTTAGCCATGCAAAACTATAGCAAGCTAGACATATATAGTATTATTCCTATTCAAAACATTTACTCATTTTTTATTTACATTTCATAGAGTAATTTAGTTTTATTTATTTATTTATTTAAAGAAAAATTAATATATATAACACACATAATTATATTATAACAATTACAACATTTTTTCCAGCTGTTACAGATATATAGAAATATATTTATTTGAAGGATTATATGCAGTTAATATAATATTCTGAGGTGAACCTGCCTTCTTTAAATAAATATCTGTTGAAATAAATACCAAATAAAGATTAACAACCGAACCAAACTTCGGCTTTTAGGGCGTCATATACTTGTTCAAAACAAAGCGATGGAATATATAAGAAAGAAGTTTAAAAATATAAAATAGAGTTTAGTCGAAATTGAGTATTACACTCAGAAGGAGTGGAGGGAAAAAATGGAAATTAACTCAACAACTTCTTGTGGTGTGTAATAAATGATTAATATTTGGACAACAAATGTCTAAAATAGTTAAATACGAGTGCAATTTCATTTTTAAGCCTTTAGGCTAATTAAATAATTTTACATTCATGCAAGTTGCATGATATTCCACCAGTTAATTTTTTTGGTAGTATATTTCTAGCATATTTAGACAAAAAAAAAAGCTATTTTCCTGAATTCGAACCTGTTCACACGACCATAGCAAAATAAAAAACGATAAAACAGATTAAGCCAACATGTGTCGATGTCAACGACTTCCTAAAACAGTATTACAGTTAATACTAAATTTGGTAGTTCATACCTCATAAATAAACGATTTGAGATAAAAATGTGAAATTTTGGATTTGATTTCCTTCTGAAGTCATACACAATTTACTTGAAAATACTTGATTTTAATCTTCTGAATGTAAAATTAAAATAATACTTCAGGTTTCTGCATATGAGTTTCTTTTCAATTTTTCTTAATGTAATCTCAAGTTTTCGTGCATCTCTTCTACAGAAGTACAAAAACGAATAAAACGCTGTAAAATTCCCGAAAGCTTGAGATTGCATTAAGAATAAATGTAAAGTAACTCATCTCCAGAAACCTCTTGTACTATTTTAATCTTCTTCGAAGAGTTCAAGATTCAACTTTCAACGAGCTCAGAGTTGAAATTGGATTACACCCATCGCGTAAATAGATTTATATAATCGTTTTGAAAATAGAGCAATCCATATTTAATTCATTAGATAGTAAAAAGCCATATATTGGATTGAATAAAAGATTTATTTTGTCAATATTTCGGCTGGCCGAACGCCAACCTTTATCGAGGTATTGACATAATAATGGCATAATATTGGCAAAATAAATCTTTTATTAAATCAAATATATGGCTTTTTATTATCTAAGATTTATATAAATAAATTAAAAATGTATATTAAGAGAAAACAGAATGATAAGGTACAATTTGGATTATACACTGTGTGACATTGAAAATGGAACACCAAGAAATAGTGGCCAGAAAATGATGCAAATTTCAGGGTAGACGCGCCTAACCGAGTTATGCAAATGATGTAAAATGCGCAGCTCTCGTGCGCACATGGAGTAAGATATAAGGGAAGGAACTTGCAGAAAGGACAGTATTCGTGTCGGTATTTCTTCAAGGAAAATCATTGTAGAAATTTTGTTCTTGTGTCAAAAGACACGTGTAATAACAGAGAATGCCAGGTCATCGTAAACGGAGGCAGTTCAAGCAGACAGACGCTTTTACGAGGGGCATGGTGATCGGACTGAAAAGGGCAGGTTGGTCCATACGTCAAATCGCAGTTGATACACACCTTGGTGCGTCCACGGTGCACCGACTGTGGAGAAGATGGTTGGAACAAGGAAATGTGGCAATTTATAGGAATGTCGGTGCAACCAGAGTGACGTCAGCACGTGTGGATCGGCGTATCCTTCGACAAGCAGTGGCGGCCCCACAAGCCACTTGTACCGCCATCCTGCAACATGTGCAAGACACCCTAGATCATTCCATCTCGACCAGAACCATTTCCCGTCGATTGGTTGCTAATGGCTTGCACTCATGCCGTCCGCTAAGAGGACTGCCATTGACCCCACCGAATAGGCGCCAACGTTTGGAATGGTGCCGGGCTAGATCGACGTGGATGACGGAATGGCACAGGGTCGTGTTCTTAGATGAGTCGCGTTTCTGCTTGTCCAGTGATAGTCGCCGTGTACGCGTGTGGCGTCGACGTGGAGAAAGGCCCAATCCGGCAGCAATTGTGGAACGCCCCACCGTGCGACAACGTGGAATCATGGTTTGGGGCGCAATCGCGTATGATTCCAGGTCACCTTTACTTCGTATTCAGGGCACTATGACGGCCAACGATACGTTGATGATGTGCTGCGACCGGTGACACTCCCCTACCTTCAGGGGGTACCCAATGCCCTTTATCAGCAGGATAACGCCCGACCGCACACTGCTCGCATTAGCCAACAAGCTCTGCAAGATGTACAGATGCTTCCCTGGCCACCGTACTCTCCTGATCTCTCACCAATCGAGCACGTCTGGGACATCATTGGACGCCGTTTGCATGCCTTGCCACAGCCGCGTTCAGAAGACGAACTGTGGCAAATGGTTGAGAGGGAATGGAGAGCCATCCCTCAGGACGCCATCCGTACTCTGATTGACTCTCTACCTAGACGTGTTGCTGCGTGCATCGCCGTCCGCGGTGGTCCTACTTGCTACTAAGCCGACGCCGTTCTCGCTCTGTATTATGACTATCATTTTGAAATAAAGATCACTTATTGTTCGTCCCTGTCTCTCTCTGTCTGCCGAGTTTCATCACTTTCTGGCCACTATTTCTTGCTGTTCCATTTTCAATGTCACGCAGTGTAGATTATTACCTATATTATTATCTTGTAAGAAAACAGAAGAAACAGAATAAGCAGTATATATATATATATATATATATATATATATATATATATATATATATATATAACATTTTCCTAAGAATGAAATACACATTTGAAATATATAACAGCAAGAATTTAACAAACCGAATCCAGCTTAGAAATCGGCTTTTAGAATGTCATAGAAAATACTTGTCTAGAAAACAAAAAAACGGAGGTAAACAAACCTGATATTATTCAATCAAAATTTTAAAAAAATATATTTATAAAAAGTACCAAAAAGTTAAATGAGGTGCTTTTAATTTTTTTTTCATATTTTACTATGATTTATTTTGAGGGTTTTGCATTTTTAAAATATATCCTTTTATTTGCAACTATATATAAACAGTGTGGCAAATAATTTTTAAGAATGGGTTTGTAAAATAAAACAGGAACAAGCTAATTCAATTTCTACTATTTTTTTATTCAAAATAATCCCCTCCGGATTCAATACATATGTTACAACGATTTAATAAGGAATTAAATGCCTCTTGCAGGCCACTTTGAGGAATTCCCTCCAAAGTGCTCGTCGCAGCTGTCTGGATGGTCGGGATATCATAAAAAAAAAAGCAACCTTTTAATTTCAATTTTATTTTTGGGAATAAATAAAAGTCACATTGTGCTAAATCAGGCGAGTACGGAGGATGATTCAACACACAGACGTTATTTTTGGCCAAAAAGCGACGAACAGTGAGTGATGAGTGACTTGGTGCATTATCATGCAGCAAACACCAACTGTCTTCATCGCGATATTCTGCACGAATGCGACGATTTCTAGCAATCAAACGTTTCAAAACGTTTAAATAATACTCTCCAGTAATGGTTTGTCCAGCGGGAACAAATTATTTGTGGATAATACCTCTACTATCGAAAAAGGTAATCAGCATTGTTTTGATTTTTGATGGCACTTTTCGCGTTTTTTTGGCTTGTGGAGAGTTTTTTGACTTCTATTCGGCACTTTGGCGCTTTGTCTTTGGGTCATACTGAAAACACCATGTTTCATCACCCGTAACAATTGATTTCAGGAAGTTTGAATTATTTTCATAGGCAGAAATGATGTCCCTGCAATGTGCAATTCACACTGATTTCTGCTCGCCCGTTAAAGTGTGTGGAACAAATTTAGTACAGACTTTAGTTTTACCTAAATCTTCATGCAGAATGGTTCGAATCGTTTCTTTGTTGATGTGTAAAACCTCTGCCATCATTGTTTTCAACAAATTCTCGCACTTTTTCTATACTTTCTGGTGTCTTTGAAGAACTTGGTCGTCCAGTATGCTTATCATCTTCTAGCGTATTTCTTCCATCCGAAAAACGTTTGTGCCAAATGAAAACATTTGATTTACTCAAACATAACGTACCATAAACTTGCTTCATCAAAATATATGTTTCCGATGCACTTCTACCAAGTTTTGCATTAAATTTAATGACCGCTCTCTGTTCCATCTCAGAATTCCGACGAACAAAAAATTTTACTTTTCAAAAATCGCCTGTATGTTTTTAAAGAGTTTGTCAAATTATATTGACAAATATTTGCAATCTTATCATATCTTATCTCAGGTTTTAGTGGAAAGAATTTTTGTTTTCGTTTGTTTGTGAACAAATCTCTCCCGCCTTCTCATTGGACGAATGTGGCCATGTTTGTATATAAAGGGGGCTATGGTATGGGTCGACGCGAGTGTGGTGGATTATCGTGTGGGGGCGCTTAAAGTGTTCTCTGCGTGCTATATCCCTGTCTGGCAATCTCGGCGCATACCTGTGTAACCCCGGTCCGATCCCTACCTAAGCAGCAATAAAGCTAAGTACTGTTTTTTTTTTATTTTATTTAACGAATTGTGGTTTATTATTTACTTTTTTTTGTGTTGTACTTTTGAGTCCACGATTTTTTCTGTGTTTAAGTTACTCTTACTGTAGGCCCTAGTATATTGTATTTGTGTGTTAACCCGTAAATAGTAACTTTTGTCATTTTGAAGAGGTGTTGTACTTTTGAGTCCACGATTTTTCTGTGCTTAAGTTACTCTTACTGTAGGCCCTAGTATATTGTATTTGTGTGTTAACCCGTAAATAGTAACTTTTGTCATTGGCGAGCCCTGCCAGGATTACTGGTGTTTTGCACGTGTAAATTCCTGTAATTTTACGAGCGGTTTTTTTTTCTTTGATTGTGTGGTTTATTACTATTTTTGTACTCCATCATGTTCGCGAATTCTATGCTCAACTTGTCAGTGTTTAATGGGGTTGATCTCGAATCTTTCGTTCGGGAAGTCGAGCTTAAAGCTCGAGTAGGCAAATGGGATCCTGAGGTCAAAGCATTGCTCATGTTCGAGGCTTTATCCCCTGAAGTTAGGTTGAGCTTAGAGGAGATGGGTATCCGTAACGATAGCAGTTTCAAAAGTATTGCTAGTAAACTGAACATATTGTACCCTAAGAAAGCGCGTGGTATTAGGGAATGCCTTAAATTAATAGAAGGTCTTAAGCAGAGAGTTGGGGAAAGTCCTATGGTTTTTAAAGAAAGATTCCTGGCCATTAGAGATAAAGTAGAGTACAGTTTTGACGATAGCCTAGTGTTCGAAATTTTCCTCGAAAATGTGCTCGATAAGTATAGAGAGGCTATTGTTCGCAGCGAGGCTAAATCAATAGACAAAGCAGTCAGTGTCATGGCCACGGAGGATAGTGTAGAACACCGTTGCAGCTTTATGAAAGGGGTATGTTCAGTAGAAGGGGTTGAAGAAATAAATAGCATTAAGAGTGAGATGAAGATGCTTAGTGCCAGTGTAAACAGGATGAAGCACGAAAATGAGCAGTGTATTACAGATCTTAGAGGTGAGATAGAAAAACTGACTAAACTGTTGGGCGAAATCAGGCTGAGTCCACCTGAGTGTAGCTTAGGACATATAGCTAGTGATTGCTCAAGACAGTCTTCTATGTTTTCCAACCGCAATACTCTTGACAATGCTGAGATAGTGAACATACGTTCATATGGAGGAGATCAGTTTAGAAATCTGCCAATAGTTAAGGTGAATATTAACGGCAATATGTGGCACCTATTATACGATACAGGAAGCCAAGTCAGTATTATTGATTCAGAAAAGTGTAATGTCTTGAAGGAGAATTGGGACGATGCACTTAAAACTTTACGTATAGTTTCAGTGACAGGCCACGAGCAGACACTTACACGTGTTAAAACCTGTAGAGTTGGTAACGAAAACGGCAGCGTGCTGGGAGAGATAAGATTCTGGTTAATGTCACTCGGAGATAAAGGCTACGACGGGATTCTGGGAATCAATGATATAAGGAGATTGAATATCCAGTTACCTCCCGTACGGGAACGTTGCAACATGATTTCCTTGAAACCAGAAGACCATGATTATGTAGACCTTAGCTGCGTTGCCAGTGAACATAGACCAATGGTTTCAAGCTTCATAGATGAGAAATCAGTGAGACGCATTGAAAACGTGGCTGTAAAGTTGCCACCTACTGAGTTTAACAGAAGCTGTGAGTGTAGCGCTGGGTCTGTTAATAGTTTTAGAAAGCCTACTTGGGCTGAGAGGTTAAGGGTGATGCGGAAAGCAAAGGAGACTGTCAGACAGTTTATGTCAGGTAATTCTGCTAAAAAGCTTATGAATCCTAGGCCACCTTATTCCAGAAGTTTCGACAGAGGAGATCTGGTAATGCTAGCTGTTCCTATGACTGAAGGTTACTCCAACGTCTATGGGCCTTTCCGTGTGGAAGCTAGGGTCTCCGATGTTAACTTTAGAGTAAGAGGGGTCACCATGCACGATGTGAAAGTTGTACATGTCGATAGGATGAAAGCGTTTAGAAACAGACGTTAAGAAGAGCTTTTAGCTCTTGGACTTGAGAGAACTGAATGGAATTGGATCGTTCGGTTTCTCATCAAGTGAGCGTCTGTCTGTACCCAATGTCTCTACCTAACATACCCAGCCGGTCCCAGATGAGAGCTTATTTGGTCCCCCATTAAACTCTGTATACTAAAGCATATTATATATGTGTGTGTTTGGTAATCACTCATGGTAACTCACGTAGTTTGCGCAGATTTTGTTTTGAAGTTTCTGTTGGGAGGAACAAGATGGAAGGCACCTTTATGGAACGACCCGGATGTCTTCTACTCCTCTCTTTAGTTTTTTTTGTATCTTTATAACATGGCTCCCGTGAGCTTTTTTTCCCCCCGAACAGCGGGAGGTTTTCCTTACGGGACAATGGGAATGTTTGGGAGATTTGTTAGTTTCTTTTTTTTTTTTTTTTTGGAAAGACACCTTTTGTCAAATTATATTGACAAATATTTGCAATCTTATCATATCTTATCTCAGGTTTTAGTGGAAAGAATTTTTGTTTTCGTTTGTTTGTGAACAAATCTCTCCCGCCTTCTCATTGGACGAATGTGGCCATGTTTGTATATAAAGGGGGCTATGGTATGGGTCGACGCGAGTGTGGTGGATTATCGTGTGGGGGCGCTTAAAGTGTTCTCTGCGTGCTATATCCCTGTCTGGCAATCTCGGCGCATACCTGTGTAACCCCGGTCCGATCCCTACCTAAGCAGCAATAAAGCTAAGTACTGTTTTTTTTTTATTTTATTTAACGAATTGTGGTTTATTATTTACTTTTTTTTGTGTTGTACTTTTGAGTCCACGATTTTTTCTGTGTTTAAGTTACTCTTACTGTAGGCCCTAGTATATTGTATTTGTGTGTTAACCCGTAAATAGTAACTTTTGTCATTTTGAAGAGGTGTTGTACTTTTGAGTCCACGATTTTTCTGTGCTTAAGTTACTCTTACTGTAGGCCCTAGTATATTGTATTTGTGTGTTAACCCGTAAATAGTAACTTTTGTCAAGTTAACCAAAATGGCTGAAACAAAGCCACGCGCTAGATAAGGCTTCGAATATATATACGCATGCGCAATTTCATAACTGGCTCTGCTATTGGCCTTTGTCTAGCGCGAGTCTTAAAAATTATTTGCCGCACTGTATATATAAAAAAATAAATATGGCATGTAACATAAAGCAAAACTATTATATAAACGAAAACAAAGTATATGACGGCTTTAAAAACTGATTTTTATGTTTGATTCCGATATTAACTTTAGCTGTCATACATTTTGATTATCTATTTCTATTAAGAGTATTCTCACCTAAAAAATGATCATATATTACGTTTCTTTTGTTTACTTTTATTTCATTTTTTTCTATAAAATATCAGAGTAGACATGATTATCTGTTAATTATATCTATATATTTATGCACATAACTCTCTTCAAATTTCTTTTTCACTCCTTTTTATATATTAATAATATTACTAATAATTGGATTTAATATTTTTCACACACACATAAAAACCTTTATTAAGACACACAGGTCTTACAGAGGATTCTCCTTGGGGTTACAAGACGGAGAAACCCATGAAAGTGGGAAATATACAAAGGGGTAAAAATGGAGAAAGATTATATGCACATGGTAAATATATAGATATTATTATTTGAATAATCCTATGGAAAATAAGAATATGGATTTGGAAAAAAATATATATATATATATTTTTGGAAATATGGGTGGGAGAAGTGGAGAGCGAAAAGAGGAAAGAAAACAGGTATTTACATATGGAACATACATGTAATGGAACAAGTCAATTTAAGTTCTTCTGCTCACACAGCACAGGTGGACCATGGCTTTTTTTCAAGAAATCTTTAAGAGATTTTCCAGGAAAATCCGAGTGTTCAGAGTTGTAAGAATTGGATTTAATATATGAATGAATGTATAGATAAATAAGAAAAAAAAATTTCATAATGTTCTTCGTCTTTCTTATTTCCACTCAATCATATTAGGGTATCAAGCTTGTAGAGCTTGAGACTTTTGATGGTGTTTGCCGGGGATGAGTCATCAATGGATGAGTCAATACATTCAATAATGTGTTTTGGGTTTCATAATGGTAAAATATAAGCTCGACCTAAATATTATCCTATTAATACACTTAAATAGGAAACATATAGTGTGTGTGTGTGATATAAATAATTTACAAGAATGATATATATTTTTTTAAATGCAAAATTATAAAATATAATTGCAACACATTTTGGAAATTACAAAAATAATTATCATTATTTATACAGTTGTTCCATCTTTTTCATCATAAACTATCAAAACACACACACACACCCCTGAAAATCCTCTTCTTTCAGGCTTCTCACAATATTCTTTGTCTTCTCCTTTATTTCAATTATTGAGTCAAATCGGTGTCCTTTTAAAACTTATTTTCTTATAGGATTGAGTAAAAAGAGTTGTTGAAAGCTAGACTAGGAGAATTGAGTGGCTGAGATAGTGAAGCCATACCGTGTTTATCCAAATAAAATTGTACGGTTGAACGTGGCCTTGTCATAATGCAACATCCCATTTTTCTGATGTCACTTTAAACGTTGCTATACATCAAGTTAGCAATGTTTATTAATGGTCTAAGCCTCAGGCATGAATTCATAGTGTACCAATCCTTTTACATCGAATAATGTGATAAGAAGGTATTTTGATTGAAAGCTATGTAGTGTTTTGAAAATTCGAAACTATTATAGACGCGTAGAATTCTTTTAAAAATAAAACAATTTCTACTGCACTTACTGCAATGGAAAAATTAATGGGAGGGTTCACCACTGATAAGCCAGGCCCTCCCAATAATTTTTCCATATTGCAGTAAGGGCAGTAGAAATTGTTTTATTTTTAAAAGAATCCTACGCGTCTATATTAGTTTCGAATTTTCATAACAGATGGCGCGCTAATGCATCCTAATATGTAATGTTTGTTATGACAGGAGTTTGAATTCCTAGAGGAAGATAGGCGAACAGCCTCGTCGAAATATCGGAAATATCTTTTAATAAATTATATTGACCCAAAATATGCCATTCCTTTAATATATATATTTCAAATTTACAAGATATTTAACTAAATATAAAACCATGAGTAAATATATGAAAAAATCGATGTTTTATATAAACATGGACTTCAATTAATATTTCCAAATAACGGCCAAAAGATTAACCAGGAAATAACCAAACGACGCGAGACTTGAGGAATTTTGGAGCTAAAACCACCGAGTAAATTCCAACCTTTCGTTTTATTTATTAATTCCACTCTAGAACAAGTGTGGCGGCGGGAGTGGGGGAGGGGGGGGGGGGGGTACATCAAAGGCGCCGCCGCTTTGGTCAACAGACGATGTGGGTCACATGGACAGCTGTCCATCACATAGCCAATGAAATTACAGCAAGCCTGTCAATCAACTTCTATAACCCAATGGAACCAATTTAACACAAGATTCACATTAAAGTAAACCTAGGAGAACAGAATCTTTCTTCTAAAGTTTCAGAATACTGTTTTAAAAATAAAATAAAATTCGCATATTCACCATAGAATTTTTTAGACTATATTTATTAGTCCCATAAAATATTCATTGAAATATTTATCATCATGATTATGAGAAATATGAAACCTTTACGATTTAAATTTTTTATTTTTCATACTTTGATATAAATTGAACACACAATACTCTTTTGACCATTCTAGAATTACACATATTTTTTTAAATTTTATCAATGATGTAAATTTAGTTTCGAATCATCAAACAATCATCGGGAAAAAAAGTAAATTCAGTCGATTTTCGATTAAAGATGAAGAAAGAAGTCTATACAATTTCCAGTTTTGTGGATTATGATTTCATTGCCAGCCCTAAACCCGGATTAAAAGAGAAGAAGAGGATTAGTAACAAGCTTGATAAAAAAAATCCTGGATTCAAGATTACCCCTGTAAGAGTTTCGATCCAGGGATAAAGGATGAGAAGCGACTGTGTGTACTCCAAGTTAGAAGAAGCCGACATTTTTTTTCCTCATGGAAGAGAGGCGGTGGCTATTCAATATTGGAACTTAGTCAGCCTAGATAAGAAAGAAGACTAAGTCAGTCTGCTACGGAGGAGTGCTGCAAGTCATAATGGCTAGGACAGATGGAATTTTGTCAAGAGAATATTGATCCATAAAAGAAAGATCACCTTTCCCATCAAAAAGACTCAAACGCTATGTGCAATCATCTATCTAATCTATGCAATCGTCTCTGCAAACTATCAGAATGGGGTCAGTGAAGCTTTGATCAACCAGAAACCATGATCTTCAGGTGGGCGTTCGTAAATTTTCCAAAGCTAGTGCTGCAGCATTGTCACTGGCCTGATTCTGCTAGTTTGCAGAAACGGTCGTTAGATGACGCACAGTTTTTGCGTCTATTTTGACATGAGAGGTAACCTTTCTTTTATGACTAAATCAGAGTCAATTTATTTCTCTCACTCTAATGGTTATAAAGACTTTATACCTAGAGCTCTACTTGGAGATGAAAGTGGCATCTTTCATTTCATCAAGGCCCATTGACAACAGAAGAGATATCGGTTGTAACCCATGGCAGAACAGAGAAACAATGAACAAACATTCAAGTCTGCCTTCCCAATATAACACAATTTTTTATTTAAAAACTTAATCATAATTATCTATAATCAATGAACTTCCAGAGCTATTTCACGGGGTTCATACTCTGTGCCAAGTGTAACTCCCAACCTGCTACCTTAAGCCACATCATCAGTTGCAACAGATGATCCATCGAAGAGCTCTACTCATCTCACGTAGATACCATCGCAAAATTTAAGATCCACAGGTTTAACACCTTTATACAGAGTGTATTCTTTATGATTGAGATACGATAAGAAAGAAGAAGAATTGTTATTATTTATATAAATTTCTAAATTTCCATATTCTTATGTCCATAGTTTCTCTAAATACCTTCATCATAAAATATAATCTAAATTATCATATATCTAGAAAAATAATTGAACTTAAAAAAAAATACGAGATATTTTGATGAAATGATTGAGTCAATAATATGACAATTACTTTTCCAGCTCTAAATATCAAACATTTTCTCATTTAAAAAAAATCAACTTTAAATAATGAGATACACAAGTTTTTTTCACATCATCTCCACATAGCTATCAGTTCTCAATATCTGTTTTCATCTTCCACATCACCGTTAGACAAGATCAGCTCTCAACACATTTTTTACTTATCCCTAGTACATGTGGTACAGGCCATGATAATCATGGTGGGTAGAAGAAGGCGACTGCTTTTACTGTAAGTGCACCACATGTCTACACATCTGAAAAGCAGTTCGACTTTGCACTTACGAATGTGCCTGACCCACGTTTGGTTACTTGAACTCGCTGATGGGGTTGGACTTTTGCAAGAATCGGGGGCCATTGGAGAATTTTTTTAATCAGAAAAAAGTGCCCAATGTGGGAATCGAACCCGGGTCGTAGCGGTCGAAAACCAACAGTTTAGATCATCCTTCCACCGACCCCTCCTCAACACATGAATCTATCACACTGAATCCCGACATTTCAAATCAAATGATGTTCAATATAGATACGGAATTCCAGAAAGAGACACAAATGATGCGGCGTAGAATTAGGAAGACATGGAGGTTAGAATAGCGAAACAGCATGCACGGTCTATCACAGATGAGCCAGACCCTCCTTATATATTCTCATTGCAGTAGGAACTATAGACATTTTAAAAAGTAGTGATATGAATATTACATTGTTTAGGCTTCATAATTTCCCTTGTGAAGTTCTTTATTTACACATACAAAGTCTGTATTAAGGCATTTTACTTTTACAATGAGATTCTTCTGAGAGATTAAAAAATAGATTAAAATCAAAGTTGAGAACGAAATTGGTTTATATATATAATATATTATATTTTTTAATATAAAATATATTTAGAATACATTATTAACTTTTTAAAAGTAAAATAAAGAGAAATATATGGGTTAAAATAAATACATAAACGAATTTTAAAGTAATATTTAAATAAAAAGGCATATATTGGATCAAAATATTATTTATTTTACCAATATTTCAGTTGGCTGAACGCCAACCTTTATCAAGGTGTTATAACATATTTAATGTGTGTCAACAACAAACTCAGCGCCACATAACGTCAACAGAATTAAGTTTTAAAAATATTTTGTTATATTCGATGGGGAGAAAAAAATTGATGAATATAAGTAATATTTATAATTTAATGTTTATTTACATTTTTTGCAGGAAAATGAAAGAAGGAAAATTTATTGAAATTTAACACAGATGACAGGTTGAGGGATGATCGCTTTTCCATCATTTTGAGTAGTTTTCAGGAGAGAGAATAATATCCACAGTAAAATTTCCTGCCTAATAAATTGCTTAGTCAAAATTTGTGAATTGATCATTAATTATTATATATAGAGCCCTTTATTTAAAACCCTTAATCTTATAAAGGATTTCTAAAGGGATACACACATTGCTCTTTACCCATATTCAAAACCATAGAAAAATCCAGAATCTTTTCCCTTTTGACCACTGCAGGATATCCCAGATATTTCATAGAAAAACATTCTTTTGATTTTATTGCTCCAAGGTCAACCACAGTTTATAGAGCCACTTGTCTCCTTCCTTTTTCCCCGGTCTCCATTGCTATCTCCAGAATTCTTCGTCCTTACGGCATTCAGGTCTTTTACAACAGTCCTCCTAATATTGCAACCCTTCTCAGGAATCCCATCACCAAAGTAGATAAACCTAACAACCCCATCCATTCCACTGGTGCTGTGTACGCAGTTTCTTGCCATTATTGCCCAACCTCCTATGTGGGCGAGACTGGTAGAACCGCGCACATCAGATTGACAGAACATAAACGTAACATAAATAATAGGGATCCTAAATCACTCATATATCAACATATATCACACACAGGCCATAAATTTAATCTGGACCACCCTAAAATCTTTTATCAGCATATACGCAGCAAGCAGTTTAGATTATATCTAGAATCAGTCATCTCGACTCAAACTAACATTATCAACAGAAAAATAGATCTTCCTGAAGCCTACCATATTTTAATACAATAATTATGTTCCGTGTGGCCCTAGATAACCCTCATAGTGTAACCTGGTTGGTGGGACCCCTGCTTACCGTTCATTTCCAATTTTTAGCGTATATAAATGTAGTTCCCGAATTTATCAAATTTTTAAAAATGTTTAAATTTTATTTGCATAGTTTTATAATTTTATAGTCATAATTCTTATTTCTATTTTAATTATATTTGAAATATCGCTTTGTATGTAAATGTGTATTTATGTATATAATGCCTCAAACGCGTATAAATCCTGTTAGTATATTCATGCTATCCATGCCTGTAGAAGAACCGAAAGCTCGCCATAAATCGAAAAAGAAGCTCCTCATGTAATCTTTTATTCGTATATATTTAAACAAAATCTACTGAGTTCATGTAGCCGAAAAGAGAAAAAAAAGAAGAAAAAAATGTATAGTACATCCGTATACAAAATTTAATCCCAAGATTACAAATGTATATATTATATATAATAGAAATAAGAGTTTTTTATTTGCTTATCCCTAGTATACGTGGTACAAGCCATGATAATCATTGTCGGTAGAGATAGGAGACTGCTTTTTACTGTAAGTGCACTACATGTCTACACATGTGAAAAGCAGTTCGACTTTGCACTTAAAAATATGCCAGAGAACCATTTAGTTACTTGCGCTGGTGGGGTTAAACTTTTGCAAGAATCGGGGGCCATTAGAGCATTTTTTTTTTAAATCAGAAAAAAGTGTCCAATGTGGGAATCGAACCCGGGTCGTAGCGGTCGAAAACCAACGGTTTAGAGCATCTTTCCACCGACCCCCCCGAAATAAGAACATAAATTCAATAATCACCCCATAGAACATTATATTATCAAAAGATAAAATTGTGAGGCGAAGAGTTTTTTGTTTTTGAAGTAAGAGACACTTCGGCGCCAGGAGAAATAAAGACTCTACTTGCCGAAGTGTCTGTTACTTCAGTCTGTCTTTCTTTCCGGGCTAATTGGCCATTTCAGGCATGGTTTTCTAGCCCAAGCTTCTAGCCTCTTACTTCAAGAACAATGAATTCCGGCCAGGCAACCTCTATTTTCAAGAAGATTTACTTGTAGGTTTTTTTTTAATTCGAGCTTTCAAGGATTTCTGCCCTTTTACAAGAATAAAAATAAGAACTGAAATGATTGAAAGCTCGACTAAATAAATAAAAAACTACAAAAAACTCTTAAAAAAGATTATTCCCTGATCTTACACTTTGAAAAAATCAATAAAGAATCTAGGGCTAGGTTTCTTTTTTAGAAAAAGAATAATAAAAAGAAACGAGCTCTAAATTCCTTATTTATTTTATCAAAGAAACTCTTAACCTCACTATTTTGTTCCTTTTATAATAGAAATAAGAACATTAATCTATGTAACTTGTGCTTTCCTGCTTTGTAAAATCCTTATATCAAAATATAACGACGCTGGAAGAGACACTCCTCTTCAACCGTTGTTATATTTTTCAATTTTTATTCGAAGAATTCAATTTAGTTAAAATCCATATAGATTTTAAGTGAAGCATGTTAGTACTTAAGTTAATATCTTCTGAATTGTATTAAGAATACACGTTCGAGAAGAATGCACTTTTCTCTTCCAGAATACTAGTGAGATCAAAAGAACAGATATCTTGTAGTTTATTGTCCATTTACAAAGAACTGACAAAAAAGATCATCAGATTATAGGGGGGATAACTAAATGATTTTATATTATATAAAGGGGGGTCGGTGGAAGGCTGGTTAAACCGTTTGGTTTACGACCACTACGACCCGGGTTCGATCCCCGCATTGGACACTTTTTCTGTTTAAAAAAAAAAAAATGCTCCAATGGCCCCCCGATTTTTGCAAAAGTCCAACCCCACCAGCGAGTGCAAGTAACCAAACGGGGCTCTGGCACATTTGTAAGTGCAAAGTCGAACGGCTTTCACATGTGTAGACATGTGGTGCGCTTACAGTAAAAGCAGTCGCTAACTACCCACCATGAATATCATGGCCTGTACCACGTGTACTAGGGATAAGCAAAAAAAAAAAAAATTATGTAAAGATGTTATATTCTTAGTTGTCTCTTAAACATTTGGAGAGAAGATCAAGTCAATTATTAAACAAACTATATATTTTTCTGAATGCCTTCACCAATAGTTCATCTGGAAATGCTACATGCTTTTTTTTTTTTTTGTGCGACGTTTGCAAAAGTGATTCTATTTTCAATTTATATTGAAATGTAAAATATTTTCACATGTTTATTCTTATTCTTTCGTGCCTTATTCTAAATGGATGTTGACGACCAATTTATGCCACTGTTCTCGATTAAGATATTTGTCTAAGAGTTCTTGTGTTGTGTGTTCAGTCAATGTATTATTTTATATCATTCAGCCATCTTCTACTGGGCTATCCTCTTCCACGTGGCCCCTCAACTCTGTCCTGAAGTAGGAGATATAGCAGCGATAGACAATATGTTACAGTAAGGAGGCCTTATGTTGTATTATAAATATGAGTAGTTTTCTGCTTTCGTTCCAATTTCACGGATTACCTCTTTTATATATTGTCTTTTCAAATAATGACGTAGTTTTTTAAAAATCTAATTTGTTACACACATACAGAGTCGTTTTTTTTTTCTTAGTATTTTATTTCGAGAGCCCATTTCAACGTATCAATCTCTACAACCAATTAATGTTTGTTTCAACAAACTAATACAAATTTCAAGCTCGAAATAACTCTGTAAACTACCGTTCAGGTTAGCTACTAGGTCTTCATATTCACAAGGCTTCTTCACATTCACAAAAATCTAATTATACAACTAAATTTAATAGAAAATAATGCTTCCAGGGCTAAGTTTCTTGTTTAACATTTTTATTATCTCAAGGTTTCGGACTTATCTGTCCTTCAACAGGAGCATCATACTAACTAAATTACAACTAAATTATTACAAATATGTTCACTGCCATCTATCGGAACAAATATCAACTTTTTTCCCAAATTCCGAAGTCCCCACATTTGCATATTCCATCCCACGCCTCAGTCCTCATCTAGCATGATGAATGGTTCCAGATTATTTGTAGCTTTCCGCTCTCCAAGTGTTTTATTTTAACAGACACGTTTGCGAATCGTGTTCGAGGACTTATTGCAAGGTCGGAGGTCACGGAATGTTAGTTATTTGCATAATATGGGCTGAGTTCACGCGCGCGACGCTCAAGTAGCAGGTGCTATGGGGGCAGAACCACGGCTTCATCTGATCACTTATAATTTTTTTATGTAATATATCTGGTCTGTCGGTAGTTTACGTTCCTTTATACTCCTTGCTAGGCTACCTTCTATATTGAAATAAAAGTTATCAGTGGTCATGGTACTTATCTTAAGTAAGCCATGATAATAATGGTGGGTCGTAAGCGACTGCTTTCAATGTACATTGACAAAACTTAAGGAAGTGAAAATCGCCGGTCTATTAAACCGACCAAAAAATGGTTTTCTTGATTTATCACCTTTATATTTCAAAATATTGTTTTAATTAAATCCAATATAGATCTCGTTATTTATCATAAGTATATATTAATGTGTTTGTGTGAAAAAAAAGCTGTTCTAATGCTGGTTACAAACGCTGGTAATGGTTTCTAAAGCTCACAGTTCACGTACAACTATATTCTCCAATCTATTATCCGAAAACAGCTATGTTTGGCTGATAATTGAGGAGTTGTTCTCTTGATAGAGGTGGCAGTAAGGCTCCGAAATGTCAACAATAAATAAGTTGATTTGGTTGATGTGACCATATTTATTCCTATCTCTTACTGCGTAATTGATTAGTTCCTTTAAACATGTATCCTTGGTCGGAATCATTTGACGCATATATGCTGTTTGTAACTGCTTGTAATAAATGACATCTTTCTTTTTTACTTTAAATATATTTGTAAATATTTTGCAATGTAAATTGGACACATTCTACAATTGCGCCAAACAAAAAATGAAACATAAACAAAATAAAAAAGGATTGAGAATGATTGTCTCATCAGGGGTGAATACTGTTAGCGGTTTCGTCAGATTAATCTGCAAGACACTCTAGTATTGTAAAGGCCTGAATAGCTTCTATAAAGAGAGCGATTCGTAGACATTTATAATCATCATCTGTGTACTTTGTTAACTCACCATGTGTCTATAATCGTGACAAACTACCCGTAAAATTCACGATTAAGGTGTATCCAGAAAACTATTTCCCAAGTTTCTGCAATTGTAGATATACACATATATATGTTATATAAAAATATTATTTTATTTAAAATTATATTTCAGAAATTCTAATACTCTGCTAAATCGACCGCCAGAGGTCACGCTTCCCCTATAAAAGCTAATTGTTGTTGTTTCCCGATGGCCGGCTCAAACCTTTTGTACATTATGTAAATAATCTTTTGTTTTCCTTGTTCTACTCGCCTCAAGCCAGGCAGTACTTTTACCAAATTATGTTTTTCTATATTCCATAAGCTCAATTAAGGCTATTTCTAATCTCAATTATTTTTATTATTATAGTTTCAAGATTTTCAACCATGACTGCATTACCAATACCATTTAGTACTAAAAAGAACCAGCAAATAATTCCATAGCATAATCCTCAAAGATAATCAAGGATCAGCAGTAAATCTCATTTTTTATATTATATATGCATATTTAAATGCACCGAATAATGATTTTCCGCAACTAGATTCCAAACAGGCCTGTGAGGCAACAATCAAGCTACATGGCATGTGTTGTGGTCGAGAGGTGGATGGCCAATGGCCATAAAGGACCCACAGAGGCGGGGGACAGGGGTCGTATAAAAATTCTGGCGGCTGCAGGCACACCCTGGCTCCTCCCTCGGCTGGAGTCAAACCTGTTCTATTAATTTGATCTCGAGGATCCTGCGTATCATCCCGTACTGTACGCCAAGTCACTTGGTGAACTGTCTCATCATTGATATTTTCTGACACTATGTCTTTATTAAGATCGTTTACTCGTATTTTATTCCGGTGGAAAGTGATGAAGAGAATACTTTTAAGATTTATAAACAAAAGATTTCAGGGATTTCGTGTTCTTTGAATATAGCGCCTGTGGACCTTGTTAACAACCTCTTGGGGAAACTGTATTTTTTATTGTCATAGGCAAGTGTGTGGGTGTCTTCCAAGATATTTGATTGGATAAACATAGCCACGTATGAAAAATATGATAGCATAGAGAGCACAGTTGCCATGTAATCCTGAAACACAAGATGCAGATGGCTCTACTGACTCGCCTCAAGACTTGCTATCTGTAGGGAACCTTCAGCTCTTCTCTGTAACTCGAACAGGCCGTAATTAAAACCGTTAGCTACTAATCTTTACTAGTTAGTTAGACATCTTTATTTGCGTTTCAGGAATCTAGGTTATCATTATAGAGTCTTTTTATGAATTATAGTGGTCTTATTCTGAATTTCTGGAGCAATCATGGAGAAATACACAATCAATTAAATGTCTAATTTACATTTGATTCATTGTAAGATACATGGTAATGCTCATGTTACTGTCCGACAATATGTAGATAAGTTTCCTTGTCGTGAAAGACACTTAATTGGGACACATTTATTAGAATTAATCAAGGGGATTGAGAAATACATGCTGTTCTCTTTCCGAAACTATCAACGATTACCAGCCTCGATTTAACACTTTAATACAAGAAAAGAAACTTTCAACAGATCCAGCCTAAGGAAGGTAGCTTGAAAATGATCTCGCTTGATGATTTGATAAACAGATAAATATCACTCTCTCCACATCAAGATAATCTGAAAATTTTCAAACTTCTTGAAATTCGTAATAGAGGATAGAGATTGTGCTTTTGACGATGGTCACTGCAGACAACAAAACAATTTTCTAAATATTATATTGGCCTGTGAAGATGCTGGATTCACAATAAGTTAAATTTTAATATGTTTTAACACGGCATCTTTATTTATCAATATATATTGTTTGAAGTGCATAGTAAGTTTCCTATCATTTATTTCCCTTTAGAAATACATTTCCTGCTCACACTTAATATCTTTGATTCGAACCTTAACTACGCATATCTAATATGCTCCTGTAAATAGAGGCTAATGAGAGAGCAATAAGCTCTCATATGTTGGCCACAGGTAGATCTGACGTCACTACATTACTTTGAAATATCCTAAGCAGAGGATTTCATCTCGTTCTCTCGAGTCTAGGAACTGTAAATCCTTCCTAAGGCCTACTTCGAAACAATTTCATCTTATCGTCAAGAATAATTTGCTTGTCGTGCATGCTGAACTCTTGTACCTTGAAGTTGACATTGAAGACTCTCGCTTCCAATTCATAGAAATTGGAATCATCTTTATCCTTAGGAACAGCTAGCATCACCAGGTATCCTCTATGGAAACCTATAGTATTGATTGGCCTAGAATTATTAAATCTTCTTTTCAGAATTACTTGACTTCTCTTCTTTCTTAATATATATTCACTCTCAACTTGTGAATTGTATAAGTATTCCTGGCTTTCTGCATTGTACCTCAACCTATCGGCCTAAGATTAGTTTATAAAACCATTCACATTACATTTGTAGTTGGTGTTGAGCTCTGTAGGCATCGACGTAATTTTTTATACACATCACTTATATCTCCGTTGAGAGGGTTGAAACTATCGGTCATTGTCTAATGAATACAAAAATAAGTTGTAAGTTTTTCTGTCTTTGGTTTCAAGGGAATTCCATTACAATGTTCTTGAACATGTGGCAACGGTTTATTCAATATCCCCCTTATCTCATTAATTTCCAGAATACCGTCATAGCAATGATCCTAGAGCAGCATTAGCCAGAAGTTCATATTTCCCAGTTCGCTGTCCTTCTAGTTACCATTTCTACAAGTTTTAACCCGTGTAATTGTCCGCACATGGCTTATAACTGACACGATATGTTAAATTTTAAGTTGTATAGTCCCAATTAGCTTTCAAGACCTTGCCCTTTTCTGGATCAAGAAGACTAACGTCGCTTTCTCTGTATCATATAACGACAAGCATTGACATTTATATTAATTTTAATGACTGTCAGAGTGTTCCAAAATTATCTCATCCATATCAACGTTGGTTCACCATCTAACACAATCGTAAAGTATTGCCGTTGGTAAATAGAAAACTGACTTGAGCATAATTGGCTATATGTCCGAACTTACGTTCAGATGGACTCCTCTACCCATTTCGCCCAACAAAATTGTCAGTTGTTCTACCTCACCCTTTTAAATCTCCAATGCACTACTCCGATTCGTGCTTCATCCTACTTATTATTTTTATCGTCCATCATGTCGAATTCGACTTTTGATGACTATATTGACAAATATTTTCCAATTTTATCTGTCAGTGACCATCAATCTCAGCTTACCTAATGACCTTCCGGTAGTTTTCTTGACCCTTTCTATTCAGCTCATTAAAGGTCTTTCTATTTTCCTTCTTCCATCAATTTTTCCAACATCAACATCTTTTCTAAACCATTTTCTCTCAATATATTTCTAAAATAGGTCAGTTTTAGTTTGCATATTTGGAATTCTAGGGATCTAACAGGATTAATTTCATTTAAGAATAAAATATTTGACCTTTTATATATTTGTCCATGCCACTCTGAGTAGTTATCTCCATGTCCATATTTTAAAAGCTTCAATTCTTTTCTTTTTTTTTTTTGAGAGTCCAGCTTTCACATTTGCACATACAAGTATTCTGGCAAGTCTCGACTAACGCAACAAACATTTCACTGACTACGTTGATGTAGAAAAATAACCAAAGTTACCAAACACCTAAAGTGACAAAGAGAGAAGAACTTTCATAATAAATAAAAGGATGATAAATACATTTTGTTAGAACGATAAACCTGAGCGACAGGGACTCAAGAAAAAGTAAGGCCAAGTGACAACTCAGAAAAACAAGCTCGACGAGCATTGTAAAAGTCCGTAAATTAATAAATACTTGCACAATATAAGTTATAAATATAAGTTATAAAAGAAGAATATTTGAAAAGCACTTCTTTTAATGTAAAAAAGGTAAGTTTTTTTCGAGGGATTCGTCAAGCCTAGTGACCATTCTTCAGGCCATACTTGCGTCCGTCAAAACCTGAATCTACATATTCTTCTTTAACGAAGTATTGAGGGATGTTTGAGATGACCATTTCTGGAAAGG
>CP092866.1:49098515-49114906 GCA_030710605.1 Cordylochernes scorpioides
TACTCTTTCAAGATGGGGGAGCCTCCCAAACTTAAAATTTGAATATGTAAATCTATTTTACTCGTTGACTGAGAGAGGTCTATAAAAGGATTTCATTTGTCCTCAGGGCTAGTTGATACGTATATTATGAGTGCCCGACTCACTGAAAAGCGTCAAAAAGTCCTCAGACCTGTTGTTTAAACCTCTTTACTAATTATAATTCATTTGGCATATTCTTATGGTTTGAAAAATGAATCTCTTTTTTTTTTTTTTTTTTTGCAGAAATAAAATTGTTGACCTCCCGAGTGCCAAAAAAGCAAGAATGAATATTTTATTAAAGATAGTTTGACACTCTACACCCTGTAAGTGTAAAGTGTGTAGAAATGTGTAGACATATAGATATCAATATTTTATTGAGCATCGATTTATTCTTCTTTCTAACTGATCCAACGAGATCCCGGCAGTTCAGGCATCCACTCTCAACTTAGGAATGTTTTAAGCAGACAGAATTAGAGCTTCAATTTTGAATTAATGTCAGGGAATTGACGAGAGCCTCTCGTGTGGTTTTTGAGAACATGGTCAGTTTGGATTCCAGTTCGGGGATTTGTTACCCCACAACTTCCTGTGTAGTGGGGCTAACGGCTGTCCCTCGTGCACGTGCAACGGCGGCGGCATCTGACAATGGTGAGGGGGTCAGGCAATTAGGGACCTGCAGGCAGGAGGGGGCGGTGCTGTCATTTTCTCCCGGAACTGTCAATCACTGACCCTCCCTGCCTCGTCCTACCTCGGGCGTCTCGTCCTGCCGCAACCTCGAGCGTCTACAGCACCGTCCTTGAGGGAAGTCGGGCGTCTACAGATCCGTCCTTGAGGGAAGCTAGGGTATCTATAGTACCGTTCTGTCGCAACCTCGGACGTCTATAGCACCGTCCTTACGTGAAGCTCGGGCGTCTACAGAACCGTCTTTGCGGGAAGCTCGAGCGTCTACAGATCCGTCCTTGAGGGAAGCTAGGGTATCTATAGCACCCCTCTGTCGCAACCTCGGGCGTCTATAGCACCGTCCTTACGTGAAGCTCGGGCGTCTACAGAACCGTCTTTGCGGGAAGCTCGAGCGTCTACAGATCCGTCCTTGAGGGAAGCTAGGGTATCTATAGCACCCCTCTGTCGCAACCTCGGACGTCTATAGCACCGTCCTTACGTGAAGCTCGAGCGTCTACATCACCGTCCTTGCGGGAAGCTCGAGCGTCTACAGATCCGTCCTTGAGGGAAGCTAGGGTATCTATAGCACCGTTCTGTCGCAACCTCGGACGTCTATAGCACCGTCCTTACGTGAAGCTCGAGCGTCTACATCACCGTCCTTGCGGGAAGCTCGAGCGTCTACAGATCCGTCCTTGAGGGAAGCTAGGGTATCTATAGCACCGTTCTGTCGCAACCTCGGACGTCTATAGCACCGTCCTTACGTGAAGCTCGGGCGTCTACAGAACCGTCCTTGCGGGAAGCTCGGGCGTCTATAGCACCGTCCTTACGAGAAGCTCGAGCGTCTACAGCATCTTTCTGCCGCAACCTCGGGCGTCTACCTCGGGCACAATCCTAGCGGGAACCTCGGGCATCTACAGTACCATCCTGCAATAACCTCGGGGGGTTACAGCACCGTCTTGCCTCAATATCGAGCATCTATAACACCGCCCTAACGGGAACATCGAGCGTCTACAGCATCGCCTTGTCTCAATATCGGGAATCAACAGAAACCTATTTGCTCACCATAAACTCTGGCCTCTCTCTACAAAAATGTTCTTGTTTTGGAAGAGGTCCCTCTCTAGGTGGTGGAACTTCCCAGGCTGAAGATGCAAATAGGTGTTTTAGCCATTATAACCTTTAACTTTAAAATAATTTCAATTGTCAATAAAAGCTAGCTACACCAAAATGTATTTGTCTAAAAAAATGAAATTCAAAAAAAAAAAAAAAAAAACTTCTAAATCAACGTCATTTTTTGATATATTTGAATCTTAATTCTTAGCAAACCGTGCGAAATCATCTGAATGTCAACCATAGTGGTCAGACATTATCTGAAGATCTCGTCCAGATTCTGTACGGCCCCGGGATCCTATGTACAGAGTGTGTTTTATTTTTAAAAGAACGATTTTAGTGCTTTATTAAAATAATTTACAAATGTTTGTACGATGCATTGTTCTCTATGTATAAGCCCCTTGACGTTTAGCAACAGGCCTGTATCTATGTTTCCAGGAAATAGAGAGAAAATGGTTTTACGGGCTACTAACCAAAGTGTTTCCGAGAAATATGAGGCGTCCCTCTTAGAATATTTTGATCAAGACCATCCCAACAGTCCTTAACGACTTTCCCAAGAGACCATATAGTGTCTTCGGTTTTCTAGATCTAATAAGTTTTCAACAAGCCAGAAACACAAAATTCCCTAAGGGCCAAGTCTGGAATTTGGCAGGGATGTGTTTAAAAGGAATGTACGAAATGCCAGTTTCATCCTTCCTTTCGTCCAGGTATTGACGTGTTGAACGTGAGGTATGACTCGTGGCCTCATCCTGGTGCAGCCACAAGGATCTTGAGTCACTTGGATACAAAAAAGGGACTTCATTGTCGAATAATGGATCTAAGACAAGTCTTTGGTAGATTTTCGAATTTATCATGACATTTGGGTCACCTTTTTTTATTGGAAGCTTCCCATTGTAGCAGAAATCTGCAACGTTCAAGAAGCCCTTTGAGAAACTTTCCTTGCATTGCTTGACCCAGTTCTGAAAGGTATTTATTAGGAGTACAAATAAGTTTTGAGGGATTTTTTTATAAATTCGAAGTTTTATTCAGAGAAATCAGTACAATATACTTCATTCAAAGTATTGTCCATCTTTAGCTACGACTTTTTCCCATCTTTCAGGCAGCATACGGATTCCGCGTCGAAAAAATTCCTCGTCTTTTGAGGTGATCCAAACATTGACCCAATTTTTCGCCTCTTCGTAAGAAGTGAAGTGCTGCTCGGCCAGGCCATGTGTCATCGAACGGAACATGTGGTAGTCTGAAGGAGCAATGTCTGGTGAATACAGCGGGTGGGGTAGGACATCCCATTGAAGCGCCTCCAAAGTCTCCTTGACAACTTTTGCAACATGTGGCCGAGCGTTGTCGTGCTGATAGATCACCTTGTCATGTCTTTTGGCATATAGTGGGCGTTTAATCTTCAATGCTCGGCTTAATCGCATCAATTGTTGTTGGTAACGTTCTCCAGTGATGGTTTCGTTAGGCTGAAGTAGCTCATAGTAGATCACTCCGAGCTGATCCCACCAGATGCACAGCATTAGCTTCTTGCCATGAATATTCGGTTTGGCCGTTGAAGTTGATGCATGGCCGGGCTTAACCGACGATTTTCTGCGCTTTGGGGTGTCGTAGTGAATCCACTTTTCGTCCCCCTCACGATTCGATGCAAAAAACCCTTCCGATTTTGTCTTTTGAGCAGTAGTTCGCACGTGCAAATACGGCGCTCAATGTTTCCTGGCTTGAGTTCATATGGAACCCAATTTCCTTGTTTTTGCACCATACCCATGACCTTGAGACGGTTCAAAATCGCTTGTTGAGTCACTCCCAAGGTTTCAGCGAGCTCCTCTTGAGTTTGGCTTGAATCTTCGTCCAAAAAAGCCTCCAACTCAGCGTCTTCGAACTTTATTTGCCTCCCTCCGCTTTCTTTGTCTCTGGTCTCAAAATCGCCACCTTTAAAACGCCGAAACCAGTACTCACATGATTTTATTAATAGAGCATGTTTACCATATGCCTCACACAGCAATCGATGTCCATCAGTTGCACTTTTCTTCATATTAAAACAAAAAAGCAGCGCTTCCCGCAAATTGTGTTTTGTTGGCAAAAAGGTTGACATGGTTAGAGCACCAAAAAAAAAAAAAAAGTTCCTTACACTTGAGTGAAAAAGACTTCTTCTGATTTTTTTGGGGAAATGATGAAGCCTTAACATGAAACCTTACAAGGTCCGATGCTATTTATATAATATTTGTTGTGGCTTCTTTTGCAAATCCCTCAAAACTTATTTGTTTTCCCTTTTTATTTGACTTATTGTGCACTTAGTATAATAATAGCAATATTATTTCTTTCATAATTTTAATAATTTGGGTAAACGAGTATTTCTCTTCGGAAAGTCTGAAAACGTAACCTTTTACAAAAATCACTTATAATTCTTATAATTTCGAATACTTGAAAATCGTTTTTTTTTCATGAAATATAAATAAATTATTGTTCTTTTGTATAAATAAAACATCAATTGTGAATCGCGCGCTTCTTTCGCGAATTTCTTTCGTTGCAAAATAGTTCTTTTAAAAAAGGAACACCCTCTGTATCTACGTCATGTGAATTTATAATGACGTTTAGTTTAATGGAATTGAAGAAGTGGTTTATGGCCTCGAGAGGTAAAATTATCGTTCTTCGAGGTTGGGTTTTCCTGACTTTGCCCTCTCTACAAGTCTCCCTGACCCCCCACCTTGCCAAGGTTGGGCAACAGAGTTAGAAGGTGGGATACCCCAAAACACAGTATCCCTGGACGTATTGCACTTCTACTATGACAATTATGAATGATTGATAAATACGTTTTGGATTCATTATTCTTTTCTTCAAACTATTTATGCTGCAATCAGAGTTTATCATTTCAGGTGAGATTGTTTGGATTTAGATAGGAGATAGTTCAGAGAGGGCCAAGAATTCTCGGGAGAAGTCGAATGTAGATATACATTGGTCTACTATTGCCGCTGAGATTGTTTGAATGTAGATAGGAATTGTTCTAGAGAGGACCAAGAACTCTCGGGAGAAGTCGAGTGTAGATATACATTGGTCTACCATTGCCACTGAGATTGTTTGAATTTAGATAGGAGCTGGTCTAGAGAGGGCCAAGAACTCTCGGGAGAAGTCGAATGTAGATATACATTGGTCTACCATTGCCACTGAGATTGTTTGAATTTAGATAGGAGCTGGTCTAGAGAGGGCCAAGAACTCTCGGGAGACGTCGAGTGTAGATATACATTGGTCTACCATTGCCACTGAGAATGTTTGAATTTAAATAGGAGCTAGTCTAGAGAGGGCCAAGAACTCTCGGGAGACGTCGAGTGTAGATATATATTGGTCTACCATTGCCGCTGAGATTGTTTGAATTTAGATAAGAGCTGGTCTAGAGAGGGCCAAGAATTCTCGGGAGACGTCGAGTGTAGATATACATTGGTCTACCATTGCCGCTGAGAATGTTTTAATTTAGATAGGAGCTGGTCTAGAGAGGGCCAAGAACTCTCGGGAGACGTCGAGTGTAGATATACATTGGTCTACCATTTCTGTTGAGCTTGTTTGAATCTAGATAGGAGCTGGTCTAGAGAGGGCCAAGAACTCTCGGGAGACGTCGGGTGTAGCTACACCATTGTCTCTGAATTTTTGGTCCTGAATTTTAAATGTAAAAATATATTATTATATTTGTAAATTTTAAATCGATTAATTTTTTATTTTAATATAATAAATGATCATATATATTTCTGACAATAACCTCACAATTTTTTATAGCTCTAGTTCATACTATGGATTTATTTTTATGGAAGGCTAGCCGCTCATCACGCCACAAACGGCTGTGCTTATTTTCTCTTTTTTTGGTATATTACATATGCAAATTATATTGCACCATCGCCGTCACCTAGAAGTCTGATATTGTGTACACTTGCATTGTTAGCTTAATTGAGCGGGTGTACACAATTTTATACTTCTACTTGCTCTTGAAGTATATTAAAATTGAGCACACAATTTCAAAATAAATATAGAAATTTTTCCAAACCCGACAAACCTAGAAGTCTTAAATGTTGTAGACTTGCATTGTTAGCAGGATCGAGCGAGTGTGCAAATTTTAATTAATCTATATTGTCTAGAAACATAGTAAAACTTGTGTTCACAAAAATTGAAAGAAAAAAATAGAAATTATTTCAGAGTCCATTCAGAAACTAGTTGCAAAGGAAAAAAATACCATGACTGTGGACCGAACAACAAGGGATAGTGGCGCAATAGATTCTTCTAGAGCTTGCTGCAAAGGAAAGAAATGCCGTAACTCAGGACTTCACCAAGGTAAATGCACACAATATGATCTTAAGTACCTTGCTATCAAATGTAGCCATATTATTGTTGACTTCAGAACATCTAAACAGTGGCACTTCTGCATTTTGGAAGCCTGATGTCAAAGAAAATATTTAGTGACTATGAACACCATAACAGTAACAGTTACATTTGTTATTTCTCAGATACTTGCTGCCAATTAAAATATAGCATGAGTTTAGCGCTCTACAATAGAGACACATAACATAATATTTATCCACAGCGACTATCAGTTCTACAACAGAATCTTAAGAAGCTTGCCGCTAACGGGAAAAAAAAAATAGGCCATCCACAACGAAACTACGAACTCCACAACAACTTCCGGCGAAAGTGCGGATCCTTCAGAACTTTGCCGCCAGAGGAAAAAGGCCGCAGACGAAAATAGCGCCGGACAATGGTCAGTAAGGAGGACCACCCATCTTTGGCGAGATGATCCATTATCTCAGGCCTAATGATAATTGCTCTTAATTTTTTTCCAGACTTCCTTCTTGCTACCTTCCACATCCCACGCATATAGGTGGCAGTACCGCGCCTACAGTGTCTGAAATAACAGCTACTTCGTGAATCAACAAACACATGAACATAAATTCACAATATTTCATTTGTCATAAAGCAGGTGGATGGATATCACATGGAGAATTAACAAACATGCCAATATATTCACAATATTTCATTTCTAATAAAGCAGGTGGATGGATATCACATGGAGAATTGACAAACATGCCAATATATTCACAATATTTCATTTCTAATAAAGCAGGTGGATGGATATCACATGGAGAATTGACAAACATGCCAATAAATTCACAATATTTCATTTCTCATAAAGCAGGTGGATAGATATCACATGGAGAATTGACAAACATGCCAATAAATTCACAATATTTCATTTCTCATAAAGCAGGTGGATGGATATCACATGGAGAATTGACAAACATGCCAATAAATTCACAATATTTCATTTCTCATAAAGCAGGTGGATGGATATCACATGGAGAATTGACAAACATGCCAATAAATTCACAATATTTCATTTCTCATGAAGCAGATGGATGGATATCACATGGAGAATTGACAAACATGCCAATAAATTCACAATATTTCATTTCTCATAAAGCAGGTGGATAGATATCACATGGAGAATTGACAAACATGCCAATAAATTCACAATATTTCATTTCTCATAAAGCAGGTGGATGGATATCACATGGAGAATTGACAAACATGCCAATAAATTCCCAATATTTCATTTCTCATAAAGCAGGTGGATGGATATCACATGGAGAATTGACAAACATGCCAATAAATTCACAATATTTCATTTCTCATGAAGCAGATGGATCTATATCACAAAGATAATTGGTATATGGAACGCTTCACGATTTTGCGTGCCATTCTTGGGTAGGGACCATGCTGATCTTCTCTGTATCGTTCCAAATTGTAGTATTTATACCCTCAAAAAATCTTGTTCTGGCGAGAATTGGTATAGAGTATAGTGCCTCTTAAGGGGTGTTCCTAAATATGAAAATGCAAGTTCTAAAATCAAATAAACACGGGGCACGCACTATCTCGCCATATTTAGATGAAAAAAGAAACTCTTCATAGCGTTTTTTTTTTTTTTTCTTTTTGCAAATAAAACAACTTCCTACTATCCTCTTATTGGGTGGGCCTGGCTCATCAATAATGTGCCCTCCCAGCGGTTTCGATAGTAAATTCAAATAAATAATAAAATATGTAATACTGATCTGGATCCGTAATCATTCTGAAATAAGAGCTCTCGATTATCAACGTCGGTAACTGTAGTTAAACATTCTTATCACCACACAGTTCTTGTATGGGGGGTGATGTCTATTTAGCTTTGAAGTGTGTCTCCAGGGGGAAAAAAACACAATGCTATAAACTCTCAGTTTCAATCTGTACTCAACTTGCTAAAACTATTCTTACTGATTCACTTCAAGCTTTCTTCACTACGACGTCTCAGCCACCTGTTATCGCTCCTTTTCAAGTAAAACCCTTTTTCAGAATGTGTAGTTAATGTGACACATAGTCTATGAATATCTCATAGTTGAAATACCACGTAGAGCGTGCGGCGTGTCGATATTTAAATACATTCAAATATATATTTTAAAAAAAATAAATCAATGAATTAAAACTTTATAGATTGCCAACAAAGATAAACCATATGCAAATGGTTGCTGAAACGTCGGAACAATATACACGGAAGGTTATAGTGAATAATTAGTATTATCTATATACAACCTGAACAAAAATGTTATTTATATTGAGAAAGATAATTTTACCAAGGTTTGTTTATAAATAAACATGAAAAAATTATTTAATAGATTTGCTTTATTAGAGTGTCTTCCTTTTAGTAGAAGTCTTATGTTAGAACAAGTAGTGATTGTGTGTCGTTTTGGGGAACCTATACCCAGGTTTTTGGGGAACATATTTTATAAAAAATTATTAAATTGTTTCCATTATGACGCCCAATATTTCTCATAAATCCAACCCCAGTCCAGTACGTGCAAGCAATCAAAGTATCTGACACCTGTAATTGCGAAAGTCGTGGGACATGTGAACTTAGTCTTAAGCATCTATCCATCATGGTTGTACCATAGTCTGTGTAATAAGGATAAAAATTAAAAACTAGCAGGTTCTTAAAGCGTCTAAATATCATCAAATTACTTATTGAAAAATAAATAATATTTACTAAAACATAAAGATAAATGTGAATAAATTGAAGCATTTTTTGAAATGCACACGATAAAATATATGAAATATCTAGAACAATAACTATAGAATGTGAGCCAGTGTTTTAAGCCACATTAAAGCTTAATAAACCAAAATGATATGGTATATAAAATATTATATGGTGTGTTGTGTGAGAATTTTTTTTTTTTTTTAATATCATTCACTACCGCGCTCTCTTAATGGTAATTGATGCGAAAAACTGATTAGCAAGTTATTATTGGTTTCAATAAATTATTTAAGTATTTTTTTACCAATATATATTTGATGAGCGTAACTCATCTCCTATTCTATCATTTTCATTTTTAGTCCTATTTTTTTATCGTTTCACTTTTCTACTTGCTCACTCACGATGACTCATGCAATTATTTCGTACGCTTTTTAAATTCAATTTGAAAACCTGATCCACATCTCTACTTTCAATTCTTGTTCGGCGGTACATATACTAAGATTGGAACGATACAGAGAAGATTAGAATGGCCCCTGAGCATGGATGACACGCAAAAATGTGAAGCGTTCTTTGAGCATTGTCTTTATTATTATTATCATACAGAGTCGCTCAGAGAGAGTGGAGTGGTGACTTAACCGATTGATCGATCATAAGAGTTTTTTTCCTAGACTGTTGGTTTTTTATTTAAAAATAATAATTTATTTTTCAATAAGGTTACAAGTTTTTCTCTAAAAAGTGTAGCGAATGGTCGGTCTATTTACATATTTTTATTTACAACTTCAATAAATGACAACAGTAAAAGTAAACAAAGATATTTACATTTGCTATCTTGACTCCTGGTCAGTGCTGTGGCCCTTGCCGTTATGGTCCCCTGATGTCCTGCAGCTCTCCAGCGGTCTTTCTATGGCCTCTCCTAGTGGCTCCTCGATAAGATGGTCCCCTGGCCTTGATCCATTCTTGTCTGTCAGGTCTCCTGTCATCTGCTCTAGGTCGTTCTCCTGGATCTCTTCTATGGTCGTCGTATCCCTGTGCTCCATGTCCGGTGTTCCACCTTCCTCGTCATCACATGCCAGCTCCCTACATCGTTCCATTTAATAATAATAATACTCTATATATAAATAATAATACCTCGTCCGCAAACTAGCGGGCTTCGGATCGGTGACAAAACCACAACACCAACTTGGCAAATTGAAAATCATCTTTGTGAAGACCTTAGTTTCGGGCTAATGACTATCGAGTTCCAGGTTAATAAATGGCGCTTAGTTTTAGCATCTATTTTGAAAGGAGAGGCGACCTCTATTTTATAGATCAGTATACTCCCGGCAAATTTTCCATCTGTTGTTTTTAGTTATTTTAAGAAAATGTCCTAAATAAATGCCTCTCAATGCTTCAAATCTGACCAGAGACCAGTAAATCAGCTCCAAAGTTACATATTCCTTTTTTTAAAATAGCTCTAAAAACAACCAGCCTCTTTTTTATTTGTTTATAAAAAAAAAAAACGAGTAACATCCATTTAAAAATCTAAATTACTCAATTTTTTTTTCTAAAAGTATGGAATCTTCTTTTAGGCAATGGTTAATGTAAATTTATTGGTGTGTTGTAAACTTGTTCTAAATTAGGGTCAAGAGAATCTTGTGAGTCATGTGGAGATATTTTTAGACCATTTGTTTTTAGCACTAGGTAGGTACAAAACCTTTCTATGTGGAAAATGCCATTTTGCAGTTGGTGTTATAATTGAGTCGTAAATTATTTATATCAGCCTTTGGTTTATATAAATTCTACAAGGCCGCAGTCACCGTTCGGAGGAGATTAATAGAATCGCTGAACGTCGTGGTCTATTTGGATGAAGAAAGCGAAGACTTGAATGCGGCTGATTCAACACTCGCCTTTTCTGTGATACTCTAAACCTTGACGTATGCACGGTGGATTCTGTGGCCACTGGGCATGTGTCGGACCTGGAGTTTTTTGTTAGGTTCTGTGCTGACTGGAGTATAGGAGCTCTATCTATGCTTCCTTCCTGTGGTGAATCTATATAAGACCGGTGGTCTTAATAAAGCTGTATGTGTGTATTTTCGACGACTCTCAGTTGTATTTTTCAAGGAATTGTTTGGCCACCATTTACTTTTATGCAACTTCTGAATGAGCTATATAAAAGTAAACAGTAGCCGAAATAGTTCCTTGAAAATTACGACAGAGGGTTGTCGAAATGTTGGAAGTAAAGTGTTAAAAAAGGTTTATGTAAATAATTTACGACTCAAATGCTTTCTATTTGTTATGGTAACACCAGCAATCCTACATGCTATCAACTTAGTTTATCATAGTATGGTATATTATAGTTTGACAAGGGTGAAATATATATGCTTAAGGTTATCTAATACATATTTGTATTATCGATTTATATTTCTATGATAAACACAGCTTCCCACATGTGTAGACATGTGGTGCACTGACAGTAAAAGAATTCGCGAACTGCTACCTATCATGATTATCGT
The DNA here is from genome assembly GCA_030710605.1 of Cordylochernes scorpioides. Classification (NCBI taxonomy): domain Eukaryota; kingdom Metazoa; phylum Arthropoda; class Arachnida; order Pseudoscorpiones; family Chernetidae; genus Cordylochernes; species Cordylochernes scorpioides. The sequence goes on from CP092866.1 coordinate 49,109,823, forward strand.
GGCCTGTACTACATGTACTAGGGATACTTAAAAAATATAAAACAAGTATGAATAGATCGCGGCTGTCACACACACACTGTACATATAATATAGGCCATGATAGGTAAGAATTTTCCAAGCTGCAATTGCTTCACATGTCAACATATACCTGAACACAAGAACAGCTATCTTTCCAGTTAAAACAAACGCCAAAGCTCTGCGTCATATATTGACGACTGCAGTCTAGCAGGCTTGAGTATGTGACAAAACTACAACACAAGCTTTGGAAATTTCAGAACGTCCACCATATCTATATATCTACAAAGACAAAGGTCTCTTCTCCCGTCAAAATAAACGTCAAAGCTAGACGCCATCTATGACTGTCGCCGCAAACTAACGACCTCGGTTCGGTGACAAAGTCACAACACCAGCTTTTACAAACTGAGAAGCGGCCACCTAGAGACCATGGTTTCGGGCTAATGGCTCTCGTCAGCCTAGGGCGGACTTTATTCCATGAGATCAACAAGAGGTGTTTAGCTGGCAAAAAGTAGCTAGGCCTAATTTGACATTATGAACTTACAAGATGCAAGAATCAGGTTTTATTACTTGCACTTACTGTTAGGATAGAACTTAGACAATAATCTTTGTGTGGGTACGAAGTAGTTTATTTTTCAACTTATTCCATTATGGGCTACAATCTAGATCTTGGTGGCCTAAAAAACACAGTTTTAAACATTGTTTAAAAGGATTCTGTGTGTAACGATAGTTTCTCACATGTGAATCCAAATATCAATATTTATGTTATCAAAATCTGATAAAACACACACAAATCTGTAAGATTTATTCTTGGAAGGTGTTCAATCATTCCAGAAATGCTCTAACAAATAGAAACGTCCGGTACAGTGAGTCTAAAATCTTATCGGTTTAAAATTCCTATATAATACAGTAGACCTTCGAACGCCTTTAATTCTTTAAAATATATATCTTTTTTATTTATTTTATTTCAATATACAAAACGCAATATCCCGGCTAGGGATAATTGCGTCAATTTACTAAAAATATATCTTGGTCCCTAGAATTTCCTATAAGTATAATTTACGTTTTCGGCTACATGAACTCAGTAGAATTTAGTTTAAATATACGAGGTGTGTTCAAAAAGTATCGCGACTTTTGAATTATCGCGGGTTACGTATATTCGAATTTCGATCTTTTTGTGGCTTTATGTTGGTACTCATGTCTCTCACTTATGCCGACAAGCTCGGCCATTTTGAATGTTCACTTAATTGTTGACAGCTGCTTTGCTTGCAGGTGTTTTGGATCGTCTTCGATTTTTACCTATTAAAAAAAATGGATCAAAGAACCTGTATCAAATTTTGAAAAAACACAAAAGTCGTGATACTTTTTGAACACACCTCGTATACGGATAAAAGATTACATGAGGAGCTTCTCATAGAAGCTCCTCATGTAATCTTTTATCCGTATATAATTTACGTTTTTAATTCGAATTTTTAAATAATTTGAATTTTTTCCTGGTCCCTTAGTCTTCGAATTATTCAAGTTTGACTGTACATTGTTGTATATTACTTTTTGACTTGTACTAATCTAAATTTCTGTCAATACTCCTAATTATTGTTTTTTAAGAAAAGAAATTCTTTTCTCATTTGCTTGGACCTATATAAGTTTATGCCAAGCTCTTTCTTTCTTCTTTCCTCCTATTTAATACATTGTAAATAACATTGCTGTTATTGTTACTATTACTGTTATTTCAGTATATACCCTCTTATACTCGGAGAATCTGTATAAGACCAAAAGGTCTTAATGAATTTTCTGTTGTTGTTTACAATTCCTATGTATCCCTAAAAAAAAAAAAAAAAAAACGTTTTAACGTGGAAATGGGTCACAGGCGAAAAAAAAAGTATGAGTTATTGGCTTACTTCAACAAATGACCAACTTTATGATGATTGAAATATTCTAACTCCCCGTGTCTTTATTGTTTGCGGAAGAGCATTGCTCAATGCGAAAATTTACATGTAATTCTACTGTCCTATAAGTTTATGGCCATAGTTTTCTTGAATACTTTAACTAATATTCCACCCTTCGTTGTCGCATATATAAACATAATCATCTAATACAGTATTAGAGCTTTTATAGCGGTCTGGTGGATTTGGCGAAACCAATCACCACTGATGAGCCAATCCCTTTCAACGTTTCTTTCATAGCAGTAAGGAAAGTAGGAAAAGTATTTATAAAATATTTATAAAGTATTTTATAAAGTATTTATAAAATAAACAAAAAAGATGGTTATTTCTTATATATAGATAGCATGTTATTGTCTTATAAAAATGTTTATTAAAAAAGAAAGAAGACACTTCGGCTAGATGAGTTTCTTTTAAAATTTTATCAAAGTTTTGGCCAAAAAAAGTATTTTGTCGTCGTCAAAATTGAGTAAAAGATAAACGTGAATAAATTGATATAGCATCCTTTAGATGTATCATTTGTGATTACTTTATTAAAATATTTATATTATCTTTATTTTTTTCATCTCATCTTGACGAGGACAAAAGATATATATGTCCTCGTCAAGATTAATTGAAAAATTCGGTGGAAGTGAATTTTCCTTAAGGAATATGAACGTCTGCCAGGAAAGTTCAATCTTTAAAGTGAATAGAGTAATCCTTTAATCTTCAGAAGTTCTGATTGAGGTGTTCTTTAGTCGACCTCTTGTCATCGTCTAACTTCAGACGACTCCTTGGGGGGTCGTTTTCACTTTTCTGGCGGCGGCAGAGGTCTAATTATTGAGGGGAATCACTTGTCCTCAGCTAGCTAGCATCTTAGATCTAGATCTTCCTGGCTGACCGTTCAACCTGGGCGGGAGCTGGTTGGGCAACTGTACTATCTCGCAGCTCCCGTGTGAATAGGGAGATTACATCTCTCTCTATGCGTGATGCTCTACATCAACCTCTCTAGATATCTTAGTTTTCCCTAAATATTCCAATAATATAAATTGAAATAATATTAATATAATAATATTACCACGTGGAAAATTAGGGAATACCAACTTCGGGATGAGACAACAATTTTATTTCAGGCAAAAACAAACTATGAGTGATAAACAAGAGGAGATAAGCAAAGAAGGAAATTTACAGAGTATTAAAGTATAACATTAAAAATGATACTCTGTTAATAAAATAATATATACTTTGCGACAAAATTATTATGAAATAATAAAAGCTTATGTCCGTAGTTTGCTTAAATACCATTTATAAGATTCAACCATTCAGTGTAGCATATAAAAGCAGAATGATTCAATACAGTATTAGATCTCTAAAGGAGTGGTCTGGTAGATTAAATTGGCGAAACCGCTGGGAGGGTTCACCACTGTTGAGCCAAGTCTTCCCAATATTTTTTTCACCGCAGTAAGGACAGTAGAAGTTTGATTTATTTGTGAAAAGAAACATTCGCGTCTTAATGTTTTCATTTGTTATATCTGTTCTTGGTGTGATAAAGAAGCTCTTCTCACTGACTTGTGTTTCTCCTTCTAAACAAGCATTACACACGACTCTTTCCACCTGCTGAACGGAGGCAAACAGGGCTGTGTCGCCAGCGTCGTCTTGTTCAGCTTTGCGACAGGACCACTACTGCGTCATCTAAAGCATATACTCGGCCAAGGGAACGTCCTGACCTATGCCGATCACATCATCCTATTCATCCGGAATGATCAGCAATTCCAACTCGTCAAAAAATCGACGAATTCCGGCAAGCGTCGGGAGTACAAGTGAATTACAACGAGAGCAAAGGTCTTTGGTGTGATGCCTGGGGAAGCCGAGTCGATACCCCTCTGGACATCTGCTGGTCAACAGCCCAATTGAAGGTGCTGGGCTGTCTAGTGAGTACATAACACGGAACATCAGTTGAGGAGAACCATCTCGTGGAGCTGATGAATATGGCCGCTACAAGATGGTTCCCCTTCGTCCGCGGCCTCTCTCTCTCGTTAGGCGGGCAAGAACTGCAAACTCCCTGGTGCTATCCTCAGTGGTACACCATTTTCACGGATACCTGTCTACCGACTCCACCACCTTTAAGCTCCAAGCACGACTGATGCGTTTCGTCTGGGGACCTTAGCGCACCGCCTGGATGCCGGGAGTGTCCTAGCACGTCCTATCTTCGTGAGTGGCTTCGGCTTCCTCGACGTCGACACGTAGCTGAGACTGGCGCGTATGAAAGAGGTTCAAGCTATCCTTCGTGAAAGTCTCAGCGCCTACTCTTGGCTCACTGAGAGTGTGGGACCTAGTTAACCCCCTTAAAACCGGAACATAGCTTCCACCTCGACGTCGCAGACTCCTGGAGATATGGGAAGCAGTTTCCGACTTCCTAACGCTGGACCACCGGATAGTTCCAGCACGACAGCTGAGGAGCTCGCCATTATCGAAGTATGCAGGCTCCTCCGGCCACCTGCCCTCCTAGCCGCCGCACGGGGATAGCAGTACGTATTGGGGACTTCGATGGCCCTTGGTCACCACTTACTCGGCCCTCGATCCAGGATGCGCTCTTGCAGACGCCACAGCGTTGGTCAACTTATGCGATAGGATTTCAGAAGAAAACCTCCGTGGGTTCCGGGCGGACAACCTAGGCTAAGCTGTAGTGCTGCGCCGGATGGTCACTCCGTTCATGCGCCTAACCACCCGCACCATCCGCAGGTTCTCAACCCCCACGGTGTATGGAAGAGATCCTAAAACAAAATAACAATACTTTCAGCAGGTTCCCAAACCCCACGATGTATGGAAGAGATCGTAACACAAAACAACAATACTTGCAGCAGGTTCCCAAACCCCACGATGTATGGAAGAGATCCTAAAACAAAATAACAATACTTGCAGCAGGTTTCCAAACCCCACGGTGTATGGGAGCGATCCTAAAACAATACAACAATACTTGAAGCAGGTTCCCAAACCCCACTGTGTATGAAAGAGATCCTAAAACAAAATAACAATACTAGCAGGTTCCCAAACCCCACTGTGTATGAAAGAGATCCTAAAACAAAATAACAATACTTGCAGGTTCCCAAACCCCACGGTGTATGGGAGAGATCCTAAAACAAAATAACA
>CP092866.1:49115006-49127213 GCA_030710605.1 Cordylochernes scorpioides
GAAAAAAAACTGTATTATTTTGTTGTTGTATGGCGAATCCATACAGGGCATTGGGCCCTAATAAAAGCCTTTTTGTTTGTTTGTTTGTATATCTTGAATTTTATCTCCGCATAACTTATATTTCAGGCAACATTTTTCTTACAATATTCTGTCAAAATTTTGACAAAAGACGTCAGGAAAATAACCTTTGTTGTGCAAAGATTCCTTTATTTCAAATAGAAGATTGAAGAGCAAAAAGTCTGCAGTCGAAAATGAGAATATATCTGAGCACTCCCTAATAAACCTATGGCTACAAAACGCAAATATTTGACTCAATTTCTAACAATGGAGTCCTACGCGAAAATATAAATTTATTGAAGAAGGAATCAAAGTTTTCGGCGACGAGCTTCTTTTATGAGAAACTCGTAATAAAAGAAATTCGTCTCCATAAACTTTGATTCCATCTTCAATATGATGTCTGGCGATTCCTTCTCTCTTGTAATATAAATTTATCAATAAACCTGAAACTACAAAACCCATTGTTCAACAATTCAACAATTTTATTATATACGAATTACGAAGTTTCATCAATCTATTCCAGATTAATCAAATATTTAAACATATATAAAAGTATTACAAATAAAGAAGGCATCTCCTGACCACGAGCACATGTGCTTTTTAGATGACAGAGCGCCATCTAGTGGAGCAAAAATAAACTAAACGTTTATTTAGCTTGCTCCGTGATATTTTCAATATCAACACCTGACCCACTTATCTTTTATTTTTCTATTGTTTTTTCATGTGTTAAGCGTCTTCACGCAAATTTGGCCTTAAATACCCATTTCTTGATTTTTCGGGAAGCCATTGGGACCAAAAATCTTTTTGGTCACAGTGGTTACAGCCTTCTCCACGCTGACGAGCGCCAACAGCGCGAAACGCGTTCGTGGATGGCTTTTCTTGATTTATCGAGAAATTGGGTTGGCCAAATATCACGGAGCAAGCTAAATAAACGTTTAGTTTATTTTTGCTCCACTAGATGGCGCTCTGCCATCTAAAAAGCACATGTGCTCGTGGTCAGGAGATGCCTTCTTTATTTTTAATATCAACACCTGACCCACTTATCTTTTATTTTTTTTCTATTGTTTTTTCATATAAAAGTATACGAGGTGTGTTCAAAAAGTATCGCGACTTTTGAATTTTCGCGGGTTACGTATATTCGAATTTCGATCTTTTTGTGGCTTTATGTTGGTACTCATGTCTCTCACTTATGCCGACAAGCTCGGCCATTTTGAATGTTCACTTAATTGTTGACAGCTGCTTTGCTTGCAGGTGTTTTGGATCGTCTTCGATTTTTACCTATTAAAAAAAAAAAATGGATCAAAGAACCTGTATCAAATTTTGTGTGAAAAACGAAATTAAGTGCGCGGATGCATTCCGAATGTTGACTGTGGCATACGGAGAAGCTACCTTGGACCAAAGCAACGTTTATCGGTGGTACAAAATGTTCTCAGAAGGCCGAGATGTGAACGACGAAGAGCGTGCCGGACGCCCGAGCACTTCAACAACAGACGAAAAAATTAATGAAGTGGAGAAAATGATATTGGCCATCGTCGAATCACCGTTAGAGAAGTTGCTGAGGACCTAAACATATCGATTGGCTCGTGCCATTCGATTTTTATCAATGATTTGGGCATGAGACGGGTCGCCGCGAAATTCGTACCAAAATTGCTCAATTGCGACCAAAAACAGCATCGCATAAACATTGCTAATAAGATGTTGGACTCTGTCCGCGACGACCCAAATTTGCTCCAGAGGGTCATAACTGGTGACGAAGCGTGGGTTTATGGTTATGACGTGGAAACCTAAAGCTCAATCATATCAATTGAAGCTGCCGCACGAACCAAGACCGAAAAAAAGCGCGCCAAGTTCGGTCGAATGTGGAAGTTTTGCTGACAGTTTTCTTCGATTGCAGGGGCGTGGTGCATCATGAGTTCTTGCCACAGGGTAGAACGGTCAATAAGGAATATTACCTGCAAGTTATGCGCAATTTTCGCGAAGCAATCCGCCAGAAACGCCCGGATTTGTGGAAGAACAAAAATTGGCTTTTGCACCACGATAACGCCCCTGCTCACACATCGTTGCTTGTGCGCGACTTTTTGGCCAAAAACAACACACTAATGATGCCGCAGCCACCGTATTCCCCAGATCTGCCCCCCTGTGACTTTTTCTTGTTCCCTAAACTGAAGAGGCCTATGAAAGGACGACGTTACGCTACGCTTGACGAGATAAAGACGGCATCGAAGGAGGAGCTGAAAAAGAGTTTTTTTAAATGATTTTTTGAAGTGCTTCGAAGATTGGAAAAACCGTTGGCACAAGTGTATAATATCTCATGGGGATTACTTTGAAGGGGACAAAATAGGTATTCATGAATAAATAAATAATTTTTGAAAAAACACAAAAGTCGCGATACCTTTTGAACACACCTCGTGTCAAAATTTTATTTTAAATATTTGAAAAAATCATCCTTAAGATCACTACATTTGTTCCATCTTTTTTTCACGATAGTCAAGTACACACACACACTTCTGTGAAAATTCTCTTCTTTCAGACTTCTCAAAATACCTATCACATTCATCTTTATTTCAAGGAGGCCGATGGAAGGGTGGTTTAAACCGTTGGTTTACGACTGCTACAACCCGGGATCGAATCCATCATAGGGCATTTTTTTTTCTAATTAAAAAAAATCCTCCAATGGTCTACAATTTTTTCAAAAGTCTAATCTCACGAGCGAGTTCAGGTAACCAAACGGGTCTCCTGCATACTTTCAAGTGTAAAAGTCGAACTGCCTTTCACATGTGTAGACATGTGGTGCATTTACAGTAAAAGCTGTCGCCAACTTCTACCCATCACGGTTATCCACGTGTACTAGGAATATAATTTTTAAAAATCTTTGTTTCATCTATTGAGTCAAATTCACCTCATCTTAAGACTTTTTTTTTCTATTTTAGGGTAAAGGAAAAAGTCGTTGAGAGCACGGTCAGGAGAATAGTGTGGCTGAGGTAGTAAAGCAATTCCATGTAGTTGCATAGTGACTGTCGCTTGTGGCTTATGTTATCATGATGTGTAAGCCGAAATTTCTTATATCACTTTTTCAGGCCGTTTCTGACGTACAGTCCCCCTTAAACGTCGCAACACATCAAGTTAATAATGTCGATCAATGGCCTGACATTCGGGGGCATTAATTCATAGTGTACCAATCCCTTTAAATCAAATAAATAGGTCGGAAGGCTCTTAAATCACGATTCAATCATCTTCACTTTCTTGAAACTTGGTCCTCTAGGCTCTAGCCATTTACTTTATTGTTTCTTAATCTCGGGATCATATCCATAGGTCTTGTAAATGTACTGGATGTTACAAATATATATTGTTTTTAATGATAAAAAAAATACATAAGAGATAGAGGAATAGCTGATAAAACAATCTAATATCTATATATAAAAGTAAACAAAAAGAGTGAATGATGATATTATTTTGCTGTTGATTATTCTGTGGCTCAATATTATATTACAACACTGGAGGGTTTTGAGAAATACCATTTGTTCTTAATCCCAATGAATAGAGAAAAAACCTATTTGTACCTTCTAGTGTGAGTTCAACTCTGGTAAAGGACGGGCAACATCCTGAAGGGATGTCTAACATAAATGGGGACTGAATGAAAGCCGGGATAAGCTTTCCACTTCATTCTTGAAGAGAATGAAGAACAACACTCTCTTGTCCTTGGAGAGCGAAATCGCCCCAAAAGGCAGAAGAACCATTTTTTTTTTGGCTAACGGCATAGTCTGAAGGCATTGGCAAACCACTTCTGTATCAAGCACTACTGTGAAAACTATATGAACCGAATATTTAACCTAATTGGAGAATATTTGTTCATATCGTCACCACGATTTGATGGCTGCTAACAAAAAACGCATCCACAAACCCATTTCTGATCCTCCTTGATAACAATTTGGAGTTACTGTGGATCAGATTTAGGTATTTTGACCATATTTCTGAACATTTCTCCTTACGTTACCTTTTCTATGCATTCGATATAAGATAAATTTAGCCGGGGATCGTTCAGAATGTGTAGATCATTCTTTATGATGATTTGACATGTTCTCTAAAAAATACCCAAATATTCTGATGGATTTCTGATAGTTATTCTTGAATATTCTTTAATAGATAAATTGTGGGAGCATTTTCGCGGTTTCTTCTAGATGAAGGTCTGCTAGTGTGCAGATCATCTTTGTTCGACCAGATTTATATCGTGTAAACCATATCCTTAATTTTGCAAGGTAAGACTCTTCTTTAAAAGCCTACTGCAATATTTACAATGATTCAGAAGCTGTTTTCCTTTATTTAAAGCAAAACCCTATGTAGATTCGTTGTTTTTATCAATACGACCTGTACAGAAATTAGAAAAATTTTAATAGATCGAGCTTATAAAATCGAAAATGCGACCGCGTTGGTCTGTATGATCAAATTCTTTCTACATGTTGATAAATCATCATCTATAAGGTCCTATTAATTATTCTACATGATAATGAATATTTATTATCATAATGAATACCTCATGTTATTCTGTTTAGAACTCATTGATCACACGTTGTATAAGCTCTCACACACAAATATTGAAACTTATGGTCAAATACTGACATCGCTTGCATTGGAATTCACGATGTCTGAAGGGCACCAATCTCCCTCCTCTGTATCGTCAAAATAATAATTAGAACAATAATATTCTAAACCAAATTTCTGAATCAATTTGTGTGTGTGAAGACTTCAATGCCAATTTTTGCTGAGATATGCCTGTAGAAACTATCGAATGACTGAGAGAAAAAAAACATTTTTATTATGAAATGACAATCACAAAGTTATATAACATCTTACAAGATAGAGCACCTCCCACAACGGTCTACTGCTCTACAAAAAGAAGAATTTTGATTGACAGCCTCGCAACCAATTAGCAAGCAGATCTGGCCTGGAGCATTAAATGCCAACCAATCATCGTAACGCTAATTTCACTCTCATTAACAGCGAAGTTTTCACGGTTGTCGTTCCTGACGTCGAAGTCATCTGATCGTCTGCTTTTTTTGTTTCCACGTCAGGATTCCTCAGGGGCAGACGACCTTGAAACAACGTCTCTACACACCTCGTGAGATCCGAAATACCTTAAACACACTCTATATACAACAAAAACCTTTATTAAGACCTTTCAGTCTTATACAGATTCTCTGATCAGAAATGTAGGGGTCATGCAGGAATAACAGTAATATAATACCTGTGATTTTATTTCGACTTAAAGCGCTATGTCCCCCTAGGGACACTTGCACTTAAAAGATAAACTAAACATTGAAATAAAAGAAAGAAAGATATTTGAAATATGTACAAGAATCAGTATGCAAGTTAGTTAGATGAAAAGAGAAAAATATCAACACAATTGAAATATGTACAAAAGGTTGGTATGCAATTTTAGTTAAATGCAATTAAATTATATTGTCTGTATTAGAAGAAAACAATTTACAGATTGAAGAAAGTTTTAAGGAACATTTTAGAATGAAAATATGCAAAATATTAGGGAATTATTCAATTAAAAATAATGCCAGTAATGAAAAAAAGCATTGTTTTTATTATAATTTTAAAAGCCAATCACATATAATGGTAATATGAAATTGATATACAGAAAAACTTAATTAAGACAATCAAGCTAATAAATAGATTGGTCTTGGTAAATTGGAGGAAAAGAAATTTCTTATACTTGGATTTCCCTAGAGTCTCTGCAAGTGAAAAAAAATCATATAAAAGTAAATCATATATTTAATATTAATAGTGAAATTTATATAAACAAGAGAAACCTAATTAAAACAATTGAGCTCATAAACAGATTGATACACTCTATATTAAGAATACAATATCGTAATGACTGTCGCATAGTCATGGTGGGAAAGGGATTATGTCTGCTTGTACTGTAAATGCAATCCACAAATAGACGCAGTTGCATTATATACAACTAACCTGAACAGATGACTCTTCAGGAAGGGTCTAAATGAAGAGTACATCTCTATTGCATCTTCGGTGAGAAATCTGGAATCTACCCTAAATATAAATAAAAGCATTGAAGCAAGAACGTTTCTTTTAACACATAAAATATACTTCTACTATCCTTATTGCGATGGAAAATGTTGGGAGGGCTTGACTCATCAGTGGTGAACCCTCCCAGCAATTTCGCCAATTTAATCTTCCAGACCATTTCTTAGAGCTCTAATACTGTATTAACGATTCTGATTATATATGCTACATTTATGGGTGAAATCTCAGAAATGGTATTTAAGCAACCTATAAGCTTTTTGGACAATAGAATCACATTTAAATATTTGTATCGAGCAATTCTTTTCCGCAATTAATAAACACAAGGCCAGTTATGCATACATTAATTCTAAAAGAATAATACGCTATTTTATAAAAGAAATGAAATCATTAAAGCACGAATGTTTATCTTTTTACACATACAAATAAAACAGATGTGCAAATATTTCCTGTAAATGGAATTGGGGGCGATCAAGCAAGACAAAATACATTTAATATGGATGAGAAAGACACTTTTAATCGTTAGGTGAGACTCATCTGTAACTAGCTGCACATATTTCGAGGTAAAAACATACTACTTTCCTTAATATAAAGCTGAAAAGAGTGTAGTGAGATCTTCAAAAGATGACTGAGTCAACAAATTTTCGATACACTCTGTATCAATAAGCAGGTATCAATTTTGATTAACATCTTTGCACCAATCTTGTAACGCATGCTTAAATGGATGAATATACATTTTTCATTGTACAATTAGTAAACGTATTGGATATTAATGATGCCATTTCTTATCCAATCCATTATAAGTAGAATCCAAGGAAGTTTCCTCTATATATCCATACCATCTCTACCCCAGATAGACATCAATCTTTTGATATTTTCAGGCAGGAAAAGCGGATATGCCGCAACTCTTTGATCAGATTTCAGAAAAACGACCGGTATTCCATCACTTAGCATAGCTCCATCAATAAAAAAGGGATCCCCTTAGAGGCCCAGGATCCCAAGAATCTCAAAATTCCTGCAGCTCCGAGCTTAGGAAATCCATAAAGGCAAATAAATCCAGCCTGGGTAACCTCTCATCAGTAGGGCCGTAATCACAGGTTAGGTGCCCCTCCCCGTACATTGATTAGTGATTCTCCATTAATAAAGGTTCTATAAATTAATTTTGGGAGTATTTAGGATATTATTATACAGTACCTAGCCCTTGATGGATGCTGTACCGCCGCTTCCTGAGATTTTAATTTAATCAAACTGCGCCCCTTGTACTTGGATACTATCCTTAGATTCGGGTTATGCACGTATGGTATTGTCCAAATTACTGATCTTGCTGAATTATTTTAATGATTTCTATTGCAAACTTATTTAGTCTCAGATGGTATATTTGCATATGCATATTTAAAATTGAATATGTAATTTAGTAAGGATAGATTTACGCCCAAATTATTTGTTTTAATATTGTCAGGATAGTGCATGTGGTGTTAGTTATGCAATTAGGTATACAAGTTTTCGATAAAGAACTTATTTAATTGAACATAGTTGGACATTGTAGCAAACTTATTTAGGTACAGGCTGTTAAAGATTCAATTTGATGGGTAATCAATGGCTATATGCAATTAAGTATAAAGGTTTTCTTTTGTTGAATTATTTAGTTACAAATATATAGTTAGAAATTGAATTTGGGAATGTAAAGCAAGAAGTTATTAAATAATGTTTTCTGTACCTAAATTTTTTTCGAGAAGGCTGTAAATTTGATTTGGATTATTGGTTGTGTAACTAAGCTTTCTTTATATACAGTTAAGTTTTGTAAGTTTATAGGCTTCTTCTATGGTTTTATAAGGATTTCTTTAGCGTTTATATAGGTATTCTGTAACTTTTTAAAGGTTTCTTATAATTATTTATAGTTTTCGGGTAGCATTTCTTGGGTTACTGTATTTGATATTGCAGAAAGTTGGCAATTAAATTTGATAGTGTAAAGCAATCAATGGTTATTCAATTGAGTGTTTTTTTTTTTTAGAGATAGAACGCACATGTTTGGTTAGATATGACTATACATTCAAATAGGGGTATTTAAAATATTGCTGAGAATATTGCAAACTAAATGTGGATGGTTTAGAGCGATAAAGTTGAATATCCTTCTTTTTTTTTTTTTGCTTATCCCTAGTACACGTGGTACAGGCCATGGTAATCATGGTGGGTAGTTAGAGACTGCTTTTTTTACTGTAAGCGCACCACATGTCTATACATGTGAAAGCAGTTCGACTTTGCACTTACAAATGTGCCAGAGCCCCGTTTGGTTACTTGCACTCGCTGGTGGGGTTGGACTTTTGCAAGAATCGGGGGGCCATTGGAGCATTTTTTTTTTTAAACAGAAAAAAGTGTCCAATGCGGGTTCGAACCCGGGTCGTAGTGGTCGTAAACCAAACGGTTTAACCAGCCTTCCACCGACCCCTTCCTTCTTCTAAAATTAAAAAATATATATATTTAATTATAGAGGCAGGACCATGGCGCCGCGATGGGTGCTGTGGGGGAGATTATTTTGAAGTCCAAGCTCAAATCCTTCCATGCAAGTATGAGATTGTTGGATTCTATGATCTTGACAGTCCTACTCTATGCGGCTCCAATCTGGGCACATGATCAAGCCTTAATCTTAGATAGAATCCAGGATACCTTTCTCAGACGTTTTCTGTGCCTTCCAAGCTATACTCCGGGCTATATTTTGAGGGCCGAAACAGGAAGAAACTCTCTTGATATCACAGTGAAAAAACTAACTTTAAAATTCTGGACTAGAATTCTAAAAATGGACGGCAGCAGGCTACCTTCAATTTGTTTGGCACATTTGTGGGACATTTTAATTTCTTCAAAACAGAATATCGGACTGGTAAAAAGTATAACAGAGCTACTTAATAACACCGGCTTCTCGTGGCTTGTTGGATGTACAGACTTCAATATTCTACAAAGATACCTCCCCCTAATTATTAGAACGGCAACCGATCAGTCCTTGCAGCTGGATTATGTAAGAATAAGAAAATCAATACTCTACTCTCACTATAAATACTTTCATTCATCACCTACAATGGAATGCTATCTGAATGACAATATCCCCCTAACCTTAAAGAGAATCATTGTACAAGTAAGAAGCATTTTTGTAGTACAGAGAATTAATCATGTTTCACTATTGAAAACTAAGGCCATAAAATGCACCTTATGCAACGGTGAATTTAGTCTCGATTTTCCACACTACATGTTCTACTGTACGGCAATGGAAGAAGAGAGAGAAATTCTTCGTCAAGAGACCGGCTATAATAGCAATTCGCCTTATGTTTTAATGGCAAAAGTCGTAAAATCCAGACCCTTTGCATTCGCTTTTTATAAATACTGGAAATCAGCTCAATCAAAATGTTTAGCACAGACACCGGATCCAACTCGATAATTGGTCGAGGTCAATACCTAATATTTGTATATAACTACGATGCTAATTTGTTATTTATTTATTTTGTTCTACAGGGAGAATCCTGTATGGCACGTGTGCCCAATAAAGGCTATTGTTGTTGTTGTTGTATATATTTAGAAAATTGAATATGGAATTTTTCCGAGGCGAAATTTATCCGTTTCCATTAATTTTTAAATTTGGACACATAACACATGTTTCTGGTTATAGAATGGAACCTAATATTCTTCGATGACCACAACTTATTTCCATTTATTCAGCCATCCAATAAAGAAATAAAAAGAAGAGCTCAAGAAAGAGAAAGCAACACTGAGAACAGGAACATACACAAGAGTAGATAAATTGTATAAGCTACAATCAAATAATATATATGATTTGTTAATTTTGTAATTAAACATATTTATAAATTATTTTCCATTGTGTATTATATATTCACTTGTAATTGCATAATTATTAACACAATTACATATCTAAATTGCATGTTAAACTTTCACTTTGGATATGCAAATATGTTAATTGTTACGCAATTATATGTGTGAATATTATTCTGGTTAAAAATATCTTCTTTACAATTAGTACAATGCGACATGAGCATATGTTATTGAAGCACAGTTACTTAAATATGCAATTAAATCAATGTATCTAAAAAACTTCCCTATTAATTGACAATTGAATATTCAAGTGTGATATTAACATATGTTATTGACAATGCAAATAAATGTGAATTTAAAGTAAAAAAATAATTAGTTTAATGTCTTCTTATCTCTCCATATATATATAGAAAATTTTGAAAATTGATAATAAAGTTTTTTTTTTTTTTAATTGGTTTAAATAATATGAAAAGATAAATGTATGCAAATATGTATTTAAAAGAGAAGGATGCTTACTCTAATTTATTATAATTAAAAAATAATGTAAAAAGAAAGAGAAATTATTGAGTAAGATAAAGTATATTAATATTTTTGAGGTGTGTGAATATTATGAATGTATCAATATAAATATTTAAAATGTATAACAGCAAGATTTAACAACGTAACCAATCATTAAATTCGGCTTTGACACGTCATGAGCTTGTCTAAAAAACAACTGGGGTAACGAACTAGATATTATTCAATCAAATAAAAAATGTAATATAAAAAGTGAATATATATATTTCTCTGTTGTGTGTGTGTGTTATGTGAATGTGTTAAATAAACGCACAACGTTCAAATCTATCATGTTTGAATTATCTAAAATATTGTCTATATATGTATAAGCTATTTTGGTGAATGGGGGTGTAAGTGATTCGATATTTTAAGTTAGAAAATTTCACTTCTTTCATTATATTGATTTATACAAAAAGTAAAGGTATTTCTTGATTGTAAAAGTAGTCTTTAGGAGAGAGAAATTGTTTATGTGATGCCAAGATGCAAATATTCATTTACAAAAGTAAAGTTTATAGAAGTGGAGATATGAAAAGGTATAAAACTATTGAATTTGGAGAATAAAAAAAAAAATTCCACAGAAGTCTCTATCATTGATTATATCTATTATTTCCTCTTTTATCATTTTTGGGAGGTAATTTAAGAGGAAGTCGTTGATGTATTCCGGTAATTTTTCTCTAGGATATTCTTCTATTTTTGTTTCTTCCAGTTAGGTTGTAGGAGGAATATGTATGGAAATGTATGGAAGAGAATTATCTTTAATTTGATGGTATCCCAACCAGCTGAGTTGATTTGTTCTGACTATGTAGATATGGGATTTCTGGTTAGTTTTGTGAAGTTCTTTTCTATTTCTCTTATGGTCAGTTCAGAAGTATCAAGGTATTTGGCGTAGTGGTGTTGTGTATGAAGACTATGTGGCATTGGATTTTATTGTTGGAGATACTCGCATGCTTACTTTAAGCTGGATAGGATAGGGAAGACAATATGAAGATTGCCGAGAAGGCCTTGAAGTCATGGGTGCTGTAGACCTTTATTTTGCCACGAAGTGTTGAAGCTAAGAGCTAAGAAGATGACATACCTATCGATAATGCGAGAACAAAGTCACCCTTCTCGAAGCTAGATTGAAAGATGCAAAGCTACTGGAGAACAAGGGTATTAAAGCTCTAAGTCATAGATTTCATTATATATCATCTATACTAATCTTCTATTTCAAATGGAAAGGATCCTTACATAACAAAGGATATTGGAAGGAAGACTGTTTCTTAAAATGTGAGTTATGCAGAGATTGAATCAAAAAGAGATAAGGCATCTTATTATATTCTTCGTTGTTTCCGACCTCAAGGGGAAGGTAAAAAATAGCAGCCTCACAGGTTTATAACCAAACAAAGAGATTTCCAAACCTCTGAATCATTTGTATCAATCCATTTATAATGATAATTAAACACACGCCCAAAGCTTCATTAATACCACCAGTCCTATACAAATTCACCACTGGAAGAAATGAAGCATAGATGGAGCTCCTGTATTGCTAATTATACAATTCGTCCTATATTTCCAAAGGGAATTTCTGCACAATTCCATCTTAATTTTATAGTCACTCAATTTCTCACATCACACGGAAAATTTCAGAAATACTTACATAAAAGAGGATCTATTGTTTCTGCGGAAAAACTGAACCTCTTCACTTTAACTACGACCGTCCGAACTTTACAGAAGTGAGATTGTTCCCTGATC